>CAVLGL010000104.1:16206790-16779290 GCA_963668995.1 Parnassius mnemosyne
CACCAACTTCCTGACTCCAGGCTGCTACTGAGAAAAAAAAACTTCTGACAGAAAAATTTAATAGCTGATTTTTTAGCTGACCCGGGATTCGAGCTCGGGCCTCATGATCAGTAGCGGCGATTACAATCACTATTACTAGGCCAACGAGTATACAGTTCATCTGATGGTAAGATGATGCTGTGTCCAATATACATCTACACCTGTTCTCGATTAAAAATCAAAATGTAAATACGTTGCCACCCCTGAGGACTAAGATGGAATGCCTCGCTACCAGTTAAAGGGTCTACGTTTCTCTACACTCATCATACGAAACACGCCGCATGCTATTTTACGCTGGTATTCTATGACAGCGTGATCCCTTCCCTGTCGAGCCGAACAATTCGTGTTACAACCACAATATAGCCGCAACATGGATCTACGACGTATAAAAGAAGTCGGGAAGTTAGTGGTGTTTCACCTCAGTCCTTCGGAGAGCACGTATTTTTCCGGACCGATACGACTTAGGGACCTTCAAAAAAGAGCGTACTCCTTTTAAAAGGCCGGCAACGCATCTACAATGCCCCTGGTGTTGCAGTTGTTTTTTTTATAGGAGAGTGGGTAAACGAGCATGCGGCTCACCTGATGCTAAGTGACTACCGCCGCCCATGAACAGCTGCAACACTAGGGAGGGAATCGCAGATGCGTTGCCGGCCTTTTAAAAAGGAGTACGCTATTTTCTTGAAGGTCCCTTGTTCATGGGCGGGGGTAGTCACTTACCATAAGTTGAGCCGCATGCTCGTTTGACCCCCGCCTATTAAAAAAAACGTATAGCCGTGGTCCTTCCCCCGTCGAGTATATAGCTGCTGTATGGCTATACCACATATAATACAGTATGTAGTATCTATATATTTATGTATAATATAGGTGTAAAAAAGCAAAATAATGGACGGCTCCGTGGCCCAGTGGCTTAGCAATGAGTTGCTGCGCTGGGGGCCGCGGGTTCGAATCCCGCACGGAACAAGTATTTGTATGGCCTACAAATAATTGTTCCGGGTCTGGATGTTTGTCCTTGTGCAATTTGTGTTTGTAAACTGCCTCCACGATATAGGAGAAAATCCTAGTATGGGGGTAACGTTTTTTAAAATTTAAAGAAAAAAAAATCCTAAAAAATGTAAAAAATAAGTTAGCAACATTTTAAAAGCGTAAAGTTACCGATAAATGTGTCAATAGCGTGAGTGCAGTTCGGCCTGCAATTGACATCCCGATCCGTTTAAATATTAAACGCTCCTGTGCACACAACCCTTTTTTATATGAATCGGCTATGAATAGGTATGGCGAGTATCGACATAAATTTGTGTTATTCAGATGATTTTTATTTAGTAAAGTAAAGTTACAGCCTATAAACGTCGCAGGCCCAGGCCTCCTCTCATTTCCAAGAGGGGCTTAGAGAAAGGAAATGTCCGCCGCGCTGCCCCAATCCATGTTGGCGAAAATCACATGCCTTCTTAATATTTTTTTTATTTCTCAGTTATGCAAGTTTCTTCACGAGATGTTATCTTTTTCCGTGATGTATGCATGCAATTAACAATTTCATTGGTGCCGGCGCGAATCGAACCCGGGTTGCTCGCGTGCTGTTAAATTTACAGCCAGCGCTTAGCCTACTGCGGCTGTATGTTTCACGTATAAATGCCAAATTATTCAATTCTACTTCTTTGATAAATAGACGGCTCCGTAGCGCAGTGGCTAAGTATTTAGTAGCGGCGCTGCAGACCGCGGGTTCGATCGTTTGATTCGTTCTAAAGATATCGTACGACAAATTTTTTATCTATACGTGGTAGAGCCATGCTATAGCTATATTATATCTAGTTGTAGCACGAATGGGTCGGCTCGACCGGGGAAGGACCATGCTCTCACAGAATAACAGCGTAAAATAGCAGCTTGACATTGCTGTGTTTCGTATGGTGAGTGTAGAGAACCGGAGACCCAATTTACTGGAAAAGAGGCATTCCATCATAGTCCTCAAAGCTTACAGCGCATCTGCATTTTGATTCGCAAACAAGGATAGATGTAGATGTCTATGGGCCACAGCAACCACTTACCATTAGGTGGACTTTGAGCTAGCTTGTCACCCTTATCCTATAAAAAATATTTACACACATACATACATACATACATACATACATACATACATACATACACACATGCACAAACACACACACACACACACACAGACGCGCGCGCGCACGCACGCACGCACACACATGCAAGCACGCGCGTACACGCTCACGCACATGCACACACACATGCACACGCACGGCCGGACGTCCAGCCGGGAATAGTCGGAACGGCTTCCTAGGACCTCAAAACATGGAGATCTGATGAAAACTCGCATTCGCAAAATAGGGCCGAAATCTATAAATTCCTACTTATGAAAATTATAAATTTTCAAAGCGGAAAGTTAAAAATCAATTGCTGTCCGTTAGTCTCGCTTAAACTCGAAATTGGCTCGAGCGATTTTTATAAAAACTTTTCTGTGTTTGAATAGGGACCCATTGATGGTTTTAATTCACATTTGTACAGTGAGAGAAATCACTACTAATAATAAAAAACCGGTAAACAGGTATCTATTCTTAAAAAAGCTTGTGAAAAACCACAGGCACTGTATTTTTACATAAGTAGGGCGACAAACGAGCACACAATACGCCTGATTGTAAGTGGATGCTGTGGCCTATAGACACCTACACCTATTCTCGGAAGTTTAAAATGAAGACGCGTTGTCACTCTCAGTGCAAATATGGAATGCCGATTGATATTCTGTTCCAGAATATTCTAATCAATCTCAGAATCACAGTAAAGTGAATTTCAGAAATAAACGCTGTGAATAGAATGATAAAATTACAAAAGACGGAAGCCATTATCATAATTAGAATTACAACATTTATACGTTAATATTCAATATTTGATGTTTGTGGATTAAATCATTTTTGCACATCTGCATCTGTTTATAAGGTCCACCGTCATATTTACTGACCATACGAAGCACAGCAAAATTAAACAATTATATTAAGCAGGTATTCTGTGAGAACGTGGTTTTTTACCGGCTGAGTTAACCAGCTAATAACCTACCACAGCAACGTTCTTCTACCACGTAAATATTAATGTAAGCGATATTTGAAATCTACTATTGTTATCTCTAGTTCTGTGCTTGAATGATTTCTAAATCATCATTAATTTATGACAGCCCATCAAAGTCCACTGATGAACATAGGCTTTGACAGATTGCCTTTACTATAGAAAGGACATTAGCATTAGGTTCCACGTTTAACAAAGCGGTTGGCAACCGCAGTTTTGATATTATTATCGAGTTATTATAAAGAAGATATTGTTGCCCATTTCCTGTATCACTTTCAGTGGATTATATGGGGTAGTCGGTTGTCTTCACCACACAGCAACATATATTTCTGTAGTTAATGTAAAAAATACTTTCATATATGAATAAGTCTGAGCGAGATTAGAATGGTGTCCGGAAAGTCCCCGGGCGTGGATGCAATGCGTGTTGACGAACTTCACATGTATTCGATATATTTTTTTCTGTTTTCTCAGATATCTGAGAAACATCGTGAGGAAAGCTGTATATACAGCTTTCCTCACGAGATGTTTTCCTTCACCGCAAAGCACGTGGTAAATCAGCACTTAAAACTGCAACTAACAACTTACATTGGTGCCGGCAGGGATCGAACCTGGGTTGCTCGCGTACTGTGATATTTACAGCGAGCACTTAGCACCTGCGTTACCACGACTCTACCTATAACCTATAATATCTATATAATATTGAAATAACCTATATATATATATATTAAAAATATAAAAATAGGTTTACAATTGCCGGAGATAACGCGTAACATTCATACAAAAAAATATATAAAGTCGAAAAGGTCCTATTATGAAATCGCTAAAAAGAACCTTTCATTTTAAAGTAGGTCCTACATTACGTAATGTAACATAAACAACAATAATTATTATTATGCAAGAAAACAAATTGGGGATGTTCAGTGCGCATTTAAATTGCAAATGGCGTTTCCACAAAGCATAACCGACTTGCATTGTAGCGGGAACAATGGCTGTCGGTTGTTTTAAAAGGAAGATAATGCTCACTCTACAAATTCTCTTAATTTTGCTTCAACCCTTTTCCATACATTTCAAAACAGTTATATGTTTTAATATGTTATGAATAATGTATTAAAATATAATAAATTCCAGTTTATGAAGCTGGTACGAAGGACATCGTAAACAAGGAAATTAAAAAACAAACATTGCTTGGTTTTTGTTTCCTTAAGTTCCTTTACGTGGTAGAGCCATGCTGCAGCTATATTATGGTTGTAGCATGAATGGGTCGGCTCGACCGAGGAAGTACCACGCTCTCATAGAATACCAACGAAAATAGCAGTTTGATGCTGATTTATTTATATGGTGAGTGTAGAGAACCGGAGACCCTTTTTAAAAAATACAATGTTACGTAACGCATTGTTCGAACCCCCATCCCGCCCCTGTAATGCATCGTAACGTTTTAACAGACCCTCCCTCCCCCCAAATTGCGTTATGTAATACTAGACCGCCCGAAAACGTGCAGGCCATCCCTGCAAAATCCTATTTAATTTAGTTGTTTTTTCGTTATTATTTTTTTGAAAATCTTTGAAACGACTCGACCGGTTGACTTGAAAATCTAATCACCTCAACGTCTCAATAAACACTTTCGAATGGTTGATTCGTTCTAAAGACATTCTACGAGAAACATTTTATCTATACGTGGTAGAGCCATGCTACAGCTATATTATAGTTGTAGCACGAAAGGATCGGCTCGACCGGGGAAGTACCACGCTCTCACAGAATAACAACGTAAAATAGCAGTTTCATGCTGATGTATTTATATGGTGAGTGTAGAGAACCGGAGACCCTTTTAACTGGGTACGAGGCATTTCACCTTAGTCCTCATGTGTGACATCGCATCTACATTTTGAATCTTAATCGAGGATAAAATAAATGTAGATGTTTTTGTGCCACAGCATCCACTTTGCGCTGTGTGCTCGCTTGTTAAAAGATGACATCTTGTCTACAAAAACATCTTCATTATCATTACATTCTATCACAAGTCCACTACTGATCGTAGGCCTCCCACAAGGAATACCACAAAACACGAACCCGAGCCATCTGCATCTATCGAGTTCTTGCTTTTCTTACCAGGTCTTCACTCCATCAAATGGGGGGCCACAATACTCCGTTTACCGGTACGAGGCTATCCCTCGTAAACTTCAACAAAATAAATTACATGTTACTATTCTATTAGGTGAGGCTAAAGTTCACAGCGCTGACCTAATGCGTGTCTCCGGACATCACATGTTTAATTTCTAAGACATGCAAGAAAATGAATAAATTAATATTAACACCACTATTATTTAATGCTGTTCAAAAGTAAATAAAAGCAAGCAAAAAAAAAAACATAAACAGAGGAAATAAATTAATAGATCTATATTTCTACTTCAAACACAAAGAATTTGATGTGATATCCCTATAATAAGAGTTTTAAGTATCGCTCGCACTACATACGACAATTGCACAATAAACAACTTTTAAATATTTAATAGTGTTAAGTTCACCATCACAAGTCCACTGCTGAGCATAGGCTTCCCCCAAGGGAGGCTACAAAGCACGGACCTTACCAGGTTGTCACTCCCATCTAGTAGCGGGCCACTCCACACTTAGTCTTCCCCCCCCCCCCACGCTTACCGGTGCAAGGATGCCACTCGAGAACCTTTCTTCCCATCGGTTGTCGGTTCTTTGGGCTATATGATCGGCCCATTGCTATTTTAGCTTACTGATGCGTTGGGCTATTTCGGTTACTCTAGTTCCAGTGCGGGTCTCATCACCAGAGAATGACCAAGCATAGCCCTCTCACAGCTCACTGAGAAACATTGAGCTTTCTCATGCTAGCAGTGAAGGACTACGTTGTTATTGTTTTGTCTTTACAAAATGGGGTGATAAACGACCACATAGTCCATCTAATGGTAAGTCGACACTGTGGCCCATAGACATCCAGATTTATCCCCGATTAAAATTAAAATGCAAATGCGTTGTTACCACTGAGGAATAAGATGGAATGCTTCGTATCCAGTAAAGAAAGGGTCTCCGGTTCTCTACACTCACCATACGAAACTCGGCAGCGATATAAGTGAAACATGAGATATAAGTGAAATAATTTTTTATAGAATAAGGCTGACAAATGAGCACACAGTCCACCTGATGGTAAGTTTATGCCGTGGCCCAAAGGCACCTACCTACATCTATCCTCGATTAAGAATCAAAATTTTGTCATCTAAAGACTAAGAATACCTCGTTCCCAGTAAAAAAAGGTCTCCGGCTCTCTACACTAATCATAAGAAACAGCAGCAGTAATCTGCTACTTTACGCTGGTATTCTATGAAAGCGTGGTCCTACCCCGGTCGAGTCGACCCATTCGTGCTACAACCATAATATAGCTGCAGCGTGACTCTATCACGTATAAATGTGGGATGTTTGGATAATCTAGATAAATAATAAAACAAATAACGAGCTGCGCTAAGCCTGAAATACGCGGGAAAGCCCCGCGCAGGTATTGGTTGATCAATACGACGTTTAAATGGCGCTACACATTCAACTATTTTATTGCTCGTCGCTGTGTCTAACTGCCGATTTGCCGATTAGCAGTCTTGCACAACAGACATAGTTTTGTCGTAATTTTAGTTTATCCTCACCTTTTTATTTCAATTAAAACATAGCGCTTGCTGTGCATTTCTCTTATAGTTAAGATTTAAAGTAATTCCAATCGTTAAGAATAGTGTCCTTTGGCGAATTATTTTTTTTGTTTTTAACAGACTTCAAAAAGGAGGAGGTACTCAATTCGACTGTATTTTTTGTTTTTTTTTTATGTGTTACCTCATAACTTTTTTCTAATTAAATCGATTTTGATGATTCTTTTTTTATTTGAAAGCTGGTGCTTCACATATAAATCAGATCAAGATCTGACCTGAAGAATCTAAAGTATTTGAGTTATCCTTAATAATTTATATTGCAGTCGGTTGTAGAAATTTTTTAATTTTACCACTTGTATAAGTCTTTGTCCAAAGTGGATTAAAAAAATTAATAAGTACCTACTGTAATACTATCATCTATTATCCCTACAGCCTATCAGAAGTTCACTACTGAACATAGGCCATCCCTTAGATTGCCTCATAGCAGATTTCACCATAGATTATACTATTACCGCGCGCTTGGCAAGCCGGTTGGCAACCAGAGTTTTTTATTATTATGAGTTCTTATCAGGAAGATGCTGCTGTACATCTGTTTCAGTTTTCTTCTGTCGCCTCTTACGTCACCCTCGATAAAGGGGTCGATAAGGGGTAGAAGATATTCTTATTTATTACACATATATTCTTATAGAAAAAAGAGGTAGCTTGCGCCGTGAAGTGGGTCGTATATAAATTGATATTTTATTTTATATTTACATACGGAACAGGAAAAGATGCCTAACACATACCCTTCTCACAGAGTCAAGGTTAGGTAATGTCAGACTCGAATCGATATGCCACAGTGTCCCTTTGTCGTAATATAATATTAATGTTGGTATCATTTTATTCAGATGTGAATTTTTCGAATAATAATGTAATTGGCACTCAAATTTCCAAGATCAGGTATCTTAGAAAACTTGATTTGTGAGAAGAGCGTGATTCTTTCCCGATCCAGCTGACCCATTCACGCTACAGTTATAATACCACTGCAACATTGCTCTATCACGTAAATATTACTATATAGTGTATTTGTTTTATCTTCTTTTGTTCTGTAATCTAATAATTAAGACATCATCAATATAAACAATTCGATTTTCCAATTTACCATTTAGTAGTTAGTGCCATTTTAGAGTGATGGCCTCTTACTTTATTTACCATACCTATATATAAGCTACAAAGTTAAAACAACAATATAGTTAAGTTCCCATCAAAACTTCTAGCTGATCTTACATTAATCACACTCTCTGGACGTTCCATTTCTACATTATATATGTCTTTAACATGGCACGAATGGGTCGGCTCGACCGGAGAAGTTCCACTCTCTCACAGAATACCAGCATAAAATAGCAGATTAATGCTGCTGTGTTTCTTATGGTTAGTGTAGAGAACCGGAGACCCCTTTTTACTGGGAACGAGGCATTCTATCTTAGTCTTTAGGGATGACAACATTTTGATTCTTAATCGAGGATAAATGTAGGTGTCTTTGGACCACGGCATAACCTTACTATCTGGTGGACTGTGTGCTCATTTGTCACCCTTATTCTATAAAAAAACCGGCCAAGTGCGAGTCGGACTCACGCACCGAGGGTTCCGAACAAATTCGTAGGTACATAAGTATAAAATTATTAAAAATATTTTTATTACATAATGTAACTAAAAATTTATGCTTTTCGCAATTTTTCCTTTATCTGTACTATTATTATACGTTGCTTCGTACCAAATTTTAAGATTCTGAGTTCACGGGAAGTACCCTGTAGGTTTTGATTCCCTTGCGAATGTCGAAAATTTTCGGCATAAACGGCTGTATCTTTTGATTGCGTTGGCTTAGAAGTTTGATTTTTTCACAGCTCCAAGGGACAGTAGTAGACTTGAGTATTTGATATGAATTTCAGCTTGATAACTCCACGCGTTCCTGAGAAAAAGGGTCTTGACAGACAACAAAGTGATCCTATAAGCGTTCCGTTTTATCCTTTTGAGGTACGGAACCATAAAAAAGTGAAGATGGTAAAGCCCACTTGATTTCGCGTAACCAAAACCTAGACACATGTCATTTACAATAAGATGGGATCCCTATTAATCATAATAAACTGTAACAATTGTCTTGTACATCTGACAAATAAATGATATATAATAAATAAAAGTAGCAATGGAGGAAAATGTTTGTTAGCTTCTATCGCAATCCGAGTAAATAAGAAAAGAAATAATAAAGATTTTCCTTATAACATGGCGCCATCCTGCTTATGGTCATTGAAGGTCAATCGAGATCGATCTTATGTGTTAGTCATGCTTTATTAACGCTGACGTAATCTATATAAGATGTATAATTCTGATTCACGTTCTAAGTACCAGGAATTTCAAAAGTTTTTAATAGAATTAGGGTGACAAGCGAGCTCACAGTCCACCTGATGGTAAGTGGTTGCTGTGGCCCAAAGACATCTGCATCTATCTTCGATTGCGAATTAGAATGCAGATGCGCTGTTAGCCGTGAGGACTAAACCAGAAAGCCTATTTTCCAGTAAAATAGGTCTCCGATTCTCTACACTCACCATACGAAACCCTGCATCATTAAGCTGCTATTTTACGCTGGTATTCTGTGAGAGCGTGGTCTTTCCCCGGTCGCGCCGACCCATTAGTACTACAACTATACTATTAATATAGCTGCAGCATGGCTCTACCACATATAAAATGTGATATTTCAACCGAATTCAATAAACGAGAAGACTCTATATTCCAAATTTCTCTTTTATAATTTTATATATATGTTGTCGATTACATTTTTAATATATTATATCGATTTCTTAGCAACTGATGTACCGATTAAATTTATTGCTTTTATTAGTTTCGCGTTTACATATCAATCTATTTAGTAACGGAATACTTTAATGTAATTTTCACTAACATGTAGACGACGAATCATTATATAGGGCATTAACAGCCACATTATTGAATATAACCCGACAACAGTTTTAATGTAACTTTCTAACAATGCCTATGCGTGGGAGAAAACCTGGAAAAAGCAATTTGGGCTCATAAAAATAAATAAATACGTCTATTTATATTATAAAATGATCTTATAAATAATATTTATAGTATTTTGTAAATAAATTCTAATCTTTACAAATCTTTATTTGAAAAGCCCTATATTTAAGAAAATTCAATAAAACGCATTTAATGCTACGCACTGGTAAAATTCAATGTTATACCGAGTGTCTTCGATGATATATTTATACATATCCTTTCATAGTTGACCCTATACATGCACACGCGTAGACATACACTCACTCACACACACGCGCAAGCACGCACCCCCCCCCCCCCAAACACACAAACACACACACACACACGCACGCACACGCACGCACACACGTACGCACGCACACAAGCATTGCTAGAGTAAATTAGCTGTTTCTTTTTTTCTTTCTTTCATGCATTAATTTATACAAAAAAAATGTTTTTTTTTCTTTATTTTAATTTAATCGGAGGTCTATGTATTCATCGGTATAAACGGTGTCAGTCAAGGTTCTTGGTTCCTGCGATACAAGCCTAGAGCTTAGTGCAGAAACCAGTGTATTGCTTAATTATGTAATGTTTTTTGGTTAAATAAATACATTTTCTATTTCTATTTCTATATACATAAACATAAACTCTCACGCTTATCACCCAGAGCGGTAGGCAGAGGGCACGGACTTCCATTTGTTACGATGATGACACACCTCTCTCGCCTCCTTTATGATCATATACCTACGCTTACATGCGCGTCGGTAGTCATTAAGAATCACCCAGTAGAGTAGCATGCCTTAGAGGGGCCCTGTATCAAAATTTGTCGGGGGGCAAAATGAAGGGTAAAGATTTTTCACAAAAGGAACAAAAACTCTCGCATTGTATTAAAATAATTATGTATTGATTATAAGTTATTACTTACAATGAATACGCTTAGGAACTAAGCTAGCCAAACAATTCAAACCAACATCCTGTCCCAAAGAAGTCCTTAGAATTTTTGCTTATACACGTTCCGGGCCTCTGTAGCCCGGGGGTCCCGTATCATTGATACGGCTGTTACGGCGGTAGCTACGCCCCTGGAAACACCCCTAACAAACTCTTTAATGACTGAATTTCCACTGCGTTTATTCTATTTCATTGCTTCTTCTGCCACACCCAACTTACGCAACCATACATTAAGACTAACACAGCATTGTGAATTGCCTAGATATACGTGCCTTATTGACACATTCTGACTGCCCAATATAGAGTAAAGAGTCCCATTTACTCTGTGTCCTAAATTCATTCACTCGTTCTTTATCCATATCATGTCTACCTCCCTGCTAAACACATGTCCTAAATATGCAAAGTCATCCACTTAATAAACAAACTAGTCTTCTATTCTTATTTCACAATCGTTTTACGTTTTTCTCTTGCGAAAACAGGGAGTACAATATATTTGTAGTCTAATACTCGTAATTTATGATTTTACTAGATGATAGGATGCCCTTTCTGTTCAGGAGTTTGTTTGGGTAGATATCAATAGATAGTAGTAGTAGTAAATATCAACCTCTTACCTATTTCTGCCAAATAGCACTCCTAGGACTACTAGTTTTCAAATGTGGCACATTCCGCAATTGTTACGTTGTATCCTCCAATGGGTGACTGATAGATGGTACACGGCTTGTCTTATGCACTTTTTACTGTATGTGTTGGTCTCTTTTTGGCAGCTGCGTGCCTTTCAGAACCACTGGACAGAGATTTTTTTGATTTATCGAACATTTTTAGGGTTCCGTACCTCAAGAGGAAAAAACGGAACCCTTATAGGTTCACTTTGTTGTCCGTCTGTCGGTCTGTCTGTCTGTCAAGACCCTTTTTCTCAGGAACGCGTGGAGTTATCAAGCTGAAATTCATATCAAATACTCAAGTCTACTATGCCTTGGAGCTGTAAAAAAATCAAACTTCTAAGCCAACGCAATCAAAAGATACAGCCGTTTATGCCGCAAATTTTCAACATTGGCTAGGGAATCAAAACCTACAGGATACTTCACGTGAACTCAGAGTCTTAAAATTTGATACTAAGCAACGTATTATAGCACAGATGGAGGAAAAATTGCGAAGAGCATAAATTTTTAGTTACATCTTATAATAAAAATATTTTTAATAATTTTAAACTTATATATTTGTTCGGAATCCTCGGTGCGCGAGTCCGACTCGCACTTGGCCGGTTTTATTTTTTATTAATAGTGTTCCAGTCTGAAGACTATAAAGCGCCAGTAATTACAGGTTGTAAGACATTCCATCTTACAAGTCCTCTCGTAGTCCTCAGAGGACAACACATCTATAGTCTTCTTTCTTTGAACTTGGCTGCATGTTTGCATGGTCTTCAAAAACCTCTTAACATCAGGCGAACTGTAAGTTTTTTTTATATAGAATATGGGTGATAAACGAGCACACAGCCCACCTGATGGTAAGTGGTTGCTGTGGCCCACTACATCTATCCTAGTTTGCGAATTAAAATGCAGATGCGTTCTTAACCGTGAGGACTAAGATAGAATGCCTCTTTTCCAGTAACAAGGGTTTGCGGGTCTCTACACTCACCAAAATACAGAAATACAGCAGCATTAAGCTGCTATTTTACGCTGGTATTCTGTGAGAGCGCGGTTGTTCCCCGGTCGAGCTGACACATTCGTGCTACAACTATACTATAAATATAGCTGCAGCCTGGCTCTACCACGTATAAAAAGTTTTTTTTTTATTATTAACTAACCAGTTTTATAAAAAACAATATGAATCTGCAACACGCCTGTAAGTGTGTCTGTTAGGACTAATTCTCTATACCATTATTATCTTAACTAACCTAAGACTTATCAGCTGCGGGCTTTTACGGGTTGATCATGAGAAACAAAATACAGGGTTATTTTTCAAACAGTAGCCAAATTCAGAAATTTCAAAGAGTAAAAAAATTGTATGTGATTTATGGCCAACAACGTTTTCGTCTACCGATAGACCCTTACAAATGTGTGCGTGCGCAGTAAAATCAGTGAAAATAATGCATTACCACGCATTTTAAATTTAAAAGATAAAAAGACAGTATGTTTGAGATTTATTTTTATTAATTTTTCTTCACCATTTGCCTATATTACTTATTCTGAACCTTCTCTGCAAATATGTCCGGTTATTGCAAAATAAAAAAGTAAATTTGCAGCCTATTTACGTCCCACTGCTGGGCACAGGTCTCCTCTCATTTCTGAAAGGGTTTTAGGGCAAGGAAATGTCCGCCGCGCTGCCCCAGTGCGTGTTGGCGAACTTCACATGTCTTTGAAATATTTTTTTCTTATTTCTCAGACATGCAGGTTTCCTCACGATGTTTTCCTTCACCGCCAAGCACGTGGTAAGCATTAACTATTATTAAAATTGCAATTAACAATTTCATTGGTGCCGGCCGTGGTAGCTCAAGAGCCGTGGTAGCTCAGATGGTTAGCGCTTTCTGTAAGCTTCACAGTTCACGAGCAACCCGGGTTCGATCCCCGCCGGCACCAATGAAATTGCAAAATAACCCTGTATATAATTAATAAAAGAATAATTGGCCTTCATGGAACGCGGAACGTAGAATTTATAATTACTCGTAATGAAAACCAATAAAGAAATGTGTAAAATAAATAAAATTAAGTTAAAAAGAAATACTAAGTACAAGAGGTAAACGTCAAGTCAACTATAATCGAATAGAACTATACACAACTCACATAGAGCAGAGCCGACGTGTATATAGTATACGCGTAGAGGGGGAATGACGGCATAAGAGAGCGTCATGCTTTATGCCGTTACGACATACAATTCGGTTTTACTGCCAAGACGTGCCAATAAATGTTTCACATCAAAAATTAATTTAAATATGGGTGTGGATGCGATTCGGAGACCAAGGACTAATTAAAAATGACCAATACTCTTGTTAAAAATCTTGTTGAAAAAAAGATTGACAGTGCTTCTGAAGCTTGAGGGTCAACTGCAGCACTTACCAATAAGTAGACTAACAGGTTTATTTATCACTTGATGAATATAATCCATCCGTTACATATTTGTCTCACGAGGTAATTTTGCCGTAGTTACCACGCTCGGCAAGCGGTTTGGCAATCGCAGTTTTACACTGCTGCTCATGTCCTCTTTCGTTTTCCCTAAGTCACCTCTTAAGACATCTTCGTGACGATATGGAGTAGTGGATAGTTTTATACCGCCACTACACGGATGCGTATAATATGACGATGATAATGCTAATGGCCACAGAACACATATTCTAAAACGATAGTTATACAAACGTAACTTCAACAAGGTTTAGTTTAGTGAAAGGCGTCATTCATTAATCCATTCACTACAGCCTATCAAAAGTCCACTGCTAAACATAGGCCTCCCAAATAGATAAACTCATAGAGGGGATATTTTACGTGGTAGAGCCTAGCTGCAAGTATATTATAGTTGTAGCACGAATGAGTCGGCTCCACCGGCAAAGGACCACGTTCTCACGGAATACCAGCGTAAAATAGCAGCTTAATGATACTGTGTAGAGAACCGGAGACCCTTTCGGATACGATGCATTTCATCTTAGACCTCAGGGGTGACAACGTATCTGCATTTTGATTCTTTGTTTGGGCCACAGCCTCCATTTACCATCATACCGTGTGCTCGTTTGTCACCCTTATTCTAAAAAAAAAGATGCCACGTTTGGTAACTGCAGCTTTATTATTATTTTGAGTTGACATCGAGAAGATGCTGCCAGCTATCACCCATTTAATTATCCACTATCATCTCTTACGACACCCACGGGATGTTATGGAATAGTGAATTCTCTTATGCCGCCAAAATACGGCTAATAAAAGACTATTTCAAAGTCCGTATCTTTCTTGTCTCTATGTCAATGAAGGAACATCATTTACAAGACGTTAGTGGAATAAAAGAGTTCCCAGCTCTTAAGTCAAGGCGTCGCGGCAAGATGGCGTAGAAATGGCGCGTGCCGTCATGTTAATTGGATGTGACGCGTAACAGGATTATCCTAGCTGCGTGCTTGTAAATGGTAATCTAATAAAACTCGATAAACGATTGGTGTCAACGTCGTGAATCTTGGAGTAAAATTGCAACATGCAGCGGTTATGTGATTTAGAGGTTATTTTAAGAATCTTTTGACGTTTACAATGTTTTTAAAATATAAGGGCTTACAGTTCATAGTCCTGATGAGAAGATTGAAGTTGTTTCAAATGAGAAAGGTCAGACAAATGCGTTGTCACCCCTTAGTACTAAGATGTAATAATTTGTAAAACTGAAAATAAAAGCTGAAAATAAATAATGACCACGCGGCAATCGCGACAGTCAATTTTCAAAGTAAGATCGGTCCTACTTGAGATTTATTGATAGCCTAAAATATTTTTTTAAAAGAACCCAGCGTAATGTTAATGTACTTTTTGAATCCGTTGAGGTTGTTTTTGATAACAAACATAAAAAAAACAGACTCGAGATATTTAATGGAAAATTTAATAACATATTTTTATTGTACAAATCCAATGTTGGATGTGAAACGCGATGACCAATGTGCATCTAATGCGTGTTGGTGGCATCCCTTGGATCTCTTAAGAAGCGAATAATAGAAACGCCGAAGAAAATCTTGTGATCTTCTATAGATGGAGGTATAAACATCTTCCTTATATGCCAGATGTTAAGGCAACGTTCAATAAAAATGAAACGTACGGTCAAGTGCGAGCTAAAACAGAAAGGCGAATCATATTAACTGACTTTTAAAAAAATCATAAAGATACTAAATCGCTATTTAGACGTGTGCAAAGATTCTGTAATGAAACAATGTAAAGGCTTATTTTAAGGGAATGTTGAGAACACATTTTACAAATTTATTTTTATTTTTATCTCATGAAATATATAATCAAAATCGAACAGTACAAGCGCTCGCGGCTCTCGGCTCGCGACCGCGTCGGCCCCTGCCAGTGCCTGCCGAGATATCTTTGAGGTTGAGTTGTTTTTTCTGAAATTCTCTTCGCTTTAGTACTGATCCATATCTACACATCGTACGTACTATAAGAGGGCCTTAATTACCCAAACCAAAAACGGAGTGTAGCGTCAAAATACTGGCTATTACCTCACTATTACGACAAACCCTCTCTTTAATGGGAGATACTCAGGCTTAGCAGTGGATCATTAGACTTTTCACTAATATTGACTACTTACTTACCGTACTATAGTACGATTTTAAAAATTTGTTCACTTTCTTCAAATTCAGTATAGTACTATCTATATTTTCTAGCTTGTTCCTTAAAATAAAGTCTTCATAATATGTCGGCTTGTTATGAAAGTTTATTGTGTTCTGCTTGATAAGTATTTTTAGGTTTTGAAACAGTCTGAAGGATCTTCAAGAGTGAAATTATATAAGTGAGAAATTAATATTTTTTTATTATTTGAATAAAACTACTTTTACGGATTTTATCGCGTTTAATTAAGTTATTTTATATTCCTGACGTTTCTGTTGCTTTCCAGCAACCGTGGTCACGGGGGACTGACCACGGTCGCGATAAAAGCCGTAAAAGTAGTTTTATTCAATGTGTAGTGTTAGCATAAATATAAGAAATCATTATTTTTTTATTATTGTTATAAAACTGTCACTGAAGGTTCCGATCTTGTATTCTTAATTAAAATATTTTTTTTATTAGAGCTCTGTGTTTCACGGAGTTTTATAGGTGTAGGGTGACTTACTTTTCACTCTCTAAAGTAAGCAAGAGCACCGGCAACTGTTCGTTGAAACTTGTTCTATCTAGAAACTTTGCCTCATTTCGTTGCGAGTGCACGTTGTCCCCGTTACATATTTAAATAGAGTTTTAACAACAAAATGTTATCTTTTTACTGTAGCAAAAAATTTCGCAATTTGAAATTTTTCAAAATCACTACATTTCTTGTCTTCTAGTAAAATTTTTTCTTCGAATACAGAAAAATCAAACGTTTTAAATTTAAGTACTTACTATGATTGAATTGAATTTAGAATTTATTTCTTACCTATGAAATCACAATATTGTATTTTTTTTTAATTAATTTTAAATTGATGAAATTTATATATTATAGTATCGACTGTTATTATCGATTCAGGTCTGACACTTTGATAAGTTCATTAATGTCTCCACCACACGCGTTCACTATAAAAACCCTCGTGACGTGAATCGATGACTTTTTGAATATTTCGTCATCTCACTGGAGTTGAAATTCTAACCCATTTAAAAAGTTACGAGTATCCAAATTCCGTATTAAAAGGATATAAGTAATAAAAGTCATTAAATAAACAAAAATAATTAAGACATTTAATAAAACGAGTGTGACGAATGTCGAATTATATTTCGTGACGTTTATAAAAGCTTCTGCATTGTGACGTAGTGAGGAATCGAATCGCGACATGTGTCGTGATTCCTGACTGATTAAAAGGGAAAATAACATGGTAGTGTCGACGAATGCAACTGACCGATCGATATATTTAGATGAATGTGGAATTTCACTGGACGAATATTGACGAATCTCACATCCTGTTTGGAGAATGGCGCATTTCTTGTAATTTTTATTTAGAAATAGAAATAGATTTTGCTGTTCACTCTGAAAAAACTCACAAGAAAACTTACTGAATGTCTTTGAAAAATAGATAACAGTTTACAACAATTATGTTACACAATTAACTATACAAATCATATAAAACATAGCTTGGTAGCGACACCTTATTCCTAGAGTTTATTATTATCCATATAATTCCTTGATATTATAATAACCTTTTTCATACATATTTGTTTAATGCAATCTTCGAACTTACCGTCGCACTAGTCTTGTATATTTCCTACAATTTTGCTGTAAAATCGTGTACGTTTACAAAGACTTTATTTCTGACTCTGTGGAATTTAAGACTCAACTCTTATTGAGCTACCTCAATAAAATCTCAGCCTAGAAATAATCTAAAATTTATATTTTTACTAGCTCGCCAGACAGACGTTGTTCTGCCCTTTCCTATAAAAATCCTTAAATTCGCAATAAAAAATTTGAGGGTCATTATTGGGATAAAGACTATCCATCCTATCTCTCAAGTTGGACCTAAATGCACACAGTGTGCAAAATTTCATTGAAATCAGTTCAGTAGTTTAGGAGTCCATCGCGGACAAACAACGTGACACGTAATTTTTATATATAAAGATTATTAATTAAATAAGTTTAACCCACTTGCAATTGCAACTATCGTAAGGGTGTTACCACACCATGTTGTCAATTAGCGACGTCGATCGATTGGTGTGGTAGCTTTAGCTGATCGACGGTTACTGGTCGATAAAACGTTGTTCAATCATCGATCGACGTTGATCGACAATTAATCGATGTGGTGTGGGTTCATCATCAGTATCTTTCAAAATGTATTCAGAAGAAGACGCGTTGTTGTTGGCCAGTACGCTGTTGCTAGTTATTATTACGATTATTATTATTACAGAGTCGCAAACGCAGAAGACTCTGGATGCGATCGTATTTTAAGGTCTAACCTTAAAAAATAGTTTTTAAGGCTACACCTCAAAACGATTAAGGCTAAAGACAGCTTAAATTTATCTAGACGACATTTTAAATAGCGCTCGGTGTATCTTTAAAATGTTCGTCTGTCTGTCTGTCTTTGCAGACTAATCTTTGAAATGGCTGAACCGATTGTAATAAAAATTCACGAATAGATAAGAGATTTTTTTCAAAGAACGTAATCGGAATCTTTTAATTTAACTTTAAAATATCATAAAAGCCATTTTGTGAAATTTCAATTAAAGGACAAAACATTTACCAAAGCTTAGAAATTGCAAATCATATCCATACACGCGGTAAATCAAAACTTGTTTCAATTGAACGAAGGAAAGAAATGATTTTAACGACGAGCGGAACAATCATTGTTGAAGCTTTCGAATAATTTGCATCGGCCATTAACTCGAGTTTGTACCGGCGGCGTGCCAAGTCTCCTATGATTTAAAGGCGTGCCTTCCACTTTATGACTATTCGGGTGACATTTCTCGTATTAAGTGTGGATTTTGTATTGAGACCCGTTAACCACTTGTCAGCGTACGATATAATTATGATGGATAGCACGTATTTAAAAGATATCGCCACTGTAATAAAAGAGGTGAGTTTTGTTGCGATAAATGGCGCTATACCATCTTGTATGTTTCAGGTTATATGCCATGCTGCAGCTATATTAGTAGTATAGTTGTAGAACGAATGGGTCAGCTCGGCCGGGAAGGACCGCGCTCTCACAGAATACCAGCGTTAAATAGCAGCTTAACACTGCTGTGTTTCGTATGGTGAGTGTAGAGGACTGGAGACCCTTTTTACTGGAAAAGAGGCATTCCATCTTAGTCCTCACGAGTGACAACGCATCTGCATTTTGATTCACAAACGGGTATAGATGTAGATGTCTATGGGCCACAGCAACCACTTGCCATCAGGTGGACTGTATGCTCGTTTGTCACCCTAACTAAATCGGTCTAGTGGCAAGTGGCAGTTTTTCAGACAAGAAGTTTTCAGTAGCAACCCCGAGTCAGGAAGTCACCGATGTTTCACCTCCGTGCCTCGGAGAGCACGGAAAGCCGTTATTCCAGCCCCCATCTCTCTCCGGTCGTGTCGAATAACCGTTTAACCGGACTCTGCTTGCACATACACTCGAGCACTATAACCCGTTGAGGCTGTTCGCCGTGACCGAAATTAGGTTTGGGGGATATTATTATTTAAAATACCTAAGCCGACGACGAGGAACTATATTAAATGTTGGAGATACCTAAAACCAATTAACCTGTCAAGCGTGGTGATTTGAGTAAAGCCTTTCAGACACACTTTCGGCACTGATAGAGGAGAATAAAAATCTATTAATACGACAGGCCACGTAGAATGTTATGCGAAAAACTGTTTCTTTTGTATATGTAATTGGTTTCTTGGAAACACCTCTTACAGTTTGAATACGTTTTTGTATTAAGGTAGGTAATGTTTTACTTTCTAAGTTTATCTAAGTTTCGTCCCTGACAAAATTATATTTCTTTTCAAACGCCAAAAAAAACCTTTGGGCCACCCACCTTACAGACTTGATTTCACTTGCGATTTTACTCTACGCACCAGCTAACTTTAACATTTTATCAATTTTAATCCATTAGGTGTTTAAGGTGTTTAAGATGTGTCGTGTGTGCAATGCCGTATGGCGTGTAACTCTTTCTTTCCTTAATTAAATATAACGTTCTTATTCTTCTTAATCTTCTTGACTTTTGTATTTTTAATAAGGTGGGTAAAATTTTTAAATGCATTCCGTTCATTAGCAAAAGACAGTTAAACATAGAATTCATATTAATCTACATAATGGTGATTACAGATTTGCTCGATTTTCGTCCATCGTTTTTGACTCTCGACAGTCTGTTTTCTCGATCAAAAAGATCTGCCAATAACCTATAAACCTCAGTTTTGTCTTGAGGTTTTGTCGATCATTAATTTAGCATGTTAACGTCAGTGAAGCAAATCGTAATCCGTAATACGTCTACTTGTCAAAACAATGCAAACGTAGGATTGCAATTTCACCAAAGAATATAATAATTATAGACGTGTTACACTACCCTGAATTAAGAAACCTTATTAGAATTCAGGAAAGAAAAAAGAAAGTTGTTTATAATAGTTGTTATATAATATAATTTATATATTAATATTGGTGGCGAAGTAAGAATATTCACTACCCAATATCGTGCCGTGTGTTTCGTAAGAGGCGACAGAGTAGATGGACAGGAGTGTCTTCCTAATAACAACTAAATGAAAAAATAAACAATAAAAACAGCTGCAGTTTTGCCAACCTGTAGGCAGCTAGCAAGCGTGGCAACGGTAAATATCTCCCTGATGAGTTAATATATGGGAAGGCCTACGTAACAGCGGGTTTGATAGGCCGTAATGATGATAATGAAACTACATTAGCCTGCTGATAAATATGCACTTTTTGGGCATATTTAATACAAGATATTATGTACTATAGGAGCCGTGGTAGCTCAGATGGTTAGCGCTCGCTGTAAGCTTCACAGTACGCGAGCAACCCGGGTTCGATCCCCGCCGGCAGTAATGAAATTGTTAATTGCAATTTTAAGTGCTGATTTACCACGTTCTCGGCAGTGAAGGAAAACATTGTGATTTGAGAAATAAGAAAAAAATACTTCAAAGACATGTGAAGTTCGCCAACACGCACTGGGGCAGCGCGGCGGACATTTCCTTGCCCTAAAACCCTCTCAGAAATGAGAGGAGGCCTGTGCCCAGCAGTGGGACGTAAATAGGCTGCAACTTTACTTTAATTTACTTATTATGTACTATTAAATTACCATAGATTTTAATATTTGTACATTTTGTACAGGCAAGGCTATCTCTTAAAGCAATTCTATAATCACCTTTAAGGTTAAAATTGAACAAAGTTCAACTTTAATTGCGTTAATAGAATTCGCATAGCAAATAAGCAAGCACGAGAAGATGATGCTATGCATTGAGTCATTTTAAGTAGCAGGAATAAAGACTTGCGTCACCTCATATCACAGACTGCAGGGATGACATCAGAAGGACTCTGTAAGCGTGAATCGAGTCACGATTAAAATCCTTAATGCATATCATATGCATATTAAATGGTAGCTTTGCATTCCTGACACGATTGTTTATAATAAAAAGATTGTTTATATGAGGAACTAATTATTATGGACGACAGAACGGATTTTGCCTTAGTGTTTTTAATTGGCTTACTGTAGTTATTATTATCATTTATCCTAACTATACAATATTTATATATTTTTTAATTATTTATATTTATTACTAGCTGTTCCGCGCGCCTTCGCCCGCGTGTAGTTTAGAGTTTTAGTTATATTGCGCGGAACCCTAACTCTTTTTCTAAAATATAAGTAGCCTCAGTTACTCCTTATAACATCAGCTATCTGCCAGTGAAAGTCCCGTCGACATCGGTCCAGCCGTTTCTGATACTAGCTGAAACAAACAGACAGACAGACAAAAATTTTAAAATTTGTATTTTTGTTATAAGTACCATATATACTTTCATTTAGTAAAAAATTGTTATTTTGACATTACAACCAGACACTTCAATTTTATTTATTTGTATAGATTAACGAATAAGCTCGTTAATGATAATAACGATGAAATTCAAAGCAAAAATATTTTTAATTAAAATTCACCCTTACCTTTTGAAATTTAAGAACGCTTATGGTAGTAGCAAGAATGGGTCGGCTCGACCCGGGTAGCCACGCTCTCACAAAATACCAGCGTGAAACAGCAACTTAATGCTGTTGTGTTTCGTATGGTGAGTGTAGATAATCGGAGACTCTTTTTACTAAAAAGGAGGCGACAACACATCTGAATTTTGATTCTGAAGGATAAATGTACATATCTATGGGCCACAGCATCCACGTACCATCAGGTGGACTGTGTGTACTACAAAAGACCTTGTGAGAAGAAGCGACCCTTTTTACTGGCAAAGAGGCATTCCATCTTAGTCCTCACGGGTGACAACGCATCTGCATCTTGAGTCTTTATTAAGGATAGATGTAGATGTCTATGGGTCACAGTAACCACTTACCATCAGGTGGACTGTGTGCTCGTTTGTCACCCGATCCTATAAAAAAAAAGCGGCAAAAAAACTCACAAGTAGGTAGTCTATATTTTCCAGCAGGTACAATTTAACTTTATATATACATGAAAGAAAGTTTAAGAAAGCTAGTTTTTATTACTATTCACGATCCTGAACAATTAATAACATTGCCGACAAATTTCGACTAATCAAAAGCCGCCAACTGCGCTCACAAATACATCGTTTTCCAGTAATATAATTATTGAGTGATTTAAACAGAATTGTCTAATGTCTACCCACACGTCTTAACCGATCCGTGCCCACTGTAAGGCTTATGTAATAATATCGTAGGTAAAATAATAGATTAGCGTACATTACAATTTATTCGTGTAGTAGTGACAGAGGAGACCATCTCCATCTAATTCCGTGGGTGTCATAAAAAAAGGACTAGAAATTATGTGGCGTCGATTGCGGCATAGCCATTGCTATTTATCTATAATATCTCGCCTTATGTAAAATGACCTGTGGTATATATTAGTGTATCTTGTCGTAGCACATATTATAGTGAAAGAGAATGAGCCAGCTACCGTCAAGTTTACTTTATAGAATAGAGATGACAAAGCAGCAAACAGTCCACCTGATAGTAAGCGTGTGCTGTGGAATACAAATAACCTCGATTAATCACCCCTAAGGACTAAGATTGCCTTCTTACCATTAATAATGGTTTCTGGTTCTCTACACTCATCATAGGAAACACGGCAGCTGTTAATTTTACCCTGGCTGTAAGAGCATGGTCCTTCCTCAGTCAATCTGGCCCCTTCGCGCTACAAATATAGGTAAATCTAATAAAGCATCGTAGATATATCTCGTTAAAGTTGTAATGGACTGTTAGTTAGTTCATTTGTCACAACATGTCACTTATTTTTGTGTTAAAAATGTATAATTTTATTAATAATAATTGAAATAGAACGTTAGCAGTCAATGGCCTTTTGAAGTGTTTAAATTTAATTTTTATTGTATCCCGCTGCCTCCCACGTAGCACGAGATTACGACGCCACTTAACGACCGACGAAATTAATGGGGCAGTGAGCACAAAACAATCAAGTTTTATAATCGCAGGTGTTACAGCTGCAATCGTTACTCATATTAAGATTCTTTCGCCGGTATTCAGAGATGAGCCTGAGCTTAAACTTAACGATGTTAAAATTT
This sequence comes from Parnassius mnemosyne, assembly GCA_963668995.1. Taxonomy (NCBI): domain Eukaryota; kingdom Metazoa; phylum Arthropoda; class Insecta; order Lepidoptera; family Papilionidae; genus Parnassius; species Parnassius mnemosyne. Next base: position 16,230,407 of record CAVLGL010000104.1, read on the forward strand.
GAGACTTGTCTATACTATCAGAGTGAACGTGAGTACGGAAGTTTTATGAAAGCGTCTCGCAACACACACACACACACACACACACACACACACACACACACACACACACACACACACAAGCGCGCGGTTACCCTACAGTAGCAGCAGAGAAAAGAAGATACCCGCATCACACTGTCAGTTAAACTGATCAGTTGAACTGTTGTACATCAAAAAACTGACCGTGAGTGTGAAATCTTAAGTTAAAATTTTTAACTCACGGCAACGAACTGACGCGGTGAGAGGTTGGCTAGCCAGATATGAAGTAACGAATGTCTGCGCGCGGCTCCGTCAATCGAGAAATGAAGGCCAGTTTGAAGCCAGTTAGTGGGGAAATCATTTTGGCTTACATCCGTTTTGATTGATCAGTTAAACTGATCAGTTTAACTGGCCGTGTGTTTCGAGCTTTAATATCGCGTTACTTTCGCTGTGTGTATAGGTAAACCCTTACGCATGCCGGACGAGTCTATTAAACTTCCGCACTGAAACGGAAATAGAAACAGAAACATTTTTATTCAATATAGGTTATAAATAATACTTATTGACAGTCACTTTTTTGTTTAATTTACCATTGTTTTGAAAAAAAACTCCTGTGCAGGGAAGATCCAGCAATAAACCCAGCGGGACTTTAAAAAAAAATAACAGCTTACAATCATGAATGTTACACAATTAACAACTTAAAGTAAATTATAAATAGCTTGGTAGCAATTACCTTATTCCCAGGGGCTATTATCATCCATAAATTCCTTAATATAATGACCCTTTTCATACAAACTTGGTTCAATAAAGTTTTTGAACTTTGAGCAGGTCAAATTTTGTATATTTTCTGGGATTTTGTTGTAGAAGCGTATATATAGCCTCAAGAATGAATTCTGACTCGGTAGAATCGAGTAACTGATACTACTAGCTCATTTTACTCACTCATCTACTACCACAAGAGTGTAACACTGATATATGATGAATTGATAGGTAATCAAAAATATAATAATAGTAATATTCATAACATTATTCATTCATTTATTTCAGCCCATCAAAACTACCTACACGGCTAATTGTTTGCTAAACGGATTGCCTCATAGTAGATCTAAGATGGCAATTATTGCAAATGTTCCCCATTTGCCAAAGCTGCTACGTTTGGTCATTACTTATAGTTTTAAAGTTAACCAAGATCCTCGCCTTAAACCTTTACTCAATACTGTTTTTATCTATTTCAGGTAGTGTTGGTGTTCATTCTGAGTATAGCATCGCTGATCATCTACTTCATTGACGCGTCCAGGTAATTTACGTAATACTATTTAATCCTAGATACTCACTGTCACTCAGTTGCAGCGTAATGGGCCATTAGGCCTTTAGCACAATGTTCCAATGGGCTGGTTATATGCATAAAAAGAAAAACATCGGTAAGAAATTAGGAAAAATACAGTTCTTTAATCCAATCTAATAAATAATTACTCACCAAAAATAAAAACTAAATTACATTAACTTAACGAAAGTAAAAGATAGAAAAATATTATTGCCTAATAAGTATGTCTATAGAATATTATGTGAGTACATAAAATATTTAAGCAATATGTAAGAACAACTATAAGGTTCCCGCAGATGCATCATCTTGAATACAAGGGGATGAGAGCTCATGTTATACACTCGTGGCATTTGACTCAAATGGCTTGTTCGCATATAATTACAGTAGATTTAACTAAAATTCTTTTCATTTTATTTCATTCACTGATTGCACAGATGTAACTTTTTTCAGAATCTGTAGTTAGGTGATAATGGTAAAAACAAGATATTAAAACACGATTTTTGAATTATGAAAAAATCTTTATAACTTATTTTCTTTAAAAAATATACGCCTTCTGATTAGTCATAAAAAAGCCAATTTAAAGGATTAAAAAACTGACCATAAGGAAGATAAAACACGCTATAAGATATTATTTAAATAATTTTAAAGTTATAAATAAAAATTACAGTCACATAAGGATCATTGTTGAGATCAAGGAACGTTGCACTATCTGACGAGAGGTTGAGTGCGAGCACTGTATAAATACACAAGTAATAATTTTCGCTGCGCTGACGTGACAGTATGTATTTAGATGTATAAATTGTCTGTTAATAATTTTGTAATTAAGCTCTGTTATTAATTATGACCATCTTGTGATAATGCTGAAAAAGGAATACGTGAGTTGAAAGTTAATATAAATGTGATCCGACACATTTGCTGGGATAGTAATTCTGTGTTAGCTTGTGTTTTCTTTATCAGCTGTACTGTTACTTAGTCGTTGGCTTCGGTATATGTTTAATTGATATGTAACTATTGTTTTCGTTATGACAGAGTTGAATACCTGATAAGACCAAACATTAAAAAAGCAATTAAAAAAAAAAACAGTAAAATTTCTTTGGGATTATCAACAATTTTTAAATGTAAATCAAAACAGTGCAATGTGCATGCATGCATGTTATATAATATGCTGTTGATTGGTGATATATTTTTTTTTTAATTTTGAAACAATGTCAGATGTTTGATTCTGCCACTACGACTTAATGTTCCGTAATACTGTTGTAATTGTTGTCACCCGCACGCTTCGACGATGTTATGTTAGTCGTTTCTATTTCCAGTGAGGAGGTGGAGCGGTGCCAGAAATGGAGTGACAATATTACTCAGCAGATCGACCTTGCCTTTAACATATTTTTTATGGTCTACTTTTTTATACGAGTAAGTGATCAAAGGATTAAGGTTAAGGATATTATAGTTCCAAACGGAAGTATAGACACACAAAAAAATATTAAAAATTCAAACTGATATTGTCACAAATAGATACTAGATTGCTTAACCCTAAAAAGGAGCAATTTAAAAAGAAACTTTAAGAAAATATACTACAGCAAAAGTGAAAATTTTATGTCATTACAGTTACAAATGAGCTAACTGTTCACCTGGTGGTAACTAGCTGCTGCAGCCCGTAGTCAACGCGGCCCAATTAACATAGATTATTTTTATTTATATGCGACGGCTATAACGTTGATTCGTTTTGTGTCAAAAGCGATGAACACCTGAAATTATTGGTCCTGGGAAATAAAAAGACCCTATTCTGTTTATTCATCATCAAATCTGAATATATAAAGTACAGAGACAATTTCTATTAGGCGAGATGTGTACGCCATTTCTCAGAAAAAATCTTAAGCGCCATATTCACGGTTCATCTTACTGTACGTCCCGCCAAGGTCTTGTACGACGCACGATGCAAAACGCCAATGAATAGATTTGACATACGTTAATTATTACGTACGACAAGCCTACTCTTTGTCATTTTGCGTCTTGCGTCGTGCATGACTTTGGCGTGACGTACAGCAAGATGGGCAATGAATAAAACACTTTATCTAATATATTATAATAAAACACTATTAAAACTATAAATTTACAATTATTTTCTTTTTCAATTGTCACGTATTGATAATTTTTATCTGTGGTTGAGTATAAATATTCAATGAATACTTAGATATTTTTTTAGTTAATTAACGAAATTTAATAAGTTGTTTATATAAAATGAGAATCTCATTATTAAATTATGTACTTCCGATTTATGTTACGGTGTATGTAAATAATGATTTGTCTGTTTCAGTTTATAGCAGCTAGTGACAAACTATGGTTCATGCTCGAGATGTATTCATTTGTAGATTATTTCACAATACCCCCCTCCTTTGTATCGATATACCTGGATAGAACGTGGATAGGTAAGTCATAACCTTAATTACATTCCAACATAGTACTAGAATATTTTTATTAAAAACCCAATATCTTACAGCTTACTGCAAAGAACAATAATACTTTACAAGAGTCATATGTTGTGTTTACCGATGATCATCCTACTCACTTCCGATGACCGCCTCCCGCACTTATCTTGCCCGTAGCACTACGGGGCTAGGAAAGTAGACTTTCTTCTATCGTTAATGCTGATAGAAAATAATAATTATAAATGGGAATGACATATGTCAATTACGTGACTTAACGTTAATTTTATTCATTTTACCACGTTTTTAATAAGTCACTTTAATTGTTTGTCTGCCGTTCCAGGAGGAATATAGTAATTGATTTTAAACTAAGTTTCAGATGAGCTGGTAACATGAAATTTTAAATATAGCTCAAATTCGAATAAAAATGCAAGAGATGATATGATAAAAAACGTGATATTTTTTTTTATTTCGCTTTTTTTTTATAGGATAGGGGTGACAAACAAGCACACAGTCCACCTGATGGTAAGTGGTTGCTGTGGCCCATAGACATCTACATTTATCCTCGCTTACGAATCAAATTGCAGATGCGTTGTCACCCGTGAGGACTAAGATGGAATGCCTCGCTTCCAGTAAAAAGGGGTCCGGTTCTCTACACTCACCATACGAAACACAGCAGCATTAAGCTGCTATTTTACGCTGGTATTCTGTGAGAGCGTGCTCCTTCCCCGGTCGAGCCGACCCATTCCTGTTACAACTATACCAGAAATATAGCTGCAGCATGGCTCTACCACGTATAAAGATATAAAAATCACTTGTTTGTAGTTTTTTTTTTATTAGCATTAATGATTTTAGAAAGTCAATATGACTAACCCTGTAACACAATCGGTACTACAGGCACAGCCTAAGAAGGTAGTTAGACTGTGCTACAGGGTAACATCACTTCGATCGAAGTGTGACGTCACGACGTATCCGGGAAATATTGGAAAACGTATATTGCTAATTATCTAAGAATGAAATTCAAACATCACAATTCAATATATTGCAGTGGAGATGCGATCTCTTCGTAAAATGTGCGGCGTTACCATGGCCGACCGAAAGCGAAACGAAGAGATTCGCAATATGGCAGGTTTGAAAGATGACCTTATCACAAAAATTGATAAGGGCGTGCTTCGGTGGTTTGGGCACGTTGAGCGAATGAGTGAAGACCGAATGGTGAAGAAAATATATGGCGCGAAAGTTAATATTAAAAGGTGTCGAGGTAGACCGAGACTAACTTTCGAAGACCATGTGAGCAAGTTGCTCGAAGAGAGTAGGGTCAAGAGTACTCGGATACCTAGACGTGCATGTATGAAAAAGATAATGAATCTGAAAGAAGCGAAAGAGGTATGTAAGGATCGTGACACTTGGCGATCTGTTCTCTCTGGCTACCCCGTCAGGGATTGTGCGTGAAGATAAGAAAGAAAGAAAAAAAAAGAAAAGAATATATTGCCCATTAATCACGCAAATACTGGAAAATTGGAAGGATAAACTGACGATATTATAGTCATGTTTAATTAATTTGTTTTTTTTTTTTGTTGATTTCATAATTATTGACAGAACAAGCTAAGCTATGTAGTGCCGTAGGGAGTGGGAGGGATATAACAACTTCTGAAAACTTTTTTTTATAAAACTTAAGTAACGAACGAAAATAAAAAACGCCTGATGTATGATAATAGTCTAATGCAGCTCATAGACATCTGGTATGTGGTAATTTATACGTGGTAGAGCCACGCTGCATCTGTATTATGGTTGTAGCACGAATGGGTCGGTTCGACCGGGGAAGAATCGCGCTCTCACAGAATACCATTGTAAAATAGCAGCTCAACGCTGCTGTGTTTCATATGGTAAGTGTAAAGAACCGAAAACCCTTTTTACTGGAAAAGAGGCGTTCTATCTTAGTCCTCAGAGGTGACAACGCATCTGCATTATGATTCGTAATCGCAGATAGATGTAGATGTCTATGGGCCACAGCAACCACTTACCATCAGGTGGATTGTGTACTCGTTTGTCACCCTATCCTATAAAAAATAAAAACAGTCCTACTACCTAGAAAATCTAGTACCTAAACCTATCGAATGAGGTTAAAGTGAGTGACGCTTGGCGTTAATACCATAACCTTCAGAGTAAACATTTCTTAGGTAGTAACTAAAGTAACGTATAATCTAAGCTATACCGTTTATCCTATTAATGTCCACTGCTGAACATAGACCTCCCTCTGAGATTTCTCTTTAGATTGCCTCATATTTGCCATATTTTCCACGCTTTGCAAGCTGGCTTGTGTCCAATTTTTATTTTAAGTCGTTATTAGAAAAGACGCTGCTGCCCATCTTCTGATTTGTTTCCCTCTGTCGCCTCTTACGACACCCACTGGACGATATGGGATAGTATAATCTTACATCGCCACTCTAAGCTAACACTACACTCTAAGTTATACCCATTCGAAAATGCCGAACCTAAATCTTAAGAGCCTGATGATGCTGCTCGCATTACCAGTACGAGTTTGTCAACTTTGCACTCGCCGTATTAAAAAGGCCTGTATCAAAAAAGAAGAAAAAAGTTTTTTTTTATGGAAAAGGAGGTAAACAAGTATACGGCTCACCTGATTGTAAGTGACCACTGTCACCCACTACAACACCAGGAGAAACGAGACTTAGAGAAGGCTCTTTTCTTGAAGGTCCCTAAATCGTATCGGTCCAGGAAAACCGCTTGCGACAGTAAATTGCACAGTATGTAATATTGTAATATTTTAATCCCGTGATTGCCATACCTTGCAGGTCTGGTACCAAAACTTTATTAATATCATTGAACGATCTATGTATAAAGTGGCATGTGATAGTCAAAATACCTGTGTTAATAAAAGTAGTTTTAATAAATTATACTCTACCCCATGCTAAGGCATAAATTAATAGTGCCTTGATATGGGAGAAGCCACTGGCTCCTGAAACACAGTTTGACACTAATTTGGGAGCCTATGGATTCAATGAAACATTTATTGTAATATTTCTATATCAAAATAAAGTCTTTTGATTTTTTTATTAATTTCCTACAGCCATATTGCCGGCCCATTACCACGTCAGCTTACTTGACACAGCTTACGTTGGTCTATGTCGGTTACTCTGGTTCTAGGGCGGATTTTTTTTTTTATAGAACAAAGGTGACAAACGAGCACACAGTCCACCTGATGGTAAGTGGTTCCTGTGGCCCATAGACATCTACATCTCTCTTCATTTGCGAATTAAAATGCAGATGCGTTGTCAGCCGTGAGGACTAAGATGGAATGCCTCTGCCAGTAAAAAGGGTCTCCGGTTCTCTACACTCACCATACGAAACACAGCAGTGTTAAGCTGCTATTTTACGGTGGTTTTCTGTGAGAGCGTGGTCCTTCCCCGGTCGAGCCGACCCATTCGTGCTACAACTATACTACTAATATAGCTGCAGCATGGCTCTACCACGTTGAAAATATAGAGAAACCCCGAGCATAGCCCTCTCCATAGCTCGACCGACTTTGAACGTGCTTTGTGGGAGGTGTGCATTCCTTGGTGGAAGCCTATACTCAGCAGTGGACTTGTGAAAGGCTGTAATGATGACGATATCCTACAAATCATCTAGGGATATGTTGCTGTTTGACGATTTCATTTTCATAGCTTTTCCATGTCGCTATACAAAGGAACAATCCAATTACACAAGAAGCCTGATTTCTAGAAACATTTTAATCATAAACTGTTGTTCTTTGTTTCCAGGGCTGAGGTTCCTCCGAGCTCTGCGCTTAATGACCGTGCCTGATATTTTGCAGTACCTCAATATATTAAAGACATCGAGCTCAATTCGGCTGGCCCAATTAGTATCTATATTTATATCGGTGTGGTTGACCGCAGCCGGTATCATTCATTTGGTGAGTTCCGTATGTTTGTCACGTTCTTCTTATTGCGTATTTGCAATATAACTGGGACATAAATAGTCTGAAATTGTTTACCGTTAATCCGTCTTAGGTATATATAATAATCAATTGCTGTCCGTTATTCTGGCGAAAACTCGAAAACGACTGGACCGATTTTGATGTTTTTTTTTTTTGTGTATATTTGACTAAGTCCCTCAATGGTTTAAAAACATCTCAATTGGACCCGGTAGATGCAGTTCGCTAGTAACTAATAAAAGAACATAGTCATTTATATGTAATAGCATAACATGAAAATTAATATATCTTATACTATATATGATTTGCCGATAGCCTCGGTATTAAACAATGGTTTAATAATTAAAAATTAAAAATTTTGTACAGCCGACTTCAATATAGGTTATTTAAGAATAACTCAATAACCATTGGTCTGACCTTGATCAAATTCATATGGGACGTGGGACCACACGAGAACTATCAGCTTTCTTATAAAAAAAAAATATCGAAATCGGTTTGCCCAGTATAAAGTTATGAGGTAACAAACATAAAAAAACATACAGTCGAATTGAGTACCGTCTCCTTTTTGGAAGTCGGCAGAAAATAGTCCTTCCAACTAAAGAAGTCCCTTAACTGCGGCTCCACTGTCTTTGTGAAATTTGACATTTGCTGTCAAATTCCATATATTACATTTTAGTGCACCTATTTCTCCGAGACTTCTTTCGTGAGACAAACTTTAGTTATATAAAAGCTGACACTAAATACTAAACTACTTTTGCAATAAGGACTATTATGTTTGCTGCCTTTATTGATATCTTTTGGACTTTTTGCAATTGATCGTAAATTCTTACGAACTTTTATGAACTTGATCAGATTTAAAAAATCCACTGCTAGATATTGGCCTTTTCAATATGCGAAACTGTCTTCAAAATTAGTTATACTCAATAAGACGCATAAGTCAGCACACATTTTTTTTTAATTTCTTTTTTTTATATAGGATAGGGTGACAAACGAGCACACAGTCCACCTGATGGTACTGTGGCCCATAGACATCTACATTTATCCTCGATTATGTATCTAAAAGCAGATGCCTTGTCACCCTTGAGGACTAAGATAGAATGCCTCATTTCCAGTAAAAAAGGGTCTCCGGTTCTCTACACTCACCACACGAAACACAGCAGCGTTAGGCTGCTATTTTACGCTGGTATTCTGTGAGCGCGTGGTCCTTCCCCGGTCGAGCCGACCCATTCGTGCTACAACTATACTACTAATATAGCTGCAGCATGGCTCTACCACGTATAAAATGTATTAAAATGTATTTGTATACGTGGTAGTTTAGCGTTTTTGAATAGAAACCAGAGCCTCGCCCCACCCATCCATCTCTAGATATCCACCATACTTCACACAGTGTCCCGGCAAACTAGAAGATCATTCTTAGTGCCAAAATCCATTGTGTGCAATTTTAACATTTTGAAGAAGAATTAATATCGTCGCCAATAAATAAAAAATATAAATAAATGGTGTGTTCTAATAAGTTAGAAAAAATGTAAATAATAAAAAAAAATGCACAATATTCTTTATAATGTGCATTTTTTTTAAATTAAGTGAAGTGTAATAAATAATATTATACATATTATTTATGTTATAAATCATATGCTTACATATACTTACATATATTTTGTACGAGAACATCCATGTTTACAATGTCATAGGTGTAATTTTTAAGTTTAGATTAATCCCTCTTTCATAAAACTATGGGAGTGTGCGAGAATGCGTGCGTGCGGGCGCACGCGCGCACCCCCTCTTTTGTGTGTGTGTGTGTGTGTGTGTTTGTGTGTGTGTGTGATAAGATTAACCTAACATATATATTACATGTATACTTGTAACAATCAGACATAAGTGTCAAAGTGTGATTGATTTGTTGTGTTTGTATCATATATAGAATACATGTTTCAAGGAAAACCTTATTTGTTCCAGCTGGAAAACTCAGGCGACCCGCTGGAGTTTGACAATGCGCAGTCGCTATCATATTGGACTTGCGTGTACTTTCTCATAGTCACCATGTCCACAGTAGGTTACGGTGACGTGTTCTGTCACACTGTTCTCGGCAGAACATTTTTGGTTTTTTTTCTCCTCGTCGGCTTGGTAAGTTTCACTTTCTATTTTTCCTTCTATATAAGTAATAATTTACAAAGTCTAATAAATTTCATTATGAAATATACTACTATTACTGAATACATTTGCAAGGAGGGGCAAGTTTAATAGAACTATATGCCGTGATTTAATTTTCCCATGAGAATTAGCTTACAGCCCTTGCGTTTGTTTACGCAGCGCTTGCAATTCCTTGCATTCAAACCAAAATTGATAACAAAGCAAAAGGAAATAAATTATTGGAGACTCTTTATGAAATATTTTTACACCTCTAAATGGGACTTAGAGATATATATTAAATGAAAGCACAGCTCGTTGAATGATTGTACGCCTGACTAGTGCACATAGACAGCATGCGAGTAACTTGGACCTTGCGCGCCGACCGTACCCGGCCGCAGCCGCCAGCTCTGTGTGCCATGTCTTCTAATCTAACTTCTCGATCGCTACCGAAGGAGCACATTTCGAGACACGAAACGAGCGTTACTTGGAGCGATTCCGATGCATGAGTGTATTTTGTTTTTCTTTTGCTTTGTTATGTGATACTTACCACGAATGTGCTGCCGTAAGATCTCTTACCGTGCTTAAATGTTGGAGATGTATAATGGGGACAGTGGTACGAGTGGTACGAGACGAGACACGTAGTTGTCGCGGAGGCGCCCGCCGCGCGCCGGTTCCCGCGCCGCGTCCCACCCCTCCCACCTCGCGATCTCTGCATGCGCACCTGTGCCTGGCTGTGTTCAGTTGCTCACATCACCGGTAGACACACACTCGTTCCTTTTTATTTTATTTTTATTTCGCTCCGCTATACCGGCTACACTTACTATATGTCACCATAGTTATACCGAGACTCCAGGTGGTGGACATTGTCGTGCACCACGCGATGGTGTCCGCGTGCGCCCATATTCGATATCCGATCGACACCATGGTCTGTTGCAGGCAATGTTCGCTAGTAGCATTCCTGAAATTATAGAGCTGGTAGGAAGTAGGTCCAAGTACAGTGGCGAGCTGAAGCGTGAACATGGAAAAAGGTATCAATTTGATGTTAAGTTGACAGACGCGAGTGAAAGCGATTCATCCCGCGACGCGCGCGACGCTTAAGCTACGGCCGCGCTGCCGTGCTCGGTCTGGGTCGCTCGATCTCTCGAAGACGATGAGAACTCATCACCTATACGAAAGCTTGCTCAGTGCCGTCAGATGTATTGTGTTATCTACTCGCGCACACCCGCCGGCCCCGCGGGCGGCTAGTAGAGGGTGTCTCGCCTCCGCGTTACCGTCGCTCCGAGCTTACGAGCCGATTGTCAGTAAATCGGTGGCAAGGCCCTCCTAGAGGCCCCTCGCGACGGTCGGCTCGTGTGCGTGTTCTACCAAGCGTCTATACCGAATGCCCCATCGTCTTAGTTTAGGAACCGGTGATACCGATTTCTTTTTAAGTTCTGTTCATCGATTAGTTAGCGTATGAATCCAGGCTTTGCATGTACCCGGTCACGAGTCCCGTCACGGCTTGCCGTCACGTAGCCCCCGCTAGCGTAGCTCGGCACGGCACCCAAGTCCCGCACCCGTCCACACCACGCCACAGCCACACGCAGACAGACGACACTCAAGCCACACAGCCTTGTGCGAGCGCGAGGGTTCGCGGCGGGCCGGGGGGGCGGGCGCGCGGGGGGGCCGGTGCTCACCTCACGGTGTTTGCTGTGTATCGTAGGCTGTGTTCGCCAGCTGGATCCCCGAGATCACGGAACTGGCGGCGCAGCGGAACAAATACGGCGGCCGGTACAACAAGGACGTCCGCCGCAGGTACCCTGCTCTCACGCCCCCGCTCCACACGGCTTCCTGCCTTCCCACCTCTCACGGTTTCAATCTGACTTGGTTGATTGAATGCGGAGTTTGCTAATTAAATTTATTAATCCTACACTAGAATCGGTCTCTCGGTGCCGTGGCGCATGCTCGAAGAGTTAGCTCCCGGCGGCCGCGCTCCTCTCCCCGAACTCGAGAGATAGGCGCGCGGTCGACCGACGCACTACTACATGCCTTTTCGTAAATTTCACTCGAGATACCGTTGAGCTTTTTAATCCTTCTAACGAGACTAGATCTGGAGAGAGCCGATGTAAAGTTTTGTAATGCTGTCAATGAAGTAGTGTTTGGTTTGTTTGCTTGCACACGATGCCTGTCGCCACGCTGTAGAGCTAGCTCCGGCACCTCGCCACAGTCCCGAGATCACACACAGCCAGTGCCGCGCGCCCCCTCGCCCCGCGCCCCCGCCCCCTGCCGCCCGGCGGCTCGCGGCGAGGCGCGCCGCCCGCCCCGCCGGCGGCCCGCCTCGCCGCGCCACGGACCACTGCTCGACTTCAATGTGAACCACATGTTTTGTCTGTCGGCGTTTAGGCGATATTTGCCAGTTGTATCCCAGAGATAATTGACTTAATCGGCACTAGACCCAAGTATGGCGGCACCCTCAAGAATGAGCGGGGACGCAGGTGAGCCGCTGTCTTCAGTCCGTTCCGTTGAATGTGTTCCGTGTTGTGAATTCTATATCTTCCTTTTCCTCTCTTAGCACGCTTCTGTGTTCTCACTTTATCTTTAGCGGGACGCGAGTCTCGCGCGTTGTCTTTGTTTTTGAGTCGATATTGATTGTAAATTATCTTTGAATTGATTTGAGTTCAGTTGAATAGAGACAAGCAGATAGTCGCTAGTTTTATCGCTCGTCATATAGGTAATCATGATTATGTTCTGTTAATGTACTGTACTGTACCTGCGTATTAATAAGGAATGTTAAACGTAAACGCTTAGATATGAAAAGTTAAATGTTGAGTGGTACCGTAGAGTTTTGTTGTTGACGTTGTCATGTGTCGACACGTCGACAGCTCCGGCGCGGGCGCAGTCCGGTCTGGCCCGACTGGCCCGGTCCGGACCGAGCCAGCGGCCGGTCCGGCATGCGCCCGCGTGGCGCTGCCGATGCGGCCCCGACTAGTGAGTGCCATGATGCCATCCACTCCGCTCGCCTCCCTTCTACTTCCCTGCCTGCACGAATTATGTACTTGTACTGTTCTCTTACTCTTAATGTTGCCCCGATTTACTGTATGTAATTTCGTAATGTAATTTTGAATCGACCCCCTCGGTAAATTTAGTGTAATGTAAATGCGTAAAAGATTCATAGAGCGTGGCAAGGCTGTGTGCATTGAGGACATTTAACGCAATAATAGATTTAGTTTTCGACATGCCATTTGTGATATCATCTTAGTGACGAGTTAACACTGTTCATTCATAATAACATTTTGATTTAATTGTTAAAAAAATGTGAGTTTTTACGATTAATTAATACGAGGTAGAGAATTGTTTATTTGAAAAAAAATGAATTCAGTTCCTTTGCCACACCTTAGAGAATTGTAGCTTGCATGTTGTACGTAGTTACCAGCATATTGCATTCAGTCTTTCTTGCTCTCAATTTAATTTTCAATGATGATTCTCGTTTTATTTAAGGTCTATCCCTATATAACTTTGTTTAATACACAAACCTCCATCAATGTTCGAACACGATCGAATGTATGTCTGCAATCACACATTGCATTTGAGCGCTGCCTAACCCTTCTTAATATGAACTTATAAAGAATTGAGGCTCGATCCCAAATATATAAACTCAGAAATTACACAAACTGAAACATTAACATATTACGAAATATCTTAGGGAAAGTGTACTGAGACGCAAGCTTTTAATATCCTCTAAATTCAAGATAGCGAAATCGAATTAAATAATCTTGAAACATTAAGGAACTCCCATAAAAGCACTGGTTTTTCATTTTTCATGGTTAAAAATAAAATAAACGTGTTTAAGCATTGTAACATACGCATAAATATTCCTTAATGTCAAAAGATTTTTTTTTAAATTATATCTCATAGACACGTCGAAACATCTACATTATAATAATTTTCGTGATATCGCTCTTAGAGTCATCTTTATTTCAACAGTGTGATAGTGGCTAGTTTTATTTACATTTTCATTGCAAGTATCTCACGCGTCGATAATCTTTCTGTTGGTGTTATATTTTAATGTCTTTTATTGTTAGTGTGGTAGATAGTTACACAAAACCTGAACGCTACTGAGATTGTTCATTCGTTTTTATTGGTAATTGTATAAATTATTCAAATCGCGATATTTTATGTTTTAAACAACAACTTTCGTAAATTGTTTCAATGCAGTTAAATTAAAAACTAATGAACAAAGTTGTAATTGTGTTTATTGAAGTTAACATTGTCAAAGTCTATTGTTGTTCTTTTAACAATTGATTGTTATTTACATTTTGTAATTTCCTAATAATATTAGCTGGAGTTAATAGACTTTGTTAACAATGTTGGCTACTTCATGCTTTCTTCACGTATTGTTTTGTTTAACCCTGTTGCGACCTTACTTTTGTTTTTAAAATCTACCAAAATTTTTACACCGTGGTCCCAGGAGTTAAATAAAACTTCAAATTGCTGTACTTCCTTCTATCTATTCTCTCTCTGTTTGATTTGTGACGCTTCTCAATATGTATTGCTTGTTGATTACTTTATAAGCTCAAAAATACTCTAAACAGCTTACTTGTAAGTCTACTATGAAAGAAAACTGAACTTTCTGTGCCTTAATAATTGCAAAAGATTATTGCGATATTTTATAAATTTGCTTACACCGCTTTTTAAACTTTTTGAGCAAATTTCATTTTAGCAGAATTAAATGACATGATACTTTGATGCAAAAGTTATAATATAATTTAAAATTTTCAGGCATATAGTTGTATGTGGACACATAACATACGAATCAGTAAGCCATTTTTTAAAAGACTTCCTACATGAAGACAGAGAGGATGTGGATGTTGAGGTTGTTTTTTTACATAGGTGAGTTGTTTTATGTTAAAAATTAATGTCTACTCTATGTATCATGATTTTGATAATATATTACTGGCTGATGCCGAATCAAACAACTTCCGTATACTGTGTAAAGCTGGAGGCATTATAGTGCTCGAAGAATACAAAGTACTGTGTGGTGGCGAAAAGTGACGTAAGAGGCGACTGTGTGAAATTCCAGAAAAACATTATGGCGTCCGACACATGGTGATATAACTATACTTACACCAGACATAAAATACTCAGAGCGAAATTGTTAATGTGGTCATCAATTCGAATACCTAGTGACGATTAAGGCCAATTCCCACAACCACGGGAGAGTCCGTGTCCAGCAATTGAATATTACGAGCTGGTGATGAAGAAGAAAAAGTATTCTTGTCATAGTCTGCTTTTGCCCGATTCAAAGCTTATGTAGTTAAAATATGATAACGATGCAGTGTCGAAAACACGGCGACAATAACAACGCAACCAAAACTTTAAATAAATGTTTGCGTATGGGATACGAATCCGGGACGTAGTAACCTTACTACTAGGTTACGATCGTCGGTACATTAAATACAATCGCAAATTTGAGCTAATTACATTATTCCTAACCATTATCAACAACGTATAGTAAAATAAACTAATAAAAACGCAATTTCAAAATTTCGGGGTGACGGTGTGTTATCTGTGATGCAACGACGCTTTCAGAAAAGAGCCCGACCTTGAGCTGGAAGGTCTCCTGAAGCGTCACTACACCACCGTCGAGTTTTTTCAGGGTACAATGATGAATGCCGTGGACCTTGAACGAGTCAAGGTTAGAGTGAGACCGAATAGCGCTGGCATTAGTTAATCGCACGGCCCTCTTTATCATTGATAAGCGTCTACGTGAACCAGTACCTTTTATTTATATGCATTAAACAGATCTTTTTCTCCTGTAAAGATGCCGTTTCATAGTCACCGTAGGAATTTATCACTTATGTAACTTTATCTTGGTTCTTTGCAATCATTGCTTTCACGGCGGGTCGGTGGTGCTTGGGCTTCGACCAGGCGCCTCCGTCCTGCTACACTATTGCGTACTTTGGTACAATCTAGCGTGCATGGTAATGTCGGCCCGCGACAGGCGGCGGACTGACCAGTAAGACCCGTAGTGTTAACTGACAGTTGATGGCAGGAAACCGCCCGATCTGGAGCTCGAAGGCCTGTTCAAGAGACACTTTACCACTGTGGAATTCTTTCAAGGCACCATTATGAATCCAATCGACCTACAGAGGGTAAAAGTAAGTAGCACCGCACACAAGTGGATATGTGATTGATCTTTGGGCGTGGTGTCGGTTTGAAGCTGTGCAGACTATCTTTCCTATAGACGTAGAGCGATGCTCGTTCATTAATTAACGTTTCCGAGGTGGTATTCTTTTGGCGTGGTGTACAGTTCCCTTCTAACGCCATGACTTGGAGGCTGTTTGTACGTATCTATCGCTACTGTGTCTGTTACTGTGTGCCCCGGCACGGCATCGCTGGTTACGTGCCGGACCTGACCGGCCCAGGCCGCGCCCACGCCACTATCTGTCTGTACCTACCTGGGTGTTGTATGCGATGCTGACCACGTGTTCATACTTTAAACAATCGATATTGACTTAACGAAATTCGAATCAACTTGCACATTGGCATTAATGGCTGCCGACGAAAGGGTTTCCATTACAAAATTTGCTTTTACTAGTAGTTCGAATTTGTCGATAGTCGATATTGTCGAGTGTTTATGGTGAGTTATTATCGGTGTAATGCACGGCTTGTGAGTTTCTTGTTTTGTCAATAACCGTTTGCATGCTATTTGAATAATTATCTTTATCTAGAAATGAACACTACACAAACACAACTAATATACCTAACTAAATGTAACCCATTATTGATGTAGTGGTCATTTTAATTGTTTATTGGGTGTTTTGTATCGCATGTCTCTTCACGCTTTTTGTTTAGTAGTTTAGTAAACTTTTTTTGTAAACCTTGGGATACTTTAACCAGAACTTTTACTGTACCATTTCTAAGGTTCAAGTTCTCGAGGATTTTTAATTGGTTTAACGGTAAGTATACAACCATTCAATAACTATCCTCAATGATTTTTTAACAGTCTCACCAGTCTTTTCAATTTTAAATATAAATTGATCATTATTTAATATATAAATTGACGTTTAATGACGAATATACAACTGTGTAATTTACTAATATGCACTTATGTGTATAGGTGCATGAAGCGGATGCGTGCTTAGTTCTAGCAAACAAATACTGCCAGGATCCGGATGCGGAGGACGCCGCCAATATAATGAGAGTCATTTCGATCAAAAATTATTCAGACGACATCAGAGTAATTATTCAACTTATGCAGTATCACAACAAGGTAAAAGCTCACTCACGACTGACACCGACTTTTTTATAGAAGTTGACTTGATAGGTGCAGTATACAGTACACTGTCCACAGACATTGCAACCATGAGACTACTATGAGATGGAAATGCCTTATTACCAATAAAGAGGGTCTCCGGTTATCGTCACCCACCATACGAAATATAGCAGCATTAGGCTGGTATTTCACGCTAGTACTTTGTTCAAAGGTGATCCTTTCTCGCCGCGCCGATCCATTCATGCTACAGAATGACTGTACCATTTACAAAAGTTAATAACTTCATTAGCATTTTTTTAATATTACAGTAAACAACGAGCTGACATAATAGTAAGTTACAGAAGTCCATGGATACCTGCAACCAACTTCAAAGATAGAAGACCACTAAATACGTTGTTACCTCTGAAGGTTAAGATGGAATGCCACACAGCCTGGAAGTACAATAGTGTTCTATACACATCATAAGCACTGCTGTTTAGCGTCAGAAATACGTTAGAAGCTGGTGTCCAACCAGATGAGCTCCTACGCAGAAATGGACTCCTGCCACCTAGTTCATGCAAGACTTCAAGCAACAAGGCAACGGGGTCCTTATCATCCCCCAAAACTAAGATAAACGCCACATAGCCTTCAATTTTGTTCACCCTTCACAGCCCACATAGCTGTGAAGGCACGGTACAAGGCTGATACCAACCCTTACGAACTTTTAGACGGAAAGGAGCACTTCAGTCCTGAGATTAGCAATAAAAAATTGAGGGTCAGTTATCGGGATAAAAACTATCCTATCTCTCAAGTTGGAACAAACTGCACACAGTGTGAAAAATTTCATTGAAATCAGTTCAGTAGTTTAGGAGTTCATCGCGGACAAACAACGTGACACGTAATTTTTATATATAAAGATATATATATATATAAAAATCGTTCGTAGATCAACTCAGGACTTGCCAACTCGTTTGCAAAGCGTAGTGAAAATGGCCAATTTTCCTTGTCATGTAGTGAAGGCGTAAGGTAGTCCCTATAAGGTACCGTAAGTTGTAAGAGTCGACACAGGGAAATGAAACAGGGGATGGACAGTAGTATCTCACTAATAAAAACTCAAAATAATAAACTCCTGCAGTTGCCAATCCTCCTGCCAAGCGTGACCACTATGACCAAAGTACCCCCTATGAGGCAATCTATGGGGTTTGCCAATGCCCACTGTTGAGCTGACTTTTAATTGCCAAGAAAAAAAAATTAAATAAGAAAGACGGCTCCGTGACGAAGTGGCTTAGCAATGAGTTGCTGCGCTGGGGGCCGCGGGTTCGAATCCCGCACGGAACAAGTATTTGTATGGCCTACAAATAATTGTTCCGGGTCTGTATGTTTGTCCTTGTGCAATTTATGTTTGTAAATTGCCTCCACGATAAAGGAGAAAATCCTAGTGTGGGGGTAACTTTTTAAAATAAAAAAAAATAAAGTTCTTGTCATACCTGTTGGCGCGTTTTGTAAACGCTTATTTCGGCAATGAATTTAATTTCTTTTTTCATATGATCCTTACTTTATATTAAAATAATACTAGTAACACTGTTAACATTACTAATTTTTAATCTTGAATTTAATTAGTTACTCCAAGTGAGGTTAAAATGATTTTTAAGAGTAGTTTACGACAGTAGTCGAATGGTAGTAATCTGTACTCTTATCCAAGAGCTTACTGTCGCTTTCAATATTAAAGAAAGTGGAATTTACTTTATCTTTTGATATCGCTTTCAGGCCTACCTTTTGAACATTCCTTCATGGGACTGGAAACAAGGCGACGATGTCATTTGTTTAGCGGAATTAAAACTAGGATTCATCGCACAGAGTTGTCTCGCACCTGGTTTCTCTACAATGATGGCCAATCTATTCGCTATGAGGAGTTTTAAAACGGTCAGATTTTGCAGTTATCTATGTTTTTCGCACTTAATCATCTAGACATTATATAAAAATATATTCGAAGAGACTTTGTTTAGTATTCATATTATCATAGCAAGATAATAGTTTTATTTTTGTATCAGTTAAGCACCGGAACACGTTCGTAAGATATCTGGTAGGACGCCATAGATAGTTCCAGCTGTGACTATATATGAACGCGTCCGGTCTCTTCGAATATATTGAATTAAAATTATTTTATGCGGCGTTTCCAGTCCCAAGACATGGCTATATGGACTAATGAATACATGCGAGGTACGGGGATGGAGATGTACACGGAGACAGTGAGCAGTACGTTTATCGGGATGCCCTTCAAACAGGCGGCTGAGTAAGTGGGCAGAACAGATGCTTTCAAGCGGTGACTTAAGACGACGTCACTCACTCAAGTGTTCAGCTCCACATCCCATTACGCTGGTCGAAGGACAAACGACATCACTAATAACGATTGCAAAGCTTCTTTCCTTTTTTCATTACATTCTGTTTCTCTTTTGATTTGCCAGCTTAAATCTGTGAATTTTCCTTCTCTGTGGGTGTACTGCACTGAATAATGTTACAGACGCCATATAAAAATAGAATCATACAGAGCTTTATATAGAAAACTAATCCTTAGAAATCTAACTATGAGTCCGAAATGAGATTGAGCATTTCGCAAACGCATTTAGGGGTGGTCCTGATGAGTTTTCAGTGGCTGGGACTAACACGGCACGAGCTTTAGCGTCTCCTATTGGTTGATTGCAGTCCCCCGACACACAAGCTTGGCAGAACGATTACCTGCAGGGCACGGGCTGTGAGATGTACACAGAGACACTGTCGACCTCCTTCACAGGGATGAGCTTCCCGCAAGCGAGCGAGTAAGACTGCCTAGACCCCTGGGCTGCACACCCATCCCACACCGTAGTCTATATGTGCCATTTTGTTAACCCCTGCCGATGAATGTGCATTAACCTCAACTACTTTAGACATTGACAAACATAAGCAAATTATTGATAACCTGCATGTTAACAGTTAAGAATGCTAGAGTTGTTTAGTGACATGATTGAGAACATTACTTAGATGCACATATTTTATTTCGGTCGAGTTTATACTCTATGATATTTTTATAAAATGTTCGTAATAGCTTCCTAAAAATTTCAGTGCAACTAAAAGGACATTGAGTTTTATTACATCACTGTTACTTCATTTAAATTTTCACCGTTTCAAATGTCATGTTATGACCGTTATTTAAGCTTTACCTTAGATTAAACCTTTCTTCTCTCGCTTGTGTTTGTAGCTTTATAAGCCTCTCCTTGTCTAATTTCAATTTTCTTTTTATTCACACAATTAACTAACATTTGCATGTTGATATCGTAAAAATATCAGTTTTGAATACAGTATTTTTAAATGTTAATACATACATATCTATAGTATAAAAATATATCTATCAAATGAAAGAAATAAGTAGTGTTTATTACTTATAATACTTTATAAGTAGGTAGCGTTTACGTTAAAATTAAATTATGAATTATGAGTTACAAAGCAGCAATTGCATTATTATGTCTTTATATAGACATTTTTGCAATTATCACACAAAATTACAATAACATTAGCTCCGCGATGTTAGCACCTCATGTGCGGAATTTCGATTTACCAATTATACCATCTGAAAGGTCAGAAATTGGTCATAAAAGGTCAGTTGATCTTATTAATTGGTCAGCGTTAGAAACATTTTTATTAAGGGTTAAAGTTTTTCAAGGTCATTGAGAAATTTTAGCACCTCATTCGCAAAAAAAATAAAAAAATTCCACCTATGCGCGATCAAGAAGCATTCGCTGATAATTGGTCAGCTTATATAAATATTTGGTCAGTTTAATTTCATATAAAAAAAAATAAGTTGTTATTGTCGTAACGCGCATGCTTTGGGACGGTTAATTGTATCAGGGCAATGAGCACTTACGCACAGCTCTTTGGTGGTGTGGGTTTATCAAGTCCACATGCTGTCGTAAACACGATAACTTTTGAAATAATCAATTGTTCAACTCAATCTATCATGTGGGAAGTCATGGAATGTAAATGGCAGTTAAATTTTGTTTTGATTAGTTATAATTAATTTTTTTCGACTAAGTAATGGAGAAATTTTCGGTGTTTTAAGCAGCCATGTACTAATATATATTAGAGTATTAATATAAAGTTAGAGTTCATCAACTGACATCATCAACTGACCTTTTATGACCAATTTCTGACCTTTCAGATAGTATAATTGGTAAATCGAAATTCCGCTCATGAGCTGCTAACATCGCGAAGCTAATAACAATAGCGTTAGCAGTTACAATATTTTAATACAAGTAACTGTCCACGTGATGATATGAGGATGTTGTTACTCAAAGATACTCACGTTTATATCCCTGAAGACTAGTATATGATGGATAGTATACCAGTAAAAAGGGGTTTCTGTTCTCGTCACTTACTAAAGAAACACAGCTTTTAATTGCTTTATTCCTCGAGAACATGGTCCTTTCTTTTCTTTGACCCATTCTTGTGTAGCAAGCCATGGATTTAGTGTAGCTTTATCATGTAGAATTTTAGCGTGGCTTTATCGTGTTAGAAAAAAGATATTGTATAGATTGTATTGATTATATTATGTTTATTGTAGTCGTTGTTTGCATCATTTGCATTGCAAATATGTAGTTTTTGTATTTTATTCTGTTATAAAAATATAATTATTTAATTATAGAAAAATAAGTTTAAACATCCATTCCATCCATTAACAGCCTATAAAAATTTACTGCTGAACATAGGCCTTCCCCAAAGATTGTCTAACTTTTTTGGTTTTGCGGTTGGCAATCACAGTTTTTTTTTTAATTTTGAGTTTTTATCAGTAAGATGCTGCTGCCCATCTCCTGTTTAAATTTCCATCTGTCGCCTCTTACGACACCGACGGAACAATATGGGGTAGTGGGTATTCTTACACCACCACTACACAGTTGTTAGTTAAATATACTATGACATATTACCTGCTGCTCGCGGCTTCGCCCGCGTGGAAACTGAAACATCTAACGTAATGATTCATCCCATGTCACAAATTTTATCTAAATCCATTAAGCTGTTTTTCTTCTGAAACTTTTAGATAATATAACATTATTAGTATGGATTTTATGACTGCATGCAATGATATAACGGTGCGTACACATTATATAACATAACATGTTATAAAACGTTGTTATGTAACATATTTCAGTAATGTGGAGACTGAATGTTGTAAAACGTGTTATATAACGTGACACAAATGTCATATAACTCGGACAGCAGAACGACAAACGACAATGTCATAGGACAATGTTTTATATAATTGTTATATTGCATTGTTATTCTAATGTGTACAATATTGTTATATGTTGCAATGTTAAAAAACAATGTAACATTATGTGTGTTATAAAGCAAAAGTTATACAACATGTTTCTTGATCTGTACGCACTCTTATACCTATATGTCACGGTTAAAAGCCGAAGTGCGGTTGTGTAACCGAAGTAAGGCTTAGACGGCTGCAACTATAGGTGCTGCAATTTTTGGTTGGTTAAATATAGGTGTGTTGTTAAATTTGTTAAAAATACGAAAGCACGTATGAAGTAATATCAGCGATTGTAGATTAAGGTGCGGTTGATGAGGCCCAATGGTCGCGGACTTTTATTTGATTTATAAATTATACAGGATACTCCCAAGATTAACCCACCGCAATCGGCTAAATAGGGTTTCCATTTTTTTTTTATAGTATAGGGTGACAAACGAGCATACAGTCCACCTGATGGTAAGTGGTTGCTGTAGCCCATAGACATCTACATCTATCCTCAATAAAGACTCAAGATGCAGATGCGTTGTCACCCGTGAGGAGTAAGATGGAATGCCTCTTTGCCAGTAAAATGGGTCTCCGGTTCTCTACACTTACCATACGAAACACAGCAGCGTTAAGCTGCTATTTTACGCTGGTTTTCTGTGAGAGCGTGGTCCTTCCCCGGGCGAGCCGACCCATTCGTACTACAACTATACTTCTAATATAGCTGCAGCATGGCTCTACCACGTAAAAAATATACGTAATATACGTAATAATAAATCCATATACGTAATAACGTAATAATGCAATTTATTTAACTACAGACGTATTTTAAAACTATTATCTTACCGAAATTACGTAATTACAATATCAGTAATGTTGGAAGCTCTAACTGTACCTCGTTGTAACGGGTTAAACCAAGGTGTATCCGCACCTCCGCTTTTAACTTTAGCCGTTACACATAACATACTGCTTGACTAAATTATTGTAATCCTTATAAATACATTTAGTGTGAATAAAACTGAGCTTGTTTAAATAAAATACAGTAGTGATTGCGTGCTTATAAAGTTAAAACGATCTGTAAAATAAACAGGAATAATTATTTTATATAATCGGATAATTACTCTGTGCTACAAATATTTCTTGAAAAATTCATGTGCTTGTGAATTGTTTTGATATTATTAAACACGGAATAACATCACTAATATTATAACCTATTTGACTTTATCTCAAAATTCCTGAATAATAATTACTAAAACTAAGATGACATCATATTTAGTACAGTAAATTACTTTGCACTTAATAAATCACAAATGATAGTAAACAGAGTTCCCGTTTCCCGCCAGGTTATGTTTCACGAAATTGAAACTTCTCCTCTTGGCAATCGAGATTAAAGGGGAAGAGGGTGCAGACAGCAAGATTTCAATCAATCCACGCAACGCCAAGATCCACGCCAACACGCAAGGGTTTTTCATTGCGCAATCTGCTGATGAAGTTAAAAGGTAACAATTCTATCTCTCTTCTTCTTCAACTTCGTACGTCGTCTTCGTTCCTCAACTTCAGTACGTTGTTGTTCGCCTTGTGGTGAACTGCGTAATTAATAATCCGTCAACTTATTCAGTATTGTGGACCTGGTAAGAAATTATTATAGAAGAAGCCAGAAAGATCTCATGGACTCTGATAGATGGTGGATTTAATATAGAAAAAGGGTGATAAGCGAACAGTGAGTCCACCTGATGATATGTGGATACTATGGTCCATGTACATTTATTGATTACATGATTATGATACATGATTATGAATCAAAATGTAGTTGTACTGTAACCTCTGAGGACTATATAGAATGTCTCATTACTAGTTAAAAAGGGTCTTCGGTTCTTTACACTCGCCATATGAAACACAGCAGCATTATGAGGTTATTTTAGGCTTGCATTCTGTGAGAAAGTGCTCCTTCGTCCTTCGTACTGCATAATATAGTCGAAGCGTTTCTCTACTACGTTGTACACGTTGGTGTTACCACTTCGACGGCAATTCATCTAATATTTACCGGATGGCGTAAATTGGAAGCAGCATCAGAGTCCGCGATGTCTGTTACTGCACTACCTAATTTATCTAGTAAGCGCGGGAAGAGTAACTACCTCAAATTCTCTCTATTGTTCTTCTGCCCATGTCAGATATTGAAAT
This sequence comes from Parnassius mnemosyne, assembly GCA_963668995.1. Lineage (NCBI taxonomy): Eukaryota > Metazoa > Arthropoda > Insecta > Lepidoptera > Papilionidae > Parnassius > Parnassius mnemosyne. The sequence continues at coordinate 16,254,941 of CAVLGL010000104.1, forward strand.
ACAGGCGGATGTAAAGGAAAATATATTTATAATATTTCCTGGTTTCCAATCCCAAGTCGGGCAAATAACCAGTTATTGGGTTTCTCCGTCTAGAAATTTTCAGTAACAGCAGATGTCAGAAAATTGGCAGTAATTCAGCCACAGTGCTTCGGAAAGCACGTAAAGCCGTCGTTCCTGCGCCTGATGTCGCTCCGGTCGTCTCGGATTACCGTACCATAGAACTGTGGGAGTGAGGGAATAAAGAGTGCACCGGTGCTTGCACATACACTATTAGGGCACTATCATACTGTACTGTGCAGGTGCCATGTCATGTCTAGTTTACCTTGAGACTGGCCGACGTAACCGAAATACGGTCTGGTGGACATTATTTTATATCTGGTATGAATAACGAGTTGGTCGCTATAATTTATCAGAATCCAAAAAATCTTTTCAAAGTTGCTCATAGTTGCCTTTCACAATACTTATGGGGTGAAATACGGTGATTGGCCTTTACTTACGCCATCAATACGCGGCCTCCACTGTAAAATCGAAGTAGGAACACAGATTGAAAATTAATTGTTTCTTCATCTATGTATTTACGCAGCATTATTGTATTTATTAATTATTCAATGTTATATTTTGTTATAATCTGTTGTGTCGTGTAGTTGCGGCGTAAAAATATCCACTAACCCGTATCATCTGGTGGGTGTCAGAGGCGATAGAGGAAAATTAAAATAGAAGATAGGCAACAATATCTTCAAGATAACAACTGAAATAATTTAAAAAAAACTGCGGTAGCTAATTCGCATGTCAAACGCTTGATATGATAGAATCTTCTCTATAAGAAAAAGAGAGGGCCTATGTATAGCGGTAATAGGCTGTGGTGATGAAGATGACGATGATTGTAATAATTTGATGTTGTTGTTTTTTTTTTCAGAGCGTGGTATTATTGCAAGGCATGCCACGAAGATATTAAAGATGAAACACTCATCAAGAAGTGCAAATGCAAAAACTGTAAGATCATTTATATTATAACTAGTATATAATATAATAAATTGTTTAATAAATAATACATTATTAAATTTGCAGTAAATTTATAATATTCTAAGCGATTACTTAAATCTAAAGGGTAAAATTATTCTCATATTTAGTTAATTAATAATTCTGTGACATCCTTTCTGGAGAAAATCCTTTTGAAGTCGCAAATTGTATCTTAAAACTGTCACAAAGTGTTACACATTTTTGTCTAAATAATTGTAATTATTTCAATTTATCACTTACACTGTAGGTTTTTGTCACAGTCAACAATAAAATAACCCACACTGTATTTTATCAACGAATCATTAACGGAATATTCGGCTAAAATTTTAGTGACCGCACACCAGCGGAAGGTTGGAGCCGACATAGGTAACTTGCACCACACCTAACCCTACAGATTGACGTTTTCCAATATTTTTTTTCCTGTCTATATAATTTTTGAGTTGCTTTAGTGGTGTTGCGTCCGTACCACACAGACTGTATCGGTTGCAAGGCGTGCTCGTTCACACCCAATATTTAGCGATCATTGTGTATGTCCGCTCGTGAATGGATACTGTCACGACACAATAAAGCACTCTGACACTTCACCATTCCCTATGGCTTTTGAGAATTCTCCAGCTCTGTTTTGTTCAGTATCGAAAGCGTTTAGTGCATCATACAATCTTATATAACACGACAAAATTAGGAATAAAACTTACTCTCAAATTCGATCACAATAAAAATGTAGAATCTATTTTGGATCACTAAATCATAGATATAAATTGCTATGGTGCACTTCAAAGCCCAGCACAGGCAGCATATGCATGTAACTTGAATAAGTAGAATCGCAAATTGCAATATTGCACCTTCATCATCCCAAGAACACTTAGATTGTCGAACGTTTTCCGTTACCCTCAATCCACGAAAGCATGTCTCAGAAAAGTCCGAATGAACAAACGCAATTGCTACAGTTGCCCAATGAAGAGTGAGCTTTAAGAAGCAGTTGCTTATTAGAACAGTTCCAGCTTGTCTGTGCTAATGAGAGTGACTAACTCGTGAACAATCAAGAATCCGTCGCTTCACATTGAATCATCGAAGGATCAAATAAAATGATATTGAAAATCTTTACAAATATTTTACTTGATCCTGTTTCATTCAAATCGAGCTAAATCTTCCGACCTCGCCAATCAGACAGGATCACCCATTCGTGTGTGTCAGTTTTTGGATTTTTACAGATGTCGGAATGATGATGATGCAGTCCGGAATGGTGAAACAAAACCTTAATACATATCGAGATTGCACCGATGGTACGAACGGAACGCGTGCTATCTTTATACTGTACCTCATGACACGTCTTGTTTGCTAACCTAACCCTAGCTCATGATTAAACAATTGGGTTACAGTATACGCTAATTCACAATAATCGGTTCACGTGACTTGAATGTTCTGGCAGCGCTAAAACCTCACATCCGTATTAACTTTGATATCGCTTACTTCATAATTACAGGACAAAATCGAATGCTGAATTTATATATATTACACAAGGATGTTTGACGAGATTGACTTTGATTACTGAAATGCTTATAAGCTTTAAATTGCTTTTTTTATTACTTATGAAAATAAAATAAGAGTCTATGAACGCCTATTAAGTGAATGTGAGCTTTGGTAATCAAAAGTCGCATTATGTAGACCTATGGCCATTTCGTATTTCCTACACAACAGATATTTCTCAGCTTTGCATCGCTGTCTGTATAAACGTCTGTGATTTGCGTTAAGTGTCGGGTCCACAACCACTAACGTCGTTAATTAATATGCATTTTAATTAAAATTTTAATTCATAATCTTTAAAATCGATTGTTTCTCGATTCAGTGGCTACATTCAGGAAAGGCGTACGAGCCGTCCAGATGGTTGGGAGGGCAAGTACGTAATAACTTTGAATTACGTTCAGTGTAAATGTTATTGTGTTGTTTATAAGCAAACGGTGCAAGTGGTCACCACGCCCACCGATGAATTTATAGCAGAATCGTGTCTTGTCTAAGTTATTCTATGTGCATTTATAAAACAGTTAGATGTCTCTATAGTAATTGTAAACACGGGAGACAAATTGTGATGTTATATTATTTTGGTGTTGTCATAGTATTTTGATCGATTATGTCACTATAGGTGTATTTTTATCTATTTGAGTCCTATACTGCATCGATAGAACTTCTGATATTGATGTTGTGAAATATGCTTTAAAATAACATTATTCTAATTTTTACGCCCTATTTAGGGAGCGTTTTATTAAACTAGATGGCCCGCAATCGTTAGTAACGTAAGGTATTTGCAGTGCCATTCACTGCGTCCGTTCACGTTGGTAATCATGGGATACTGACATGGTCTGTTTGAACAATTTCAAGAAATCATATTCATTTAGTCCAGGTCATTTAGACACTAGCTAGCTTGAAGCCATCTAAATCACTTTTTATATTTTAGTCTTCACCAGTTACCTACATTAGCCTTAAATCATAATTAAATAATGAATAGTTCATATTTTTGTCACCTTGTTAATAAAAACGTAATTTATAGATGTTTTAATTCACTGCCTGACAATTAGATTTTAAATGGATGTTTTGTACGTTTTAGTGAATGTTGCATGTGGATGTAATGTGTTGTATTAACTATATTCCTATATTTTTAAAACATGATCTAACTTATTTGTTATTTTTGGTTAATGTTTGCAATAAATTATTACGGTTCCACTGTGTTTTTAAATTTCAAGTTGCTTTGTTGTTGATTAGAATTTTTGAAGGAATTTTTGAACAAACTAAATTTTTTAGCACTATAAAGTCAAACCAAAAAATATACTTAAACAACAAATTCTTGTTGTTTTTTTTTTAATTTTAATTATAGTTTCACGAAACAATGCGATTGTGTAACTCTGATAGCCATTTTCATTGGCATCGTCTTAATGTTTGACTTGTTTTCGTTGTATTTTTATTGTGTACTCGTATAGAAATGTCTTAATTTGTTATCATAATGAAAAATCATAACACAGTTACATAATGATTCCCACCGGCTACGACACCAGAGTTATACACTCGCACTGCCTGCTTTTAGTAAGCTTGTGAATTTTTCTAAATCAAACTATAACTCATGAGTGAAACCGCAATAATATTTCTACATCAAGCGATATATGACGTAAGACCTGTTACTGATTGGTCACGCGCTGTATATTTGCGATTTGTGTGTATTGTATAGGTATTATCAATCGAATGGTGTATCGGAATGCGAAATTGTGCTGATGTTTTGCAGATGACCACCATCCTCCCCCCACCTTCACGCCGCCAGAGTTGCCCAAGAAGGTCCATGTTCGAGGTACATCTCAGGCTCAAGGACTGAGTGTTTTTTTATTTTGTTTTTAATTTTTTTGTCATCGGCCCTCACATGATACAGCCAGCATTGTGCTTTACCTATGATTTACCGAAGAGTTGCACTTAGATGCTTTGGCACGCCTTTTCACACCGAGCACTATAAAATTGGCGACTGTGCCTATCAATCCAAAATTTCGCTTTCATCAAGCATGTTCCCAGCTAAACACGTAGCCTAAGTACTTTCATACTGTCGCTTAGCAAGCGAAATTGATATTTCTTAACAAAATAGATATATACAATTGACCCAACAAGAACCTTTTTCACAATGCAATAATACTACTATCACGGACTTATCACTCCTTTTTCCCAATAAAAAAAAAACCACATTCACGAAATAAGCTTCTTGGTTAACTCTAATGCGGACATGTTCATCATTTCTGGTTGGTATTCTTATGTTAAGCATTGTGGAAACTTCTCCTAGCATTGCATCTTCTCTGATATGCTGTATCTATCCGTGAATGCACTGTTTATTGCGCTTTTGTTGTAGAATTATAAAGTAATCTCAACACATTAAATAAATAAAATACAAATATTCTATTGTTAACGCAATCGCAGCTTTTATTAAACTATTAAATATTGTTCTTTAGGTGAAGTAGCAAGAGAGAGAGGAGAAGATATTAGCTGTAAGTATAATATAAAATATATTACGCTATACTTATTATATCCACTCTTTTCGCAGTTTATCTCTTTCTGACATTGTAACCGCGGCAATATATGTTGGTCAAACCTCGGAAAATTGATACAAGGCGAGTGCTACAGGCTACACGTTGCTGAAGTTCGAAAGAGACCTATACCAACTGCCAATGTTCACGAGTTTTTGTGGAGGTATCCACGTGTTGGCTGTAATTAGTATTCATTGAGAATCGGAACGATACGGACGACATAGAAGTTATTGCAGCTTCTGCTATTTATTTAATGAGTGCATATAATTATTATGTCAGTGTACTGTGTAGTAAAGTTTTAAAAAGAAGAGGCAGTGACATTGTCGAAATTATTTTGAATTTGCAACTTAATTAAAAAGTAACATCTCACCGGGACTGACGCCAAGCCTTTGATTTGTGCAGAAAAACCGTCACTGTTCCGAAGTGAAATGAGTCGCAGTGAGCGATCCCGAGTGGTGGCAAGGCACGCCAAACGACTCGTATACACGTAGGCGCTCGCCTGCACTCGGGCAGCTAGGCAAGTGTCGACGCGCAATGGCGAGGCTTGACTTATGGGCTGTCTATACGTTGGTACTCGCCTTCGCTCGGCCAATATGAATAGCCGGCTTAACAGAATACCCAATGCATTAGAAGCCTCGATTTATTGCGTAGACGACAATGTTTATTACCGACGCGTACTGGTGCAGCACGGCAATCTAATTCTTCCATAACCCTCTAATCTATTGGGATAAGCCTGTGCTCAGCAGTGGAACGTATATCAATTTACTTTTCCTGTTTTTTTTAAATTGGCTTAACATGTCTGTTATATTTTATAAAACAACAAAGTGGTCAAAATTGTGTTACAAACCTAACCTCGCAAGTTTAATTCCGTTTGTTGATTAGAATATTAACGTCTGGCGCAAATTTTTATTTACGTAATGTTTTTGATTTTTTTTATAGTATAGGGTGATAAACGAACACACAGTCCGCCTGATGGTAAGTGGATGCTGTAGCCCGTAGACATCAACTTTTATCCTCAATTAAGAATCAAAATGCAGATGCGTTGTCAGTTATCACCCCTGAGGACTAAGATGCAATGCCTGGTTTCCAGTTAAAAGGGTCTCCGGTTCTCTACACTCACCATACGAAACACAGCAGCATTAAGATGCTATTTTACGCTGGTATTCTGTGAGAGCGTGGTGTTACCCCGGTCGAGCCGACCTAATCCTGCTACAACCATAATGTTGCTGCAGTGTGGCTCTACCACGTCAAAAATCATCTTCTTATTATCTTATTGTCTTATTATCATCATGCAAATTTGCTCTTATTTTTAAACCTTTCTAAGAGAGAATAATGTCGTGAATATAATTATTAATAACTTAAGTTATACCATTACATGCAGGTACTGACTTCTTTTGCACTTCACACTCTTTTTATTGATATTTCAATATAGTCCAAGGCCCGTTTAGCATCTATTTGATTCTATTCAGAAAGCCTATGTTCAACAAAAGACAAAAATGATCATAATGATAAAGATGTTGTAGGAACTGAAAAAAGTCTTGCCACTCTAAAAACAATACACTATTCTGGTATGCAATGTAATCTAGCGTAGAATTATAATCCAAATAATTTAATTACGGTAAACAGTAATAAACCGGAACCATCGAAGCGCGGCGACGAACACTCTGCTGTCACCGATGGCCAACCAGTTGGTGAACACAACCACTACACGACAGGTCAACAAGGTCAAACCGAACGTCAATAGAGCTCCCCCAGACACGTAAGTGTAATGGTAGTCAATAATAATGAGATAAATAACGTATTAAAGTTACAACATTTTGGATGAGGGCATCCACGACTTTTTCTGCCACCAGAGCGGCGCCACTTTGGAATGAGGTGAAATGTTTGACAGATCTCATAGCGGGTAAATCACAATTGTTAGAAAAGTGTAAAAATGATTTCTGAGATATCACTTGTATTTTGTATTCATATTACAAATGACTAAACCAAACAACGGATAATCTTTTGAGAAGAAGAATTAAAAAGTTAAAAATGTATAAAAAATTAAAGAACACACCACTAAGGAATTGTTTTGTTTGTGTAAGCTTTTCAATGATGACGACACTGTGTAGCCATCTGCGTGACAAATGAGTTCACCTCAGTCCCAACTAGCGACATCTGGTGAGCGTAAGATTATTGGCCCTCATTAACGTAGGACTGTTTTCAGACAAGGATCTGGAATCACGAAAATTAAAAAAGCTGAGAAAGGAGAATAATTGACACTTTACATTGTAGACAAACTAGCTTATCAAAATAGGAATATACTTCAACTTAATTTATTTTAAAAATATGAAATTTCGCGCCGAAAACCGTAAACGGTAAACGTTAAGTTAAGAAAAATCGTAACATAGACGTAAAACGTTTCTCTAGATCCACCTCTGAAATTTTTAAAAAAATAATATAATAAAATTTCATTAAATATAATGTACAACATTATATAATTTTGTATTGATCAAGGTGTAACTTTGGCTCTCAAAGTTTGTATAGTAATATTGGAATTATTTTTTCATAAATTATTAAAAATAATCAATGTTAACTAGTTATCCGGTAAGATATGGTTCTGTACAATAATTCAAAAAACATTGTTTATATTAACTATGAGTTATATATGGATAGGTACTGCACTGTTTAAACAATTAAATCTCTTATTTCAAGCATTTATTTTATAACTGCATTGCATACGTAAATAAATATTATAATTTTAATAAATATATATATATGTAAATAATATTGCTAAATCTTTAATAATATTTAAATAAAAGAAATATATATATTTTTATTGAATCAAATACAGATGTATCAAGTACAGATAATTATTTACGATACACAAGTTATATCACATTATTTCTCTGATTATAATTTATCTATCGCTGCTTTATACTGTCCTTCAATCTTTTGCTGTAACAAAGTTGTTTTTTTCAAGCACAGTGTGCACGGCACTAAAATAAAAATCAGTTTATTTATCTGTGTAATTTTTAGCGTTAATTGTATGATCTATCACAGCCTGCAAATCCTTGAAAGCAATAGAGTCGATTCTTTCACCCTGTGTTCCAGGAATCCGCCAGATCAAGATACGAATTACCAGGCCTATCATCTTGCCTACGAAGTGAAAAAGCTAATGTAATTCCATTAAACAATATATCAGCTAGATATTTTATATTATCTGTAGATTAAAAATATTGGTTTACTGCAATGAAAATGTAAAAATTTTGTTTATTATTATATAATGTAGACAGTAGAGATGCTTGCTTCACGTATTATTAGATAATTTCAACAATAATTTTTAAATCTATCTTTACCTAATAAGCTTATGTTTATTTTGCACCTAAAATAAGCACGGCATTTTATATTAGTGGATTGAAGCATGTTCTAGTCTATGCTATCGCAGATATTCTTAAAATGCCCACATTTTACTCTTTTTAAGTTCTTTTTACGAGAGTCACCATATTTTTCAGAATACACCATGCACCGATTAGGTATAAAATTTTATTAGTTAAAAAATCTATAATGATGTTACTTTAGATACATTGATTTAAAATCTAAATGGTTTATTAATTATGCAGCGTTAATTTATTAAATAACAAATTATTTGAATAAAAATCACTTTTTGAAAAGGGTGGTTAAATTGTATTGAATACTCCGTGCTGAATTATATACTATATTCTAACTATGTTCTAACTAATGTAACATACATTTTCACACCTTAATATCTTTGTTTTATACATATGATTGACTAAAGGCTACCTAAATAATGTTCACAAAATATCTTTCACAGTTTATGCAAATATTCAGCAATAAGTCTGAATTAAGGAAGTAGAAATATGATATGATATAATACGTTTGATTGATATAATACGTTATAATACGTTTTATAAGTTCTGCACAAAACAATCACTCTTATATATGTAGCGTAAATCATCAGTGCATTATATAATTTCTTATTTATTTTGTCCTTTTTTCACCTCGCATGCATACATTTTGTCGAGTAAACATTTTTCTCGTCATAATAAATTCTTACGTTACATATAAAAAGTAAAGTTTAAATGAAACAAGTCAACCACTAGACCTGTAAAATTTAGTGTGTAGAAATAAAAGCTAAAAAGAAGCGTCATTCAGCATTTTTTCCTTTTGCTTTTTCTAGGCCGACGAGTCGGAGTAGTGGTGGGAATCAAAATAGCAATGGCGTGAGTCTACCAGCGGGTCTGGCAGACGACCAGTCGAAAGATTTCGACTTTGAAAAGACTGAAATGAAATATGACTCCACAGGGATGTTTCATTGGAGTCCTGCAAGGAATTTGGAGGATTGTATATTAGTACGCATCCCTATTCACCTATGTTGTCCTGTATACTTGCGCATTTTTGTTTAAAATCTGTCAAAACACTTTTTTATTATTACAGGACAGAAATCAAGCGGCCATGACAGTTTTAAATGGCCACGTGGTAGTTTGTCTGTTCGCGGATCCTGACTCCCCGCTGATAGGGCTAAGAAATCTAGTGATGCCGCTCAGAGCCTCCAATTTCCACTATCATGAACTAAAGCACGTCGTCATCGTTGGTAGCGTCGACTATATTAGAAGAGAATGGAAGATGTTGCAGAATCTACCGAAGATTTCTGTTTTAAATGTGAGCAGTTTTAAGTAATTTGATTTTTTTAAATATTGACAAGAACGAATACTTGTGTATTATAGACAAAACCTTTTTAATGGTTTCTTTAAAAAAGAAGAAAAACATACTGACTATTAAATAAATAATTAAAAACAAAACACTTGTGAGATTCTACACCTTTGTATGAAAAATTAAAACATACTACTTGTACTATGCTCGTGTGTCACGCTTATTCTATAAAAAAAAACCTGAGTTATCCATCACAGGGTTCACCGCTAAGCCGGGCCGACCTGCGTGCAGTGAACGTGAACCTTTGCGACATGTGCTGCATCCTGTCAGCGAAGGTGCCGTCCAACGACGACCCGACGCTGGCCGACAAGGAGGCTATCTTGGCTTCGTTGAACATTAAGGCGATGACGTTCGACGACACGATCGGCGTGCTGAGCGCCGGCAACGGCGCGCCACCGCCCGCCGCGCCCGCGCCCGCGGCGCCCGTGCTGCTGCAGCGCCGCGGCTCCGTCTACGGCGCCAACGTGCCCATGATCACCGGTAATCACTACAACTAATCGTCATATTTACCGTACCAGCTACGCGCCCAGCCGCGATCCACAGCTGTGACACGGTTTTTGTTCTTATCTGCCGATCTGGTAGTATGCATAGAAAAGTCTTTGGGCCAAACATGTCTGATCCCTTAAAACTTGGTTGGCGGTGAAGCCATAGACCAAATTTTTCTGTAACGAACATTAGGGTCATAATTTCTTAAAATATCATTTTAATTATTTCTTATATTTTCGCGAAAACTACACATTGAATAAAACTACTTTTGCGGATTTTATCGCGTTTAATTTTTCTTATTTTTTAACTCCCGACTTTTCGGGTGCTCTCCAGCACCCATGGTTATGGGGGACTGAAGTAATTAACGGCCCGATGTCGGAGTTAACCCGGAGTACCTTCAGCTTTTTACTTATTAGTTTTAATCCGATCTACGCAGAATGAACTAACTGTGTCTTGAAGTCTTGCAATGATATTCTTGGGTTTAGTTTTAATGTTCTTAATTACAGAATTCCAAGCAGGTGGCAGTACCCACCCTCCCACTCTATTAAAATTAGAATGTTTTTTTTAATTTCAATAGCCTCATGTATCATCCTTGGCAGGAATCGATTTTCTTTCACGAGAATTTGTGGTCTATCAAATTAATGCAATGGCGGGGGCCGTCTAGGAAATGATCACAAACTGCAAACTTCCCGGAACGTTGGTGTTTCACATCAGCTATCTGTTCTTTTACGCGGGTTTTGATAGATCATTTTTTTTGCCCTATATATGGGAGACCACATTCATAATCAAGCTTGTACACTCCTGCATCTTGTAGAGGGATATTACACTTAACGTATCGTAAGAGCTGACTAATATTCTTCGGCGTCTTGCAGAATGTTTTAATTGAAGCTCGCTTCAAGATGTAGCCAATATTGTCTGTGACATCTCTGTGGTAGTCTCTCAAATGGTAGTACAGCAGGCACACGCTCGACTGTGGCCGGCTTCACTCGGTCACTGTGACGTAGACGCGGGACCCGAAGCTTGTTATCGTACAGAACCTGCTTGACGTGCTGAAGCTCGGTGGCCAGGTTTTGCTGTCACAGATCCCTCGTGCTCCCTGTAACAAAGATTTGCCCGCGGTAGCTAACTGTGAAGGATGATGGTGGGATTCACCGTTTAAATATCGGTTTATATGGGTATTTTTTATATACACAGTGTCACCTATGGTGTTATTAGGATTTCGGATGACTAACACATCTAGGAAAGCTAAAGAATTATTTGCCTCTAACTCCATAGTAAATTGAATTTTAGTGTTTATGGAATGTTCCAAAAATGTCTTTTGGGCTTCCTTAATTATTTTTTTATTTACTGTTTGTCTGTCGGAGATTTAGTTTACGAATTATTCGATTCCTCAGCCGCTTATTCTGTACTACAGAAATACCGAAGTATAAATAATGTAATTTTTTAATCGAAAAGCCCTCCATGACCATGGATTCGGTGGAGAACACCCGTGTGCCTGAGTTATTTGTGCGCTAATACCTTGTTAATTACGAGACGAGGACTCTGTGTAATTTTAATTTTATAACTCTTTAAAAATGTGACTCTCTGTTACAGAACTGGTGAATGACAGCAATGTGCAATTCCTGGATCAGGATGACGACGACGACCCGGACACCGAGCTGTATCTAACACAGCCGTTTGCCTGCGGAACTGCGTTTGCTGTCAGCGTGCTCGACTCGCTTATGTCTACTGTAAGTAGAACCTAATCATCATTAAAAACAAGTGGTTCGCCACAAAAGCCTTAAAAATACTGTCCGCTGGCAGTGTCCGTTCGCAGTGCTTGTTTTTTTTCCCGTAGTAGGTACTACTTAGTTGATCTAGTGATCAATCTAAAACGTGGCTGTTGGTCATGAGGTTCCCAGTTCAAAACTCGTATCTGGCCAGAACAATTGATTGACATTTTTGTTTTTATATAGATGCTACTTAGTTTCCTTAAGTATAGTTGTAAGTATTATTCTATAATAATTAATATCTTGGTTTTCTATTAAATTGTAACATAATCTGTCTGAAAATATTTGTACGCAGGAAACTGCAGAATATTTAGGATCTGAATTATTTTGTAACAACTTAAATGTACCATATTCTAATAAATAAATCATCTTATCTTACCTTATCATTTATTAATTTTTTTCCAATAAGTAATTCTTAGTAACCTGGAGTCAGGAAGTTGGCATTAGTTCGACCCTGTCCCTCGGAAAGCACGTATAGCCGTTGTTTTATCCCCTGATCTCTTACTTATCGTATCAGATTACCTTTTCAATGGACTTTGAGAGTGAGGGAATAGAGATTACTTGCGCGTACTCTCAGCCACTATAATCCTGTCAAAAAATGCGTATAGTGGCGGTGGATGAATATCCACTTCACAAGAATGTCCACGTCGTAAGAATATCCATATCGTCGTAAGAATATCCATATCGTCGTAAGAGGCGACAGCTGGTAATTGAAAAAGGAGATGGGCAGCAGCATCTTCTTGAAAACCAACTATAAATAATGGGATAACCGCAAAAGAACCGCGAACTTGCTTGCCAAGCGAGGCAACTATGGCATAACCCCGTATGAGGAAACCTATAGGGGAGGCCCGTGTTCAGCAGTAGATTTGTGTAGGATGTAATTGATAAAAGAAATGGATGGTAAAAAGTGTCCGTGGTGGTGTCTCAGACGTACTTCAACCAGAACGCGTTGACGCTGATCCGGTCGCTGATCACGGGCGGCGCCACGCCCGAGCTGGAGCTGATCCTGGCGGAGGGCGCGGGACTGCGCGGCGGCTACTCCACACCCGAGAGCTTGGCCAACAGGTACCGCACGACCCAGTGTTGTCCGCACCGCCCCACATTGTACAGACTAGTGCCTTAAACGCTTTATTTTATTTATCTATTTACTTTATCCAACAAAGGCTATATTATAAACATACGTGAATACAATTATATATATGTATATACATATAAACACATCAACAGAATCTAGGGATACCTTAATCCTAAATTATTTATGACTTTATAATTTAAAAAGTTTATAGTTGACCTTACCAGTTTCACTATTAATTATATTCCACGTCATTTTAATTTTATTACAATTTTGTTGCTCAAATGCAAAGACTTGGCTGTGGTGCACACTCCTTTAAATATTTTTTACATATTCCCTAAATTCGACGCTAGGAATATAGGACTTTTCATGGTAAAGTTCATAATATAACCTTTGTCTGCTCTTATGAACTCCTGCTGTCGCGCATTCATTCAATGCCTTCCGACTGTTCAAGGAGAATGTTTTCGAAGTAAAAATATTATCAAATAAACTTAAGCAATGTTCCATACAAAAATAATTGGATTATTTTGTTATGAAAGTGATGGAAGTTTTTTCACTATGTTACTTCTAAATTTCTCCAATCGACGTGCATTTACTGGAACAAACACAACTTTCTCATCTACTTGTTTTTTGCGAACATAAGGTAACGAAACTAACTGTCCACAGTGATCAGAACTCAATTTTAAATTATACATTTACGCAACGGCTTAACATTTATAAAAATGTTATCTATACGTGTTGCATTACATTCAGTAATACGCGTTGGCTCTAAAAATAAATTAAAAAGACAAAGATCTAAATTGGAGGAAGCTTCTAGGAGATTGATATTAAAGTCTCCACATATTACAACAGATTTATTCTGTTTATTAAGCTTAACAAAAACTTCCTCCATAATTTTTTCAAAAGTATCGTGTATTGAACATGGGGGTCTGTAGACGCTCACAACAATGAGGTGCTCAAAAAAGTGTTAAAACTATTGAACTTGTTCATTAAATATTTAGGTGTATATATTAAACAAGCTGTATTTCACCTTTCAACTGCACATTAATATAAAAACAGATATTTAACACTATCACTATCCGATTTTCGAACAATAATAAGACTATATATATGTAGTACACAGAACAGCGCATTCGCTTTAATTTATTATATTTAATTTAGTAATTTAATTTAGTAATAGTTTATAATATGTACACTCCACAGACTATTGACATTATATCGCTGCTCCTTCAGTTATTTGTTGGCAACATTTATAAATCTTTGACGACAGTCTCTACCGTAGAAACCGTCGCCGAACAAATGTTTCACCACGGACTAATGAGTTTGACACTGGCAGCATAAACGTGTTTTCATGTGATATAATTTATTTACTTGAAAGTATTTGTAACACATGTTATTTATAAATTTTAACTACATTTTGGTACTCCTTTCCTATATAAACTTTAACTATGCCAAATTTCACACACCTCCGTGCGCGCTATATTTTTAAAAAGAAAGTTTTCTCTGCAAGGACTATTATATGAAAAATGAAAAAATGAAAAATCTTTATTCAGTATCTTTTACATCATTGTTACATTACTAATGGCCGGAATCTCCTTTTAAGTATGATACTTGTGTTAGGAGACCCCGCTCCTTCTTAAGATTACAAAAAGATACATTGTGTTACAGTGAGTATTAACTACAGCAAGACAATACAACACAAGTTAAAAGTAAACGGGGTCAAAAAGAAACATTATAGTTAATTACTAAGTGCTACCTGAGGAAGCGCAAAAAGAATTAATGAACAATTTAATTTAACAAAAGAACTTTAACAACTTAAGTTAATAATATGTATGTGTGTGAGCACGTGAAGCGCGCGCGCGCTGTATGTGTCGCTGTTGGGTAAAAATTAAGAATTTTATTTAATTTGTTATAAATACGTGCGGATTGTCTTCCAAATTGTCTCCTGGCGTAGGCAGTTTTAACATGGGTTACAGGTGCAACATTTAATATTCTTCTTTTATTTAGTATAGGGGGGTTGTAGGGGAGTTTTCTATGAAGTTTTAAAATCACGTGTAAAATGTAAAGTTTCCTTACAGATAGTAGGCCACAGTGGGAATATAGACTGACGTTTGGAAACCTATAAGGTTTAAAATAAATCACTTTAAGCAAAGATCTGTGAGCCCTTTCTAGTTCTAGAAATTTTGTTTTGGTGGCTCCACCCCAGACTGTGATACAGTAATTAAGAATAGATTGGGCTAGCGATATATATATATTTGTTTTATTAAATCTGCGTCGGCAACGTGTCTTAAAGTCTTAAAAATCCAAGTAAGTTTGCGAATTCTGCCAACCAGTAGGTCAATGTGGGCACTCCAAGCAAGGCGCTGATCAATCATTACTCCAAGATACTTGGTTTTAGTTGTTTTTTCTATGCTATCACATGAGCAATATTGGTTGGTGATATTGTTACATGAGTGAATTTTTATTTGGAAGTCTGAATTTGGATGAGTACTGTTATAATTTGTGAAACATATATAATTGGTCCTAGAGACGTTTAAAGTCAATAAATTTTTGTCTAACCAACGAGGTATTCGTGCCAGACCTTCCTGTACGTACTTCGTCCCATGTTGTACCAGAGAAAACTACAGCGGTGTCGTCTGCAGATGAAAATAATTTACCATTAAGAATTTCCAAGTTACAAAGGTTATTAATGTAAATTAAGAAGAGCGTTGGTCCCAGCACACTCACCTGTGGGACACCATATGTTGTGTCTGCCAGTTCACTGATACAGTCACCAACTCTAACACTCTGTTTACGATCACGCAAATAATCACACAGCAAAGCTAGGGGAGTACCCCTGACACCCACTGATTCCAATCTGCGCATAAGGATGGGGACAGAGACGGTATCGAAAGCCTTCTGAAGATCTAGAAAAACTGTAATGCACTTTTTATTTTTATCGACATTTTCAGTAATGTGAGACGTTAATGCACTTATAGCGTCTTCTGTTGATATTCCTCATCTAAAGCTAAATTGGGAGTTAGATATTAATTGATATTTCTTTAGGAAGCTGATTAATCTGTTATTTATAATTTTTTCTAATATTTTGAAAGAACTGGAAGGACTGATATAGGTCTATAGTTGGTGGTTTCGTCTCTGTCTCCACCTTTATGTACCGGAGTAACAATAGCATGTTTGAGCGCAGTAGGAAAGATACCCTGTCCTATGCAGAGGTTAGCTAAGTGAGCAATAACGGGGGCTATTTCTTTGCCAACTTGTTTCAGAAATTTCGTTTGTATACCATCCTAGCCCGCAGCGCTGTCCGATTTTAATCCCATTAAAATTTCGTAGACCTCATTCGGGTCAGTTTCTAATAAGACAAAGGAAGAGGGTGGGTGTATATCATTAGAATTATCAGAAAGTGTGTCCCAATTTGTTTGACGCATTAAAATATTATCAGCTAGGCATTTGCCAATATTAGCAAAATAGGCAATTATGTAATTTACAGATTCTTTAGAGGTTGATTTACAGTTAAGAAGTCCTATATTATTTGATTTATTAACTTTACGATGCGTGATGTCATTTATAGATTTCCAGAGTAACCTAGGATTCTTTTTATTTTTAATTAGTTGATCTCTTTCGTAATTCCGTTTTAACGTTTTAATCAAGGCATTACAGTGATTGCGATAGCGTCTATATGTTATTTGTAGAATTTCATTTTTTGGGTCACGTTTCAGTTTTTTCTGCATATCGTTTCTATTTCTTATACAACGAAGAATGCCCATTGTAACCCATGGTTTTAATATGCGATTTTTACATGGAATTGTCGTTGTGATTGTATTTGTTAAAATACATTGCCTCAGTTTATTAATTAACACATCACTAAGACTATTGGGATTATTATGTAATAGCATGTCATGAAATTCCAAACCCTTAAAGGATTCGATTGCTTGTAGAAGGTTGATAGAGGTCTTTATTTTAGGGGAATTAGTTACATCTTTTATATTGGCTAGTTTTAGAAAAATCATGTTATGGTCAGTAATAGTTGTATTTATAACGTATATAGACGCAACATTTTTAGCTTTGTTTAGTTTTAAAATAAAATGATCCAAACAATTATTGTTTCTAGTTGGTATGGTGTGACCTGGTAACATGCCATGCATTGCTAGCATGTTTAAGTAGTTTATTTTATTTTTACGTTCGTTTGTCTGTAAGTTGTCATTGTTTGTTATATTTATGTTTATATCTCCCGTAAGAATTATAGTTTTAAATGTTTTTAGGTTTTTTAAATGTTTATCTAGTGAATATATGAATTTTTCTGCATCGGAAGTTGATGGTGAGCGATAAATCCCTAGGATAGTCAGGTCGTTTATAGTAATTTGAAGACATGAGGCATCCGAAAGCAAGATCTCGGTAACCTTAACTTTATAATCCGTTTTTACATAGATTACAACACCGTCACACCGATTCAAATGATTTGTTGTTGTAAATGATGTGTAATTATTTAACTGTGGTATGGTTTTTTTAGGATCAATTTGACACTCAGTTAATACTATCACATCTACCAAAAACTTGAAATGTGTCATATATTATATTATATATCGTTATAACATTAAAATGGAGGCAAATATATTAATGGGAAATACTATCGTCCTGTCCATGGTGATGGTGTTTCTCCGGTCCATTTAAATCACAGTGACAACTAACATAGTAAGTTATACTGACCACTGGGGGCCGCTAGTAGAGTCACCTGAGGCAAGTGTGACATAAATTAATTAAAACTAAAATGAACATTTAAATACTGTTACTCTGTAAGGGTTTAACATAGATAATCCGTTTCAGAACATCAATTATTAAGTGGTTGTTTGTTTGATCAAGCATTTTAGTATCTATGATTAGCATTTTGTAATTGGAGGTAATTAAAACTAATTAAGGTGGAAGACTGTCACACTTACCCCATCAATGAGGCAAGTGAGACAGTACGCTCCTATTTGTAGTTACTTTATTATTATTTGTAGTTTTCGAGAAAATTTATGAGATGATACTAATGTCAATATATTTTATGATTTTATGATCTATTTGAACGATATGAACGTCTATTTTTGTGTAACAATGGATTTTTCTACGCATTGGGTAAGTGTGACAGTTTTAACCGATATAGTGATGTGCTCATATATGGATTTATGTCACACTTTCCCTGAATGTCTTGAAAGTATAATAAAACAATGCTAAGTGAAAAATAACTTTAATTCTGCTTAGTTGCAAAATATGGGAAGAATGATGTTTTCATTAGCCTTTATAATAACATTTAAGTAAAGGTGTGTGGAATGGCCGTCATATATTACAAGGTGTGGATTGCCTGATTTCCATATTTCCGAGATCAGTACATTTGAAAAGTAGCTTTCCAAGACTGAACCCTTTGGGCGTAGCGGCAAGTGCCGAATTAATCGAATTATCATCAGGTAACCATGTATTCCAAAAATACGTTCTTTTAAAAATTATAAACGCAGGAAGTTTCTAGCCCCAGGCATTGCATGCGAACAATACAGTTGTATTATCGCGACCTGGTGGGCTATTGGTTCTTGTGGCTTGAAGAACTTTTAGGCTAGTTATTTTTTTCAAGTTTCCTGGGTATGGGACTTGAAGAAACTTGTTTCATCAACATTCCATTATTTGATCACCTTTGAATTGTTGCTTTTGTACGACTGTCTCAAGCACATCGTTGAAATTGTTGGGAAATACTAGTCGGCAGCTTTTCTTCTTGCGATTTGACGGCTTGAAGTTTATTAATCGATAGTTTGTTCCTTGTTCTTAACCACTCGTCTTCCGGAATCCCATCTTTGATGGGAGTATCAATTTCATTGTGATGAACATATTGGTCAACTAAAGCTCTGACTTCTCGTTGAGTTAAACCAAAAGCATACCTCATGAACTGATATTTTTCACCCCTTTTGACACACCCCTCCATATCTCAAAAACTACCAGTTTTAATTGAGATCAGATGTCTTTCAAAAGTTATCACCGTGCATGCAAAATGATGCAGACATATGTACATACAATCACAAGTACCTACTGACATACAAACACCGATTCGTTTAACGTGACTCTGAGATCTCACTCCCTTCGCTCGCTCGTTTTTTAAATATAAATATAAAAGTAAATATTTAAATATAAATACACACGAACACACAGGTAAACAGCATCCTCCTTTTTTGGAAGTCACTAGTTACGATATTTTCATACAAAATGATCGGGGTAAGCGTGACACTGTCACACTTACACCGATGTTAGATAATGGTGAGATAAGTGCAACTGTATCCGTATTTCAAAGAATAGTGGATTTCTGATCACAGAAACATATTATACTATAAGTACCAATATTATTATTTATCAATCACCTTCTAGCTTGTTTAAAATAACTTAATGACGTATCGAAACACTTAAAAAATTCGTCTCTTAAAATTGCGCGGGCTTTCGCCAGTTGAGTAGTTTTGATAAAATGACGTCTGTCGATAAAACAGTTGAAGCTATGTACTTAACTGTCGGTAT
This sequence comes from Parnassius mnemosyne, assembly GCA_963668995.1. Classification (NCBI taxonomy): domain Eukaryota; kingdom Metazoa; phylum Arthropoda; class Insecta; order Lepidoptera; family Papilionidae; genus Parnassius; species Parnassius mnemosyne. Next base: position 16,274,581 of record CAVLGL010000104.1, read on the forward strand.
AGTCGATAGCATAAAAGTTCCTGCGTAGTTCAAGAAATGGCATTTAACTAAAAAACGTATTTATGCCGCAAAATTTGCATTTGTCACACTTGCCTCACTGTCACACTTGCCTCACCTATAAACCTTACCTATAAACAAGTGGCAGCATTGGCTGTGCGACCATCATACAGTGGTTTCATGTAATGATAAAAATTGAAGTGTGCTTCATAGGTCATGCCAAATTCAGTAATAGAGTTTTGTCAAAGAATCTCAGTCGCATGATGGGATGCAGCGTGTCGACTTTTTTACCCCCGTGCCTCGGAAAGCACGTAAAACTGTTGATCCTGCGCTTTAATTCTTCGGTTTTGTCTGATCGCCGTCCCATCAAACTAATGAGAGTATAGTTATTCTGTGCACCTACGCGCACACACTCGTGTATTTATTATCTTGTCTTGTCTTGGCAGATGGCTAGTTCTGTTAAGACTTGCCGCCGTGATCAAAATTCGATGTGGAAAACATTATTATTATTAATTAAAGTACATACCTACACATACGTGATAGAGCCATGCTAAAGGTATATAACAGCTGTACCACGAATCCGTCGGCTCGATCGGGGTAGAACCAAGCTCTCACAGAATACCAGCATAAAATAGCAGCTTGATGAGGGCTAATAATATTCCGATCACCAGATGTCGCTAGTTGACAATGAGGTAAAGTTTTTTTTTACACAATGTCATTTAATCAAGCAGTTAGTTTTTAATAAAATTTTATCAGTTTCTAGAGGATTATATTAATACACAAAACAATGCCTCAGTGGTTTGCCCTTTAATTTTTTCCACATTTTTAACCTTTTTTTTAATTTTTATACTATTATGAATATCTGTGATTTTGCTTATTTATTTTTAATCTTAATAATATAAAAATATAGCTAATAGTACAGAAAGAAACATTAAATTTGACATTATTCGAACAAATTAACTTTCCCGCTATGAAATTCAAATCAAATATTATACCTCACTTTTAAGTGGCGCCGCCCTGGTGGCAGAAAAAGTCGTGGATGCCTAATTAGCTGCCATGTTTCGTTTTTTTTGTTTTTTTTTATAGGATATGGTGACAAACTAGCACACAGTCCACCTGATGGTAAGTGGTTGCTGTGGCCCATAGACATTTACATCTATCCTCGTATGCGAATCAAAATGCAGATGCGTTGTCACCCGTGAGGACTAAGATGGAATGCCTCTTTTGCAGTAAAAAGGGTCTCCGGTTCTCTACACTCACCATACGTAACATAGCAGTATTAAGCTGCTATTTTACGCTGATATTCTGTGAGAGCGTCGTCCTACCCCGGTCGAGCCGACCCATTCGTGCTACAACTATACTACATTAGTAGTATAGTTGTAGCACGAATGGGTTGGCTCGATCGAATATAGCTGCAGCATGGCTCTAGCACGTATAAATTTAAAAATTCGTATGGTAAGTGTAGAGAACCGGAGACCAGGCATTCCATCTTAGTCCTCAGGGGTGACTATGTATCTGCATTTTGTATCTCAATCGAGGATAGATAGGCAACAACATCCACTTACCGTCAAGTTAACATTGTGCTCGTTTGTCACCCTTATTCTATAAAAAAAAAGTCAGTTCTTATTTTTATAACAGTACAGACAGCACACTATATAGCGCTCACAATGAAACAGTAGTTGTTGTTTGTGAGCGGCGGTGAACGGTGAGGTTGTAAGGTTGTGTGGTGTCGCAGGGACCGGTGCCGCGTGGGGCAGATCTCGCTGTACGACGGGCCACTGGCGCAGTTCGGCGAGGCGGGCAAGTACGGCGACCTGTTCGTGGCGGCGCTGCGCACGTACGGCATGCTGTGCATCGGCCTCTACCGCTTCCGCGACACCTCCTCCTCGTGCGACGCCAGCAGCAAACGCTACGTCATCACCAACCCGCCGGACGACTTCTGCCTGCTGCCCACCGACCAGGTTGCGAACACTACACTACTTTACTCACACACTACGTTCTTTACTTAAGGTCAGGATAGACAAAACATTCTATTTTTGACTCGGTTTTAAAGCCTGAGAATTGATACTTACTGAAATAGAATATGCTCGGAAAAAATATGCGCATATTAATATGAAATACTCAATTAAATGCCTATCGAATGGATTTTTTTAAATACTTATATACGTGAGAATATATTTGACATTCGGATGCTCTTGGAAATGAAAGGCCTGTGCCCAGCAGTGGGACGTATATAGGCTGTTACTCTACTTTTAGTGCGCAATATATTGGTACCGTAGAGTCTGATGGCGCCAAGAAGTCTGGTGGCGCCATTTAACGCACACGGTTTGCCCAATCTTTACACAGTAATTACAATACGTATGTGACACCGTTCGTAATTGACTAAAGTAGTTACGGAGAATTGACCGTAACTGTATTAGTACTGCGCAATATATTAGTACCGTAGTGCCCGTTTGGTAATATACACAGAATTTTTTGATGGCGTCATTTTAACGCGTGGTCCGCCCTGTCCTTACGCAGTAATTACAGCGCGTATGTTAAAAAAGTGTAAAATAAAGTCCCGCTGCGGTTCTTCCCAGGAGAAAAAGTTTTTTTTTCGAACCAGTGTTTAATAGTAAAAATTACTTCTGAATAAAAATAACATACATGTAATTTATCTAATATATAAAAAATTATGTTTTTTATTCGTATTCTATGCGCTGTTTTCTGTTTACATCGAACACATTATGTACGCGTCGACATTTTACTTTAAAGTTTTTATTTGACTCAGTAGATGTACCTACGGACTCCAACAAGGTCTCGTGTGCTAACATACCTAATATTTGTAAACATTTTAATACCACAAAATGCTGCCATACCGTTAATCGGATTGCGGTAAAACTTTGTCAACTTATTGCTAGCACATACGCGAAGGTCATACGCATAGTACAATTAAAGTAAATGGTGCAGTAGGTGGCGCGTGTACCGGCAATTTTATTTGAAAGTTATTTATCATTCTATTTCAATTGTTGTATTTTATCATTCCTAATTTAACAATATTCCAAATTTAAAACAATATTTCGACTTTTTAATATTAATAACAATTATTTTTTCTGCAGCGGCGACGCGCCTGGTACCAGCCAGTATTGAATAAAAAATGATTCCATTGTACTATCGTGTATGTTGTGGTGCAGGTGTTCGTGCTGATGCAGTTCGACCCGGGCGTGGAGTACCGCGCCAGCCGCCGCGCCGGCGCCGCGCCCGCCAAGGACGACGCCTCCTGACTATTGCTGTGCAGCGCCCTCACCGACGGGCCCTACTCCTACATCTAGGCGGGCCCGCCGCCGCCACACGGACAACCCTGCCCCACACCCCACCCCTCACACCTCTTCCTACCCTCTACACATTCACTACTTCAAGCCCTCCACGCCGTTTTCCATAGTAGGCTTATCAAACTTGGTAAATTGCCAAATACTGAAACGCTACTCATTTTTAAGATGTCGTTAGAGCTCGTGGTGTCACAATCACTTTGATTTAAAGTGATAGAGACAGCACGAGATTTAACGGCATCTTAAAATTTAACAGCGTTTGAGTATTTGTGCATAAGTCGTTCGAATCGTTTGCGTAAATCGTTCAGCAGTTCATTCACTCAGTCGACCAATCGAAATCGGTGTATAAGACTCCTAATATGAAACTGATCGATAATTGGTTTCTTCCAGACTCGATGAGTTATGAGATCAGTTCAGCACGAATCTGGTCACCCGTGTAAACAATTCTCATTTAAAATGTTGTCCGTGTGTATGAAAAGCAAACTTTCAGTTCTTAAACTGTAGTTACGATTTTTTGATACTTGAAAAATAACATTATGATAGGAGTTCAATTTTAAACTCTTTAACTAGATTTTCCATTGAAAATTAAATTTACATTTCTTCTCAATTTTTTCCATTAATAGGTACTTTTTTTGTTATAAAGTTGCGGTGAGAAGTGCTTATTAATGATTTTATGCGAGTTTAAGAGTTAGGTAATTAATGTAATTACAATGAATGATTGTAAGATGACATTTGAATGGAGCATGATCTTACTTTAACAGTTTTAATTCGTGCTGAACTGACCGAAGCTGATAACAAAGAACTGCTGAATAAAAACGCGTTCTTAAAATAATCAGTTCATCCGAACGACTCCAGAGTACAAAAGCCTAATCAATAGTGTAGATAGTGAATCCTTGTTACCCTCCTACAACTTAAACTATACAAAGCCCTTTTGTTTACAATTTTCGTTCGTTTTACCCTGAAATTATTTTTACAATTGGACACTGCACCGCTATTCACACTTTCTGAACGCACGACTCTCTGTTAGAAGACTACAATCTGATAATAGTCTCGCTTTAACATTGACTTTCCAACACAATAATGGTACGGAAATTTAAATTAGGAAGGGATTCTGTCGATACACGGAACTGTGCAAGACATGAAACCGATAGATATAGGTACAGGTTGTTCCAAACTTGAAACATTTAGATGATTAGGAAAGCTTTCGATGTTTCAATATACCTAGATGCGCCAAGCCAATAACGGTAACTTAGTGCTATGTTTATCAATTGTCAAGTATTTACCAACCTGTATATGTCTTTCGGATTCCATGCACTTTGCACAGTTTAGAATCCATGCGCTAAGGCTAGGCTTTAGTTTCAAAAGATTGAAATGAATCTGGTCTTTAATTATTTCCGTTTTATATTATGAAGCGAACCTTTTAAACTTTTAATTGCAAAATCGCTAAAATATAGTTACAAAACATATGTTAAGGTATTGAATATCGATTATTACTTTTTTAAATCGTCCATTCCTTAAGCTGTAGAATATTCGCAATTCATGGTTAAGGACTTTTTGAAAATTAAATTTTAGAAATTATTATAAGCATTTAAATACTCATCGACTGATTGATGTATATTTAAAAAAATCATACATCTTCACATAAGCATATTGTGATTTAATCGATATTGTTTTTAAGTTTCACTGTAGCTTTCTTTTTCATTTATAGATTTTAAGACTTCTCTACTTTCAACTCACTACAATTATATTGCACGGTACGGTAGTGGTCTGCATATGGTTCCATTGCTCATGGTGTTGGTTATTTTTAGTTTTTATACATACACACACACATATATATATATATATATATATATATATATATATATTAAGTCTCTCTTGCGTAAGTTAGGCCAACTGTAGTAGATGCGAATTTTCTGTGCAGGTCTGAACTCAGCGCTTTCTGCTATATCTGTCTATCTATCTATCTATCTCTGCACACAAAATGTCAACTATTACCGTTCTTTTTTATTTACTATCGATCTTCACCTCTTTAGTACTTTTATTTTTAAATAAATATTATTTTTTTGTTTTTATTTGAGTTTTCTTTTACACATTTTCCTAACGTTGGACGGGGTATTGTCAAAGTGGACGTGATTAATGGCGCTGCACAATAAAAAGACTAAGAACTGAAATGAATATAATTGAAGATAATATATGCCACTGCAAATATGATGAGTAATCATTAGGCAAATGGTTATATATTGCGAGGAACGCTATGTGCAAAGTGTAATTTTGCTGTAAATGTGTGATATTATTTTCGAAACGTCGTTGTTATTAAAAATATATATACGGCTTCTAAAGCCTGCGATGTATTAAGTGTTAACTTCGGGTGCTTTGACAATTGTGGACTCTTCATAGTTTATCCATTGTATTAGATAAGACGACACTGTAATTGACTGCGTGAGATGAAGCAATTTTACTTCGAATGCGTATACCGACAACTACATGCAGTTCATTATGGTAGCGTTTTTAGAATTTACTAGATATTAGTCATTCACATCATCATGGTTAGTTTCATAAATAGTAAAATTCTACTTTAGAATTTCGAACGTATCGCAATAATTACATTACTAAAAGCTAATTTACAAGATGTTTGATGAACACCAAAAGGTATTTAAGGCAGTAACGTTGGAGAATCATGGTGAATCGCATATGAACACGCTAAGTAGTAACCCTTAAGTAATATTTGTATGAAATTATAAAAATACCTCAATTATTTGACAGCTGTTATAAGTCTTTTTGTAATGCCAAAAGACTACATATTTTTTCAAACAACCTGTATATAAAATATATTCATGTCATATATTAGAAAGTCATACCATCATTCGAATAGAATAGGCAATGCCGGCCTTATATAATAGGTTTAATGTGGGTACATTGTTTTTTTTTTTGAGTTATGATTCGAGTGTGTGAATAAAGTTGCATTTTGGTCCAAAATGGAAAAAAATTAGTTTGTAAAGGAATTGAATCCAAACATACTGCCATATTTTTGTAGTCGCCTACGTAGTCCGTAAAACAAAATTACCCACAAAAAGTACAAAAAGGCTCAGCGGTTATTTCACATGGTCACGAAAATAAAAATTTAACACTTAAATATTTTGCTTATAATACTTACTGTCAATTTCTCGGAAATAGTACTAAAACTACTATTGTCAGAAACGTGATAAAAATTTAATATTTATTTATTTTATTAACATAGATATTTAATATATCAACAAATCTTGATAATTTAATTATATTTAAAAATTACAAAACTTTATATTAACGCATCGCCAAAGTAAAGAACATTAAAAAATCGTTTTATATAAGGGATATCCATACCTATTAAATTCAATATTAATAATCTAAAAATTGTCGTATAATTAGTTTTGAGAAAAATATTGTTATGGTCTTAATATTTAACGTTACAAATATAAGCACATTTTATGAACATAAGGTGTCTTCTAAAGCCTTAAGAAGCCTGTAGTTATTTGCGTAAACGTTATGCTATATTACGGCAAATGCTATATAAAAGCAATGAAATAAAACTTTGTGATGGTTGTGCACGATAGCTTATTTATAAATCAAAGTAATTGTGGTCTGTCCAAAAAGAAAGTATACTAATATATCTAAAGGACTATTCGGCCAAGCGGCGTGATTTGTCGTAAATTTATTTAAATACCTACTGCTACGGCATGTACTGATAATACCACCTCATGCTTAAGTTAAAATGTAAGTAATTGTTTAGCTTAATCGAATTTCTTAGTGTACCATGCATGCCACTGGAGCCCTAGACGCCAAACTAGGTACTTACCTAACGAATAGAGTACCGCTACAATCATTAACAATTAAAAATAGGTAATTTGCTAGATTGATGTAAATAGTCAAATGTAATTTTATATGTTACATAAGAATTTTTCATATTACATCTCCCTTGCAACTTTGCATTAATTATAGAAAGTTATGGCTGTATTAAAGTTTACATTCTATAAAGTAATGTCGTGTGTAGTTTGTTGTGAACTAGGCTTCTACGTCACTGTATGCTAGTTAAGTATAGAGTTCGGATATCTCATTGTAAAAATGTACAATACACGCTAATAGGTATTTTGAATTAATTATGAATGTTATATTAAGGGTAATCCTAAAGTGACAATTTTTCCTTTAATATTTTTATACAGCATTACAAATATTTATCGCAATTAAAAGTTTATAGAGGTGGGTCAGTGTGCAATTTAAAATAGAGTCTAAATTTGTATAATCGCCTTAACGAGAGAGAATATAGCTGAGTCCTTCTGCGTATATCTGCTTGAGGTTTAATGTTACAGTATTGTTTATGCAATGTGTATGTATCGTATGTTTGCCACGACTTTACTGTTGTTGCTAGATGTATTTATTTAAGAAACTGCCTTAAGAGGCTAATTCAAGGTCCATCATACTAAACCGATTTGCGATTAAAACGAGACAACAGGAGACAAGTATGTTGGCTTATTTAACGTTATCAATTCATAACATCATTCTTTAGCAATCACCTTAAGTTTGTCTCTAGGAATGTAAGATTATCTGATTTTAGAAATATTTGAGTTTTCATCACTTTTCTTCGCTTTATTTCTTGACACAATTTCTATATAAATAATAATTTTCTTGTATCTATTTTAATTCGTGCTTACGTACAAAATGTTCCAGAATTATGGCTAAAAGGACAAGCATCCAAGCCAAAAATCTTAATAATAAAATAATAATAATGTTTCAGACTTTTTTCAACCCGTATTAATTTCAATTTTCAAGGTGGTGAGTTCTAAGTTCCTGAATTATTCTCTACTTCGATTCAACGATGTTTCTCACACAAAGTTACGATAACTTAGGTCAAACTTATACAAACACTAATTGCCTATTCGCAAATTTAGGTACCTAGTATTTATTCCATGTTCTGTGTGCATTAAATCCTAGAATTAACAACATTGTTGACTATTGCTAATAGCTTGAGGTTGTTAACGTTTTTAGAGCAGGATGGTGATTTTTATGTATTATATACGTATATTAAATCTCGCTCTATATTATGAATATTCGCTAGACCCTTTTTGTAAGCTAAATTGCCATCTTAATATCGTGTTGTTACACGCATAGTCCTCTCTTAATTAAAGTAGTATCAATATATAATGATGGCTGTGAGGTAAATAATATAACAATTAAAAATTATATTGTGTAAATGAAAGTAATAAAATAGGAAGAGAAAAGATCGAAAACGCTCGATCGTTACAGACAGACACCTGCTTTGGATTGGCATTGTCACTATCACATTCTATTAAATCATTAATGCATGCATACATACACCTAATATATACCTAATGTACATTATTTTTACTAGGTACTATAATTGGAATGTAACCTAGGATTCGAATTTCATACGTTGATAATGATAGTGCCGAATCAAGCAAAATCCAGCATTTTGCCTAAATGTCGCGTCACCCTTTTGCGCCTTGGGTTGCCATATTCAAACGCCCTTTTCTCCAGTAAAATTTTAAATATTTTTTTTTAAAGACACACTTAAATACATATATAATTATACTAATTTATGGAACGTATTACAAAATTACAATTACGCTTGCAATTTTTTTGTTCTTGTGGCAACCCAAAAACTCAAGCTCACAGCTTTTTTCGCATTTGCTCAATTCTCTCATAGCCTCCATAATGTCGACGCTTATATCTTACCATTTACTGGTTAATAGGCCATTTATATTTACTTATCGCCATCGAAGGGTTGTACGAGTTTCTATATGAAGACTAGGATAGAATCATTCGACGTATCAGATATTTTGGCCACATCATGTTTAGTCATAGACAGGTTACTAAATTAAAATAAACTACTTCGAAACAGTAAAGTTACCATAGTGCACTTTAAAAGTGATAAATTTTACATCTATTTTAACGTGATACAATAATCACGTGTAAATAAGTTAGTCTATCAGAGGGAGATAAGACGTAATTACTATCTATAGCTGTTCATCTCCGAGGCTAACCTACTATAATATACACTAACCGGCGCAAAAAACGATTCACTTTGAATTTTAGGTACCTAATTAATTATCTTAGAATTTTTTTCTGGTATCATGTCTTATTGATAAGTGTTATTTAAGTTATTCTTTGGCAAGTAACATCCGACAAACAAAACTCGTAAGCAAAAGTGGGACTCATCTGTGAACAGTACTTTAAACAGTGGTAGAGCCACGCGGCAGCTTTTGCTGTCGCACGGATGGGCCGGCTCGAACCGGGGTGGTACCACGACCTCACAGAATACCAGCGTGTAATAGAGGTTTACCTCTGCGTTTCGCTTGGTGAGTGCAGGTGGCCGGAGGCCCTTTTTACTGGAAATGAGGCATTCCATCTTAGTCCTCACGGGTGACAACACATCTACATTTTGATTTGTAATAGAGGATAGATGTAGATGTCTATGGGCCGCAGCAACCACTTACCATCAGCTGGACTGTGTGCTCGTTTCTCACCCTTATCCTATAAAAAAAAACTTGGTACCGTATTCCAATTCACAGGTGTATGTGCGAATACAAGTCTGCTGACTCGATGCTGCCTGGTAAGCTCGGAGCCGTGTGCAGGTCTTCTGACCATGATATTAGTTTCATTGAGGCGTCTCCTGATAGTCCTATCACTTACATGCACATCTCGAACTTCAGCAAGGCGATTCCTGACTTCAACAGCAGTCGTGGCCCTCTTACGTAGTATTGCTAGGGTAACGAGTAGGGTCTTTGGTGACCTGTTCCTGGCCGTAAATAAGCACAAATATATTTTCAAGGTTATTTATTTAAAGAAATCATAATGAGTCGTTTTTTGTGTCGGTCAGCCAACAAGCAAACAAGAAAAAAGCCCATAACTAAATATGAAAATCAGATAGTAGCAAATAAGCATTGCCATAAATCCTACGTAATATTACATTAGCCTTGTCACTCGTGTACACTTCAACACTTCAATGACACCGTCTTTGGAAAATTGTACATGCCAATCCCATTTTTAGAATTAAGTTTTTGAGCGTATTACTGGCTTGCACGGTTTTGAAGGATAGTACAAGGAAATGTTGCCGTGTGCACCAACGCATAATGACTGCACAACGCGGGAAATGTAATATTACCCGACTGTTCGAAATGCATCACACCACAAGAACAAATTATTTAATATTGTTGATGTTGATTGTTAAAAAAATGCAAATAATGTAAATATATCAAAATAAATTCTGTATTTGTATTTGACTCCCTTGTTTTATTCATCTAAATCCTGTTTAATTATTTTTTTTTCTTATTATAAGCTGAACCACAATCCCAACTGGTGGTGATGCAGCCCTAGATCTTAGGATTACAAAGCCTATGTATATATTCACTTTTGCCTTGAAGATGCCCAGATTGTAACCGAATCGACAGAAGCCGGCAGATTATGTATGCATTAAGAAAAACAAGTCTGATTCGATTGAGTGAACGTCCATAACGCTGCTAGGTGTCATTTTGCAAAACCATCCCATATATGATAGCAGGACTCCACGCAAGACCGGACTTGCGTTTTATATAAGGTATCATCGCACCCTTGCCAGGGTACCTAGTTTCCTTGCAGCTGCTTTGGCCCTGGATTCAATGAACAGCCCGTGATTGAGGTTCGTCGAAATTTCAATCCCTGACAATTGAAGGCGGTCAGTGTACTCAAAAGATTAGCCCGAAAAGTAGGAATCAGGGTGAGTAGGTGTGAATTCGGGCTTCTGCGTCACTTGCTCTCGCATCGCTCGAGCTACATGCCGCTGAAAACCCAAGTAAAACCTATCCAAATTGATTACAATTCTTATGGTTATTCCAAATATCCGCGAATCGAACACATTTTAGATCAGAAACTATACATTAAAACTTGTTGAACAATACTTTTTAACTGACTTTAAAAAAGAGGAGGTTATGACAGTATACGACGAGTTTTTTTTTCTTCTATATAATGTACACTGATTACTTCGTGATTTGCGGGCCGATTTGCGTGATTATTTATTCACTTGATAAAAGAAGCCCGCACGGTGGTTATATATAAATTTTGCTAACTTTGATTGAGTGATTTTTTTAACTTGCTGCAATTACATATTAATTCCACCTTGTCTATTTAGATGATAGGTACACGAATTCGTGTGGGTAGCTAAAAGTGAAAAATGAAAAACTTTTTCACAAAAACCGACTAGAAGTAAAAAATAGTTTTAAAGAAACAAAGCCATCAACTTCCGAAACTAAAATTATTTTTCACTTTGTATTCGGCAGTTTTTTAGTATTTTTTTTTAGACGAAAGTGTTTTTGTTTGCAAGGAGGTTCGAACAATAATAAGAAGCTTTCATCCCCTTTCTTGCATTAGTAAAAAGCAATCATTTTGTTTCTCTATAGATAATGCCGATGAGTGCTGCAGAAAGACAAAGACGATATCGCGAAAAGTTAAAGATATCAAATTCAGAAAAATTTAAGGAACAAAAGAAAAGGAATTGTGAAAGAACACTGCGTCAGTATAGAGCTAAAACTGCAAATTATAGTGAAGAGCAAAAAGAACAATTGAGACAAAAATGGAGAGAGAACCGCAAAAAAGAAAAAGAAAGTATGCCATCAACATCACAAATGGTGACGCAAAGTTCGAAAGAAAATACAAAAAATTTCACAGATTTAAAAATTATACATAATTTGCAACGCCGAATTGAATATAAATTTAAAAAAGAAAATATTCAATTACGACGAGAAAATAAAAACTATAGTGAATAGATTTCTAAACCTACAAAAGAAAGTTCAAAAACAACATAAGAATATTGATAGTATGAAGAAAATGTATGAAACTTTAATAATGAAACTTGAAGATAATAGGACTGCAGACGCAAAAAATTCCAAAGATACAAAAAAGATTGTAGATAATATTAAGATTTCAGAACCAGACGAGGTATATGTACCAAATTTAATTAGTCAAACTGCTGCATTGACACCAATTAAAAGAATCAGTGAATATATAAATACGGTAATTCCAAATGTAGAAACACCAAAGAAGGAAGAGATAAAGAAAAAACTAATAGAACATGATTTATTGAAAGAGTCCTTTAAATGCGAATATAAAAATTCAAGCAACACTGAAAAGAATATTTTAAAGAGAATAGTGAATAGTGACGTTGTAAAAAAATATAAACAGACAACAAAGATGAGGGCTTCTTTAGGTTTAAAAACATGCAGTTACAAAAAACGCAGGGAATATCAGAAAAAGAGATTTCAGTTACAGGAACTTATTGCATCATTTTATAAAAGAGACGACGTCAGCCGAATAACGGCGGGCAAGAAAGGGTATAGAACACAGCATAAAGTGAAATACCAAAAAAGATACCTACTAGACACACTTAAAAATTTACACAAAAAGTATATTGCTGAAGTAGGAAGAGTGAGCTTTAGTACTTTTAAAAAATATCACCCTTTCTTTGTTGTACCTCCTAACATCAAAGATTGTGAGAGCTGCGCATGCATAAAGCACTCGAATATGCAGTTTATGGCGGACAAATTAAAATCATTTGGTTTAATTCAAAGTAATAACTTAAATGACGTAGTATCAGACTTGGTATGCGATTTTAAAACAAAAAATTGTATGTATGGCGATTGCGCTGAATGTTCTGAAAGAGAAATTGATAGTGGTGATAAAGAAATAGAGACACAAGTAAAATGGTTTAAGTGGACCTTAAAGGAATATGTGTATGGCAAAGATGATAACGTAAAAAAGGCAAAAAAAATGACAAAAACTTTAAATGAAGGAACTTTCAAAGAATTACTTGAAACATTTAACAAAGAAATTAAAGCATTCAAAAGGCACGTCTTCAACTTTTATTATCAATACAACCAATACAAGTTATGTGGAGAAAACTTAAAAGAATACGAGGCTATAATTCATATAGATTTTTCAGAAAATTACATTTGTAAATTTCACCAAGAAGTTCAAGCTAAACATTTTGTAAAAGATCAAATCACTTTACATACGGGTGTACTATATTTAAAAGACCAAAGCCCAGAATCGTTCTGTTCCATTTCGCCTGATAATCAACACAACCCAGAATCTATATGGGCCCACCTAGATCCCGTTTTAAATTATATTAAGACTACCTATACAAATGTAAATACCATCCATTTTTTCTCTGACGGACCCACAACTCAATACAGGCAAAAGAAGAATTTTTATCTGTTTGCGCAAAACATTTATGATTATGGATTCAGTCATAGTACCTGGTCGTTCTTCGAAGCAGCTCATGGTAAAGGTGCAGCCGATGGTGTGGGGGGTGCTATTAAGCGAACCCTTGACATGAAAACAGCTCAGGGATTAGATATTCCTGACGCCCAGGCTGCATATGATGCTTTGTCATCGACAGAGACTACAATCAAGATCTTTTATGTACCGGCTGAAACAATTAAGTCTTTAGATCCATCAATAGTCTACAACCTGACATATTTACCGGGGACGATGAAAATCCATCAATTGATTACCTGCGGAAAGTACAAACTCAAGTATAGAGATCTTAGTTGTTTCTGCAAAAATGCTAGTGGGAATTGCTAATGTCATTTTCCTATTTACTACGACTTCGCGGAAAGTATTTCTAATAAAACTCAAAAACAATGTAATTTAAAACGAATAAATAATATTGTAACGAATAAAAACACGAAAAAAAATCTACAAAAAAAGAAACGCCGCATTCGTAAGAGTTTAAGCTTGTCATCAGAATCGGATACTGACATTGAATTCGCTGAAAGTGATGCATCGGATGTCTTGTCCGATGTTTCTAGAAATACTTACCTGGATTATTTCGATGAGATTACACATGTCGACTACTTCGATGCAAAATCAGGTTCTAATCACTTTCATAAATACATTGATCCAAAGAAGAAAATTAATGTTTTGTCAAATGTAATTATACAAAAACCCTTCCGAATTTCAAATTCATCATCATCATTACAGCCCTTCACAAGTCCACTGCTGAACATAGGCCTCCCCCAAAGAATGCCACAAAACACGGTCCTGAGCCACCTGCATCCATCGACTTCCTGCATGTCTTACCAGGTCGTCACTCCATCTCGTGGGGGGACGCCCTACACTTCGCCTACCGGTACGAGGCTGCCACTCGAGAACCTTTCTTCCCCATCGGTTGTCGGTTCTTCGAGCTATATGGCCGGCCCACTGCCACTTCAGCTTACTAATCCGTTGGGCTATGTCGGTCACTCTGGTTCTACTGCGGATATCCTCATTCCTAAGTTTATCACGCAGAGAAACTCCGAGCATAGCCCTCTCCATAGCTCGCTGAGCGACCTTGAGCTTCCTCATACGGCCAGCAGTGAAGGACCACGTCTCAGTTCCGTAAGTTATCACTGGCAACACGCACTGGTTGTACAATTTCGTTTTAAGGTTTTGAGGTATGTCTGACGAGAAGATGTGTCGTAGCTTCCCGAACGCTGCCCAGCCGAGTTGAATCCGTCGATTGACCTCTCGGTCGAAGTTGGACTTACCCAGTCGGACTATTTGTCCCAGGTAAACATACTCGTCAACAACTTCGAGCTTAGTGTTCCCAACAACTATCGGCATAGGTGTGACATGGACATTAAACATGATCTTAGTTTTGTCCATGTTCATCTTAAGACCTATCCGTTGGGAAACACTATTGAGGTCATTGAGCATAGTGCTTAGGTCCTCCAGCGATTCTGCCATAAGGACTATATCGTCGGCAAATCGAAGGTGAGTGATGTACTCGCCATTGATGTTGATACCGTATCCTTTCCAGTCCAGAAGCTTGAAAACGTCTTCCAATGCAGCGGTGAAGAGTTTCGGGGATATGACGTCACCCTGTCTTACACCTCTCTGCAATTGGATAGGTTTCGTACTCTGGTTCTGTACTCGGATAGCCATCGTAGCCCTACTGTACAAGCACTTCAACACTTCGATATACCGACAGTCAACTTGGCACCGCTGAAGGGACTGCAGCACCGCCCAAATTTCGACGGAATCAAAGGCTTTCTCATAGTCCACATACGCCAGACATAGTGGCAAATTGTACTCTTCGGACTTCTGTACAACTTGCCGAAGGGTATGTATGTGGTCTATGGTGCTAAAGCCCTTTCGGAAACCGGCTTGTTCGGGAGGCTGGAAGTCGTCAAGTCTGCGCGCGAGACGATTCGTAATGACTCTCGAAAACAGCACGTAGACGCGGCTCAGAAGGGAAATCGGTCTGTAGTTCTTCAAGAGAGCGTTGTCACCTTTCTTGAAGAACAAGACCACCGCACTTCTGCTCCACGCTTCCGGTGTAATGCCACCATGGAGGACGGAATTAAAGAGCTTCTGAAGGACTTCAAGTACCGGTCTTCCACCCGCTTTCAGAAGCTCCGCTGTAATTCCATCCTCGCCTGGGGCCTTACCGTTTTTAAGGTGCTGGAGAGCCATCCTAATCTCGCTCAGACTGACATCCGGGATATCTTCGGAATAGTGTCGGATGAGACTCGCTCTTGGATCGTTACTCACACTTGCGTGTGGCTCCAACGATGATGTGTACAGCTGCCCATAGAACCTCTCAATCTCACTCAAAATCTCAGGTGTCCCGGAAACGATGCTGCCACATTCTGTCTTCAGCTTTGACAGTTGGCTCTTTCTGGCAGACAGATCTCTGGCAAAGACTTTGGAGCCTTGGTTCCGCTCGATCGCTTCTTCAATACGAGCTGTATTGAAGTTGCGTAAGTCCCGCCGCATGCATTTGGAGATCTGTCTGTTCAGATGCCTGTATGCTGTCAAGTCTGTTGAAGAATGTAGCTTCATCTCCCGTCTAACAGCCATGAGATTAAGAGTGTGATCGGAGAGTTTTTGTGTTCTTCTGCGGCGGGTCTTGCAGAACTTAGCTCCAACCGCATGGACAGTTTCCACGAGCTTGTCATTCATATCGTCCACTTCATTGCAGTCTTCTAGGCACTGAAAACGGTTTTGTAACTCGAGCTGAAAGGTTTCGGGACTTTGAAACAGAGCACGAGGGGGACGGAGCGTTGACTTCATTAGACGAGACCTCTCCAACTTAACGTTTAGGTTCAGTGTGCCTCTAACCATTCGGTGATCGCTACCAGTTTTCACCCTCGCGATCACGGAGACATCACTGAACAGTTGTCGTCTGGTCGTCATAATGAAGTCAATCTCATTTTTTGTGGAACCGTCGGGGCTCGACCAGGTCCACTTCCTGTGGGGCCGCTTCTGGAAGAAAGAGTTCATCATAAAGAGTCCCTCTTTCTCCATGAAGTCGGCCAGCTGCTGGCCCCTTGGGTTCCGTTGCCCTATTCCAAATTTCCCTACTTTCAGCTCACCGTTCTCTCTTGTGCCTAGTTTTGCATTGAAGTCTCCCATTAACACCGTATATTGGGTTTTGGAGGAATGCATGGCTCTAGAGATATCCTCATACATTTCCTCCACCTCCTCATCGGGGTGTGCCGAGGTTGGTGCGTAAACCTGTATGACCTTCAGCGAATACCGTTTGGTGATTCTGAGTATAAGGTACGCAACCCTCGTCGA
Source organism: Parnassius mnemosyne (assembly GCA_963668995.1). Classification (NCBI taxonomy): domain Eukaryota; kingdom Metazoa; phylum Arthropoda; class Insecta; order Lepidoptera; family Papilionidae; genus Parnassius; species Parnassius mnemosyne. The sequence goes on from CAVLGL010000104.1 coordinate 16,291,473, forward strand.
CACACTCCCGATTTTTACAACGTTGTTAACGAGAGACTTGTGGACGATAAATCCGACACCTCCTTGGGACAGATGGTCGCCCTCCCGGTGATAGAGCAAGTTGCCGGATTCGAGGATTACCGTGTCCTCCCCCTCTCTTCGGACTTCAGATAATCCTATAATATGCCAGCGCAACTTGTCTATCTCTTCTTCCAGCTCCACGATCTTCTCGTCAGTCCTCAGGGTGCGTGCGTTGTACGTTGCCAGGTCGAGTCGTCTAAGGTGGCAACCGAACCTCCACCGGAGATTCTTAGCACCCCCTGCCCCGCCGTTACCATGGTCGCCACCGTAGCCAGGAATAGCGGGGCCGCCGGGGACTGGGGGCCGTTTTTTGTTGCTCTCATCATTGGGGGGTATTTGCCATAGTTGCCACGCTTGGCGAGCGGGTTGGCAACCGCAGTTTTTTTATTGTCATTTGGCTATTATCAGGAAGATGCTGCTGCCCATCTCCTGGCTGTTTCCCTTTGTCGCCTTTTACGACACCCACGGGAGGATATGGGGTAGTGGATATTCTTGACCGCCACTACACTACTAATTTCAAATAATTATGTTGAAACACAATATCTTACGAAAACTGATCAAAAAACCCCAACAAGAGACCTGGAGGATGTTCAGCAAGAATACAATACGACAGAAATATTAGATATCAACAAAGTTACCCCTTTGTCTGAAATAAAACATAGTGAAGAAAATAAGGCTCATTTAAATTTACGTTTGAGTAAAATATTCTTTCCAGAAGAGAGAAAAATCAACCATGCCAATAAAGAAAACAATGCTATTCCATCCACTTCTAAAACAAGCAGTGAAGTTTGCACAATTGATTATACTGACCGTGAATTTATTATAGGATATCCAGTAAACACCGCACAACCAATTCAGATACATCACATACAGAATAACTTGAATGAAAATGAGACACATACAAACGAAAACCAAATGGCTAAAACTCCAGATGACTGCAAAATTAAGATAGTTGAAAAGACAAGCGCGATTGAAAAAGAAACTGGAGATGATCCTAAAAATATAAAAACTAATTTTAAAGAGGCAAATGCTCAAGAAACAATGGGCTTAGAAGTTGACGCTAGTGTTATAGTCCGATACTACCAAAGGAAACAATGGAAGTATTACATCGGATTTATTATACAAGTTTTAAATAAGGATAACGAAAGTTTTTATAAAATACGCTTTCTCAAGACTGTTAAGATTCCCAACTTAAAATTTATAATGTTGAAAAAACCAGAAATAGATATTGTGCCAATTAATTCAATAGTTAAATGTGTAAATTTAACATCGCGAGGAGAAGCAAAAGAATACTTTTTAAAAGAGGAATTTGATTATGTATACTTTACATAGATATTTTGTTAAAGTGATTTAAGTTGATTCTGAGAAATCTAGATTGTTAAAAAAATTACTTGGCAGGAAAAAAATAATTTTCTCTTAAACTAATCCAACTATTCAAAAAATGGCCCTTATTAGTTTAGCTGGTTTTTCTCTCGTCAGATAACTTTATCTTTTTTTGTTTAAAATAAAACCAGTATGTATTATTATTATTTCATTTCTTCTTTTTTATTACCTTAAAAGACCATATGAAACAAGCTTTACAAAACAATTGGGTTACTTTTGTGTTACATTTGTGTTATCGTAACATAAAAGTTCCTGTGTTGCATTTGTGTTATAAGTGGAATTTTTGGCGGCCTTACCCAGCTTGTAAAATATAATAAAAGTTATACATTGAATGTTATTGTTGTTTTATTATTTATCATTATTATTCAATTGTGTAGAGGAAAAAAGAAAAGACATTTATTGTTACAACGAATGTATTTATTAAAACTAATTATTTCGATTTTCGATTTTATCTGAATTTGAATTTAAATGTTTTAGTTTTTATTTCAATTTTAACTGAAAGCTACAACACATAGATATATTTTAATGGAAATCAAACAATCATTTTGTTTTCAAAACACCATTTCTTAATACATAAAACATTTTTTAACGCACATATTTCCTTACGAGTAAAACAGTTATACAGTAAAGTATCTTTACAATTGTAGTGTAGTATACCCCCCACGACTATAATATATATTAGTGTTAAGGTAGAATAAGGACAGTATAATTAAAGTTATAGAAGCTGCAGCACGTCTCTATTTCATTGACTTATTTAATATATCACATGGCGACCCTGCCAGGCGGTGCGCTGCTACAATGCTTGCGCACCGCCACGGCTTGCAAAAGTTGTTGAAGATAATATAAATATTTACGCGGACTATACGGAATATATACCCGGATGTGGCAAAAAATAAATAAATATGAATACAAGAAGAGGCCACAATAATAATTTTACAGAAGGTGACTGGAAAAATTAAAAAGTATAATGTATATGAAGTAGTACTATGAAAGCAACTAAGAGGAAAATAAAAAGTGGTTCTTTATATAATGAGCAAAATTTAAGAAACGGCAGATTAATTTAAAAAGGATAGAAACGGTTGTACTCTTGCAAGCTTCATCCAGAAAAACAAAGAAGAAAATTAAGAGGTAACTTCGCACCTGTGTGATTTTAATTCCATTTAAAACTTTATTTATCAATTTGAGATTGTTTTATATTTTTTTTTGCTATAATATTTGTTGAAGTTAAGTATTAAATATTCTATATTTAATACACTTATGTTTAAATTGAACTTATTTATCAGATAACTTACGATAGAATTGATTTTTCAATATTTTTATCACTATTTGTATATATAAAAAATGTAATCAGAATACAATATCAAAAAGCACATTACATTTTAGGCACTTATGACATTTGTATTAAGGCACAAGACAATTTTATATTAAATTTTATTTAGTTGTTGTTTTTTTGTTTTATATTATTTTTATTACTGTGCAGGACACAATACAAAAACGAATGAAATAATATAGTAGATTACATTTTTAAATTTACCATGGTTTATCATAAATTAATTTTTCGTTTAGTTAAAATAACACCGATGATATTTTTCGTTGTGATTTTTTTTCTATACTAAATTTTATTTAATTGTTTTAATTCAATTCTAAAAGGGTTTAAAACTATTCGGTATTAATAAGTATTAGTTTTTCTTTTCTTTTATAAAGGCAGTGAACCTTTAAGTTATGCTTATATACATAAACCTACTTAAAAATTAAAATTGGTCTTTTAATGCTTAAATAAATTAATGTTTTGTTGTGTAAAGTTGATATGTGTTACAGTGATTATTAAATTATTTTCTGTAAACGATATAGTAAATACCATACTTCTAGAAATCTTTTTCGATCCAAGCAAAAGTAATGTGTCTAAAATTCTGTGTAAATAAGGAATTTAAAACTATCAATTTACTTGTATCCACATATTATGTATGTTATAATAACATTGTATAAGTAACGTTTAAATTAGGTGATCATAATACGATGTAATCGCAAACGTTGCCATATACGTACTTTGTTAATTAAAACAAAGGTGTCTCAAATCGCTTGCGCTGCTAAGAGTGGGATTACAATTTGTATTTTGATCTGTCTGTCGTTATGCGATTATGTTATTGTTATTGAAAACTATTACGTTGCTTTGACTTCTTTGTTCTTTATCTTAATATGAAATACAATAATTTATTTTTGATTTAATATTGATTAAACTATCATAAGGTTTTAACTACCTATTATAGTTCATTCTTTTTGGGATAATAGCTTGAATATTTAACCTATTTGTGTGGATTATGAAAATAATTACTTCGTTTAATTCGATTTTGATACTCATTATATTATGTATACAATTAATTAATTTAAATTTTATTGTACCCATATTGTGAGCCTCAATCCCTGACCGACAACGATGTAACTAAATATTATACGAGACTATTATATGATATAAATTTGTAAAAGATGTGAGTAAATGTTTGGCTAAGTTACGGAATACGTAATTATAAATGAAAAATATTAATAGTGTATAACTAAGTGTGAAAGTACGGTAAAGAAAAATTATCGGAGGTTAGCATATCCACATACAATCAGCTTGATCAGCTGGGAGTTTGGAAAACCTAATAACCGATTAATTTTTCAGGTGGTTCTGACACTGTTAAATACGGAATAAGTTTTAATGTATTGTTAATGAGGTAAATTAGAATTTATTATGAATTGTATAGGAAAATTAACCATAATATTAATCATGTATGTACGCGAGCCGTGTACGTGAAAATTATGGTACCAATAAATAATGATTAATAAATACTATAAATGTAAAGAAATAAATAGAAATAAAACAAAAATTGACCTGCATAAATAAGTAATGGAGAGATACGGGAACGTCCATCACAGGTAAAACATAATTATGGTCCTCGAGCAGGGTGTGTTTCCATGGTTGGATGATAAAATCGGAAGTAACGGGTACTAGGGAAAAATACCATCAGTACAAGTGAGATGTGAACGAGTTTACTCATATTAGTACTGTTGGGGACCAGATAAGTCTTAAATTTGTTACCCTTAATAATGGTACATAGAGGTCATATCCTTCATTGGATCATAGTGTGAACTTAGTTTCCTTCGTGACAATTGTTGGAGTCCTTTTAAAATGACTTAAACGTTGACCTCAAGGTTGTGCACACAACCCAAGGTACAGTTTTACCTTGATTTAGTATGATAAAAAAAAATTTATGTACCAATAAAATGAAATGAATGTTATGAAAAATAATAATAATACCCAAGTAAATGGGGGGCCCATATTTATAAAGTACCCGCGTGATAAATATCACGAAATAAAATATAAATGAAATGAATTAATACTCCGATTCCCGGTATCTAAATCTAAATAATAAATAAATATATTAGTGAATAAAGAGAAATAAAGCTAGCTAAAGGTAAAAAAAATCAAGAAAAAAGTACGTACAAGAATTATGAAAAAAAAAGATAATAAAAAGGCCTAACAATCAAAAATAAGGAATGAGATGAAAAAGTATAAATAAGTATATAAGAGCAGAGTATTTTAAAATATAAATGAATGTACAACTATACTAGAACTTCGCGAATTACCTAATTATGTCAAATAAGTATGTTGTATGTATGCATGATACATCATACCAATTCTATTATGACGTTGAAATTACTATGGGGCAGAGGGATATGGGCACCCGAACTACCCATAGGATATACCTATTTATATTTACTTTTGTAATTTATGCTATTATTAGACTAACGTTATATATTTATTTTTATAAGTTAACAAAAAAAAACAAATGTATTCATTTATTTTTTATTTTTTTGTCGGTGGGAGGTGTAGTGTAGTATACCCCCCACGACTATAATATATATTAGTGTTAAGGTAGAATAAGGACAGTATAATTAAAGTTATAGAAGCTTCACCACGTCTCTATTTCATTGACTTATTTAATATATCACACAATAAAGTTCACAAAGGGTATTTAAATTGGGAGCTCCTAAGCAACTTATATCTATGATAGTATTATTTTCATCACAAATATCTTGCACCCATTTAATATTTTCACATCCTTTTAAAAAAATCTTTTTATTTTACAAATATGTCTTTATAATTCTGTGAAACTCCCTATAATCAATAAAGCCCTCACACCATCGATACCCTCGGTGCTTTTCAATCCAGTCAATTTGTTTTTTCTCTTCAGGAGATAGTGAAGTGAATGGGTAAGGAGGTTTAATTAGGAATATATTGGTGTACTCTAGAGTGGCTATAGCAAACTCCTTTACTATAAATTTATTTTTGTAATTTTTGAAGCCTTGAAGATCGACGATTATTGTATTGCTATTCATGATATTTTCTTAACGATATTACTCAGTGGTTTGTATTCGAATATACAGTCGTTTAATATCAAGCAATAAGCGGCTGATATAGTTCAGATTTAGAATTTCTTTATTTTATTATTTTATTTACGGTTTATTATTTCAATGTGTAGTGTTCGCGTAAATATAAGAAATCATTATATAATAAATTGTTCGCTTCATTGTAAATAATTATAAATTATAGGTATATCACATATATCTTTAGAATTATTACATATTTTTAGAAGTAAGATTACAAACGGGCACATAGTTCAACTGATGATAAAATCCTGTGACCCAGAGGACCTAAAACTATCCTTAATTAGCATAATAATATTTGACGCTGTATCCTGTGCTATTGTGGTCCTTCCTTCGAGCCACATTGCAGTATAACACTCACTGCAACGTGGGTTTGGCTTTACCAAATAAATCGTTTATTTTTATTTTTCATTACAGTCTATCAAGTACACTGCTGAAAATAAGCCTCCCCATAGATTGCACCATAAAGGAGATATTTCTTATCTTCTGGTTTGTTGCTTTTAAATGGGGAAGAACTGAGCCCTGTTGAATCCACTGTTTTTCTTGGCATCACTCTCGACGCAAAGCTTCAGTGGGGCCCCCATATGTCCAAATTAGCAAGCAGACGAAGTTCTGCAGCGTATGCTGTAAAAAAGATTAGAGGTCTTACTAGTGTCGAGACAGCTAGATTATTAAAGCTTTTAAAAAGTTACTTCGCAAACATCCGCTAACTTTTTAAAAGCTTTAATATAATGGATTTCCGCAAAGCAACGCCTGATTCTATTAATTACACCTAGATTAGTTTATTTCAGTTATTTCCTTAGCATAATGTCTTATGGGATTTTGCTACGGGGAAATGCGGCTGATTCAGAATCTATTTTTGTTTTACAGAAGAGGGCCATTAGAGCTATTTACAACCTAAAAGAGTCTCTTGGAGATAAATTTAAAGATATAAATATATTAACTTTGGCCTCTCAGTACATTTACGAAAATTTAATGTGTGTTCACAAAAACAAAGGTAGTTTTAGTAAAAAAGTGATATACATTCTGTAAACACTAGGAACAAACACAAGCTAGTGATACCAGTTTCTCGACTCCACAGAGTCAGTAATTCATTCTTGGGCAATGTATACGCTATTACAACAAGGTCCCGGAAAGTGTACAGGCTCTCTCTATTAGCAAGTTTAAATGTTTTGTTAAGTTGAAACTGTATAAAAAGGGTTATTATAGTATAAATGGATACATTGTAGATAATAAACCCTGGGAATGAGGTGGTCGCTTCCAAGCTGTTTCTAAAATAAATTTTGTAAATAATTTGTAATCATTTATATTGTAAAATTTGTTTAAAAGAAAAGCCCCGCTGGGTTTCTTGCTGGTTCTTCCCAGGATAGAGGTTTTTTTTTGGAACCAGTGGTAAAGTAAAAAATGACTTTCAATAAGAATTACACATGTTGGTTTATACGTGGTAGAGCCATGTTGCAGCTATATTATGGTTGTAGCACGAATGGGTCGGCTTGACCGGGGAAGGACCACGCTCTCACAGAATACCAGCGTAAAATAGCAGCTTAATGCTGCTGTGCTTCGTATGGTGAGTGTAGAGAACCGGAGATCCTTTTTACTGGACGAGGCATTCCATCTTAGTCCTCATGGGTGACAACGCATCTGCATTTTGATTCGTAATCGAGGATCAATGTAGATATCTATAGGCCACAGCAACCACTTACCATCAGGTGCTCGTTTGTCACCCTTATCCTATAAAAAAATGTGATCTATATTGAATAAAAAATATTCTATTCTATTCTGCCCGCCTCTTACGCCACCCGCGGGATGATACGTAGTGGATAAGATTATCCACTGCTACTACAGGGATATACGTTAAATAAGTTTACAGCCGGTATTCGTCCCACTTCTGGACATGGACCTTCTCTTATTTTTAAGAGTGTTTTAGAGAAAGGAAGTGTAAATTTTGTTTCTAACTTTCTCTCTTCTAGATCCATTTATATTGATAGTCAAAATTCTCTACTCCCGCCAAGAATTGTATAGAAGGGTCTCCCACAAGGCTCAGTACTTAGTCCTTTGCTCTATTCTATCTATACTTATGATCTAGAACTTTCTGTTAACTCATTCTGTAACATCCTCCAATATGCAGACGATATAGCTATATATATTTCCTTGGATAACCTTGCTACAGCTTGTTCCCGCTTGAATTTATCAATGTCCTATTTACAAGATTGGTTAACTGATCATGGTTTGTCCTTGTCTGTTCCCAAAAGCAGTGTTGTCATCTTCTCTCGCCATAGGCAACTCCCTGAAATCGACATTCTCTATAATAATGAACCTATCCCTATTAGGAAGAATGTAAAATTTTTGGGAATTATTCTTGACTCCAAACTAACCTTTTCTCGTCATATCAACTATGTCTCAAAAAAATGTGAAAAAAATATAAATATTCTTCGCGCTTTATCGGGAGTTTGGTGGGGCTCCCACCCATTCTCTCAAAAATATTGTACAACGCCCTTATTCGTAGTCATTTGGATTATGCGTGCTTTGTCTTGGAACCATGTAATAAGTCTTCCCTAAAGATCCTAGACAGGATTCAGACGAAAAGCCTTCGTATAATCATTGGGGCAATGAAATCTTCCCCAATAAATGCTCTCCAAGTCGAATGTGTAGATCCCCCTCTTTACCTAAGAAGACAATATCTTTCGGACCGATTCTTTTTTAAAATCTATCAACTCTCTTCCCATCCTCTCATTTCTAAATTACACCTTCTTTTGGAATATATTTCATCAAAGCATTACTGGACTCATAAAGAATCTCCCTGCTTATCCAACAGTTTGGTAACATACTCTACCACACCCAGTATCACAATGCAAGTCCTGTCCCGTCTTTGATATCCCATATGATGCAATAAATGCAAAATATCCACCTCGACCTTGGTATTGAGAAAGATTGCCCTATAGCAAATAGTAAACTAAGTAGAGTCATTGATAATTTATGGACAGGCTGGCTTATTATATACACTGATGCCTCCAAAAAGTCAAGTGAAAGTTGCACTGAAGCAGCAGTTTGGATTCCCAGATACAAAATAATCCTCAATTTTAAATGCCCTTCTATTTCTTCCACTTTTACTGGCGAGGCCACGGCAATTTATGAAGCTTTGATTTATATAGAAGCACACAACTTAAATAAGTCAGTTATTCTTACCGACTCCAAAAGCTGTTTGTTAGCAAACAAACAGCTTTTGGAGTCGGCAAGAATGCACACAGCAGTTCCAAAGTAAATATAAGATACCCTTGATCCTCAAAATTAAACACACATTGTATAGATGTCATCTCAAGGGCATTCAGGTTTCCTTAGCTTGGATTCCAGGTCATAGTGGCATTAAGGGCAATGAAACAGCTGATCTGATGGCTAAAAGTGCAAATCGAAATGGTTTGCCATGTAATTTAATTTACTCTTCAGACATAGTGTTACTTGCAAAGAAGTTAAGTAATAATTGGAACACATTATGGAAAGCCACTCAAAATATAAAAGGTAAACACTTTGCTGCTTTACAATGTGCCATCCCTCCAATACCATGGATAGTTCCCTCTGCGAATGTGGGTTAGATGAGGGAACCTCTGACCATATTTTTTTAACTGTCCTAAATTATCTTGTCATCTCCCTCCTGACATCCCTCGTCCTATAAATTTTGATTCACTTTTCATCTCCCTCCTGACATCCCTCGTCCTATAAATTTTGATTCACTTTTAACCTACACAAATACTCCTTATGTATATGTAGGAAGTATAGTGGGTATAGTACAGAGACTGATTTTTGTAGTTAGGAATAATAATTAATTCGTTTACACGAATTAATTATCCAACGAGTCGAGGATAAACTAGTAACGCAATACGACAAGCGCACCGTTCCACGTCAGAGCCAAGACTGTCTTAAGGGCCGCCGCTCAGTCCGTTTTATACAAGCAGGACGGGCGGCAACGCAAGTGCAATGCCGCAGGTGTGCGGTACACGTGTCGTTTACAAGAATTCTGTCTAGCTAGACCAACGCCACCGCATCTACAACGGTGCAGGTGCCGTTATATCGTCGTTCGGCATTCAGTACCGCGAATGTGTAATTGAGTCACTTTATAGGAGAGACAAAAAACTGATTTATTTATAATGTACGCTTTACTATTTGTTGGGAAGTGTTTTTTAAGTATTAATACTATCAGCTTTTGCTGCCAAAGCCATAACCGTATAAATCAATTTATTATACTTACTTACTTATCTTCACGCACAATCCCTGACGGGGTAGCCAGAGAGAACAGATCGCCAAGTGTCACGATCCTTACAAACCTCTTTCGCTTCTTTCAGATTCATTATCTTCTTCATGCATGCACGTCTAGGTATCCGAGTACTTTTGACCCTACCCTCTTCGAGCAATTCGCTCACATGGTCTTCGAAAGTTAGTCTCGGTCTACCTCGACACCTTTTAATATTAACTTTCGCGCTATATATTTTCTTCACCATTCGGTCTTCACTCATTCGCTCAACGTGCCCAAACCACCGAAGCACGCCCTTATCAATTTTTGTGATAAGGTCATCTTTCAAACCTGCCATATTGCGAATCTCTTCGTTTCGCTTTCGGTCGGCCATGGTAACGCCGCACATTTTACGAAGAGATCGCATCTCCACTGCATTCAACTTACTTTTATGCTTCTTCTGGCATACCCAGGTTTCGCTGCCATATAACAAAGTCAGTACCAACACTGCGTTATGTATTGCAAGGCGTGCACTCTTCGCTACGCCTTGCCTTTTGACTAACGCAGTCAGGGCACCATTGACTTTGTTCCCGGCAGCGACACGCCTGTCCACATCTAAATCACATCTTCCATCCCGGCTAAAAGCACTCCCCAAGTATACAATTTCATTTACCTGTTCTAGACATTCCTGATTTACCCATATTTCACACTTCGTTCTCTCTTCGTCCCTTTCAAATACCAGAACCTTAGTTTTATTAGCATTCAAACGGAGACCTTTAATTTCACATTCCTCTTTCATACACGTGACTAATGCCTGCAGTTCTGCCTCTGATGGTGCAATAAGCACTGCATCATCAGCATACAGCAGACAATTTACTTTAATGTCACCCAATTTCACACCCAAACAACTATCTTTCAGCTTCTGTAAACAGCTGTCGAGATACAGTATGAACAGCCAGGAAGACATGACACAACCCTGCTTTACGCCCGTTTGGACGTTAAACATGGGTGACAGGTCATGCCCTACCCGCACACAGGCTTTACAGTCACAGTAAAGAGACTGCACAGCCCTTAGCAATCGACCATCCACACCATACCCCGGCAACAGTTCCCACATTTTCTTCCTTACAACCTTATCAAATGCTTTCTCAAGATCCACAAAATTTATTATATTTTATAATAATGCACATTAGCGGTATTTACCGAAGAGTATTGGTCAAATGTTTAACATTTGCGGTTTTTGTCAGTCTATTTGGTCATTTATAGTGACATTCGCTGTTATACTTACAATGAAAGAAAATAAAAAAACAGTTAGTTACTGTGAAATGTACATATTTATTTAGTAAAAAATCAGTCTGAACTAGTGACAAAATATATCTAACGTGTTATGAATCCTATTATCACAATGTACTTATATAATAATAACGTAAAAAAAATCAGTCCACAAATTAACGGTCTTCTAAAATGTTATTGTAACAATCAAATTAAGTTCTCCTCTTCTTCTTCTTCTTCTTCTATAAAAATTAATAAATAAATGCAACCTTTTCAACGATTGGGGTAAGTTGTCATAAAAAGCATGGAAGTGTCGGGGCAAAAACTGTTTGAAATCTTGTAAATTTTGCTATTTTTGTTTTTTTATTGGTATGGGATTTGTATGCAATGGTGAATAAGCTATAGGTGAAATTAAGGTTCGCGCTCTCCTCGGTAGGTCTTCATATGGGGTGTCTAAATCATGGGTAAATTTAAATTTTATTCTCCCAGCAGGATCATACAGTAAAGCCTTGATATCCGTCACTACTGCGCCTTGTCTTTGAGATGGTCTTATCAAGTCATATCTCAAGACTTCCTTAATAGAAAAAATCTTTAAAAAATTCAAAAATGACCATCTTTTGCTCGTATGAAAATGGCTTGCTTCTTGCTGCACTAGCCACACTGGCATATTGACTTGGCAAATATATTTCTATGTTTTTTAATCTGCGTTCAATGCAGCTATGGGCAGAATTACACTCCATCTGTGTGTGGCCTTTAACAACTTATTTTTGGTAGATCACGACATTCTTTTAAATAGCCAACTCGAGTAAGGCATTTCAGATTACTGCATTACACATTACATACGATTTTGGTAAGTGCACCCATCTGAATAATGTATATAAATGGTTTAAATTTCGTACGATTGGTTCAAGGTACAACTTGCTAGAGGAATTTCTACAATAATGTGACGGAACTTTCGGTAAGGAATTTATAAAATTAACAATAGAGTCCTCCTTGCTATTCTGTATTTTTCTAATCAGAGAGGCATTTATCTCTGGTCTCCTGAGTAGGTTTGTCATGTGTATCTATCCGATATCTTAGTGCCCACTAATTCGCATTCAAGAACAAAATTCTACAAACACGAACTCGACAGTGCCTAACCAATAAATTATAGATTTTAGTTGAACCTTGAATTATTATCATCATGATTGTTTCTTCTACTAGCGGGTAACTTTATATCTATCATGGATTTTACATAAACCTTCTTTTCACTCCAAGTCATATTCAAAAATTGTTTTAAAATCTCTTTTCTATCATGCTCTAAAATTTATTTGCGTAATAAACCTCCATTCAAACACACATTAGAAGGACAGCGCGTTTTCATTACTCTCTCTTCTCTTGCAACGTCTTGAAACCATTTATTTTCGTCCTTTCTAAATCCAGTATATTTTTTTTCCTTTCATCCGTTTTTTTCTTTTCAATAGTACGTTTTGGTGATGATCTCTTATTAATCTGGTTGGTATTTTTATCACTACCATCCTGCCGTGGATTTAGCCAATCCTTAAAATCGGATAGTAAGGCAACTGAAACGCAATTGATATAAACGATTTCTATATTTTCAGATAGTGAATCGGGAAAGTCTGTTGTACAATGATCAATATTATTAGGTTCTCTACTTTCAGGTAAGGTATGATTTTAGAAAAATTGAAGAACCTTGAATCTGGTAAATTTTCTTTTTCAGAACATGATGCAAAATAATAGTCAGGTACATTATTATTAACTTCTTTGACCACGGGTTCCATTTTTTTTGACGCTCTTGAAATAGCAACAGGTGATACAGGCTTCAACAAAGATGATTAATTATGGGTTCGGGGATTTTTAGCACGAGCCCTATCTAACAAGGGCTTGCTAAACCCCATTTCCTTCATTAATTCTTCATCTGAAGAAGATCCCTTTGTATCTGCCATGATTCTACAACAAATAATACCTTTTAATTACATACTTGAATAATAATGGGACGATGAAATAGGTATGGAAAAAACTCGTTAAATAGCTACTTATTAACCATCATGTTATTCTCTAGTGAGCGGTAACACATTGACTTTTGCATTTATAAAATTTGTAGGAAATTTATGATTAACAACCTTTTAAACAACAGCCTTCAATTTATCATTATTTAAATAAAATGCATGCTCAAAATAAATACTAAAATAATTCTAAATATACTTATGTGGAAACCGCGAACGTAATAGTTATGGTCCGAGAGCTCATGACGCATTTTTCATGAAGTGTTTGATGCATCATGAAACTTTGTTTAAAGGTATCAGTCGACTCAATAAGCAGGTATATGACTGTCTGCCTGGCCTACCTGGGTACACCTGGTACTGCGCATACAGTTAAGTCGAAAAAAAATTTGCCCAAAAAAAAGTGTTTGATTCAAATAATAATAATGACTATCCGTTAGCTAAGTTTATAAACAATTAAGAAAAAAAATGGCAGACACTTCTGAAGGGGTTTACATAGGGGCAGACGACCACAAAAATTCAAAATTCCAAAAAAAGTGTTTGATTCAGTCTGCCATTTTTACAGCGTGTTTATTATGTATAATAAAATATTCTCACAAAAAGGCAGACAGTTTCTCCGGGGGTTACTAATTTAAAAATCTATACAAATAAATAATCACTTTTTAAATGGTCCATATTTCCTATCATAATAATTAATACATCTGTATCACATGATTTGATAAGTACATTGACAGCAGAATCCGATTCCAATTGACAAACATGAAAATAATTATACTTTTTTAAGATTATTTAAATAGCTGCTGATAAAATAAAAAGCTGTTCCCCGCGACTTCGCCCGCATGTAATTTAGGGTTTTATTTTTTTTGCGCGGTACCCTAATAATTTTTTTTAAATTTAAAAGCAGCCTAAAATACTCGTTATAACATCAATTATCTGCCAGTGAAAGTCCCGTCAAAATCGGTCCAGCCATTTCGGAGATTAGTCGGAACAAACAGACAGACAAAAATTTTAAAAATTGTGTTTTTGTTATAAATATCGTATATAATGTCTTATGCGTTTAGTAAAAAATTGTTATTTTGAAATTAAAAACAGACATTTAAATTTTATTTATTTGTATAGATTTTTAAATTAGTAACCCCCGGAGAAACTGTCTGCCTTTTTGTGAGAATATTTTATTATACATAATAAACACGCTGTAAAAATGGCAGACTGAATCAAACACTTTTTTTGGAATTTTTGAAAATACAACTTTGTGGTCGTCTGCCCCTATGTAAACCCCTTCAGAAGTGTCTGCCATTTTTTTTCTTAATTGTTTATAAACTTAGCTAACGGATAGTCATTATTATTATTTGAATCAAACACTTTTTTTTGGGCAAATTTTTTTTCGACTTAACTGTATGCGCAGTACCAGGTGTACCCAGGTAGGCCAGGCAGACAGTCATATACCTGCTTATTGAGTCGACTGATACCTTTAAACAAAGTTTCATGATGCATCAAACACTTCATGAAAAATGCGTCATGAGCTCTCGGACCATTACGGATAGAAAACGATCAAATCAAATCCGCGATTGTGACATCAAATGTTGAAGTAAAGTTTATGGAATTATAATTGCAATAAGGTTGAAAAACTTTGCTTTATGATAATCTACATACTTTAACCTTTCTGGTTAATATAGTTTCAATCAAAAAAATATTTAATTAGCATTTTAAAACTTACCTTCAAACGTGGCACGTAACTTACTCCTTCATTTAGTATGGCGGCACTGGCGAATTCGCGGTAATGCGTAAGCGAGAGGGAGGTAGTTATATTCGCGGTAATACTTTCATCGTATTTTCTCTATTTTGGAAAGGTTTATGGTCATATTTTAAATACAAAATCGCGTATTTGATTGAATACTATCGAAAAAACAAAAAATAAAAATTTGCAATATTTTCACATTCGCGGTACTGAATGCCGAGCGACGATATATATTTTGTGTGATTTTATTAACACTAATAGTATAAAAGTTTAATGTTTGTCAATACTAATATACTAATGTAGTTATAGCAACAGTGTTTGTCATTAGTTCTAGGTAATTCTACAGTACAACCACTAGTATTACAAGATAAAAAGGAAAATTTAATTGTTTAAAGAAAATAAGATACTTGTATTATCACAATCTTCTTTAGTACATGGGCATAGTATTTGTAACTACTGAGCTTGTACTCAATAAACACTTCCACGCTGACATTGGCGATTAATCAAAAACCGCCATAAAAAAAGAAAGAAGAAGAAGATTTACTGATAAATTTTCGTTTGGTTGCGTTGATTTATTTCCGCCCTATCTTTGCATTTTTCTTTGCATTTACTTGTATCAACCGATTGTTTTATACTATAGTGAAGGACATCTACAGGACTTATTGCACTCACAGTAGTCTCAGATCAAGGGGCTACATTCAGATCTGCTCTTATACTACAGCAAGATGAAACTAGAGCAGTTGAAATACGAGAAAATAAAAACACAGGTACAATTAATCAAAATTTTACCGCTATGTTTACTTTTAATAGAATTGCCTTATTATTAATATGTTTTATATTTTTAGATGACCTGATAACATATAAGTGGTATTTATATGCTTGTCATATTTATCCACCACATTTAATCAAAGGAATGCGAGGCTTAGCTTTCCATTGACTCCCGTCGAGTTGGGGGTTGATACGTATTTTTACAGAAAAGTTACACTATTATAAGCACACACGCAGTTTCAATATGCGGAAGCGTCTAATTTTTGAGAAAAAAGTTATTGAAAATCATTTATTCTTGCATTGTTTATATCTAATCCTACCATAAAACTGACGCCATTTTGTAATGTCATTGTCGTCAGTAGGGATGTCGATTTTTTCCGTAATGTGTCGATTTTTAAATCGATTCAAATCGTAAGCTGATGTATCGATTCATAAAAAATCGATTTCTAAAATATGTAAATTTTTTTATGTTTGCATTTATAATGTAAATATAATTCCATTTTATGAATAACAAGAAAGATACCATAATAAATGATCTCTTATTGAATTTTGTTTTATTTTCACAGTACCAATTAGGGCAGATAACAAATAAAATAGGTTAGGTTCAACTTATGTCAAAGAACCGAATTGATTGACCCCGACTCCACCTGGTACGAGTCTGTCCTACCCCTAGAGTGGTTTTAAAGAGCCGGAGACGTAGCAGTCTCAAAATAGATACAGAAATCCTTCTGAATCAGTCCCCCTATATTTTATGATGAAGGGGATTTATTTCTCATAAAATGGATTTATATTTACATTATTAATACAAACATGAAAAAAATAAAGATATTTTAGAAATCGATTTATTGGGAATCGATACATCAGCTTACAATACGAATCTATTTAAAAAATCGATCTTTTTCGGAAAGAATCGACATCCCTACTGACAATAACAATAAAAAAAATGGCGTCAGTATTATTGTAGGATTAGACATAAACAATGCAAGAATAATTGATTTTCAATAACTTTTTTCTTATTCACACATACAAAGTTTCAATATGCTTCAGCATATTGAAACTTTGTGTATGCTTCAGCATATTGAAACTTTGTGTGTGTGCTTATAATAGTGTTACTTTTCTGTTAAAATACGTATCAACCCCCAACTCGATGGGAGTCAATAGAAAGTCGTACTGAATGCGAAACAGTTTTTAAAAACATACATGTTGTACATGGTAGAGCCATGCTGCAGCTACATTAATAGTATAGTTGTAGCACGAATCGGTCGGCTCGAGCGGGGAAGGACCACGCTCTCACAGAATACCAGCGTAAAATAACAGCTTAATGCTGCTGTGTTTCGTATGGTGAGTGTAGAGAACCGGAGACCCATTTTACTGGTAAAGAGGCATTCTATCTTAGTCCTCACGGCTGACAACGCATCTGCATTTTAATTCGCAAACGAAGATAGATGTAGATGTCTATGGGCCACAGCAACCACTTACCATCAGGTGGACTGTCTGCTCGTTTGTCACCCTATTTCTATAAAATAAAAAAAATACCAAGAAAAGATTTCTACATGGACAGATAAGAAAGACTATGAACATGCAGAAACACGGTTATTACCCAAACTTAACGTCGAACATGTTATTTCTGAAAAAAAATTAAGGTATAAAATAATTGTAATTTTATTTCTATTACATGTAATTTAATTTTTAATAATATAATACACATTTTCCTAATCAAATTCTTATGGATTATTTCAGGTTAAGAATTATGTTTGTGTATTTAGTAAAACCGTGGCAGGACCCTCAAATTATACTGCTGCGTTTTGTAAGTTATCATATTAATTATTTTATTAAAATTATTAAGTATATTTATACATATAAAAACCTGAAGTGTTTTACATGGCTAGTGGTGAGAACCAGAAACCCTTTTTACTGGTAACAAGGCATTATTTTTTCTTTAAGGGTGACAACGCATTTGCATTTTGATACTTTTACAAATGAGGATTAATTTAGGTGTCTGTGGGCCACAGCACAGCAGAGCAGTAACTTAAAAATATTGTACAGAGTATGTAATGATATTTCATTTCATAATATTTATTACAGCTCATTATTCGGATGAGCGGCCAGTAAGCAGAACACAGAAAAATACATCTGAAATAGTACCTTTTATAGGGGACTTATTTGACAGTGTGAATGGAAGTGCGGTGATAAATAAAAAAAAGAAGAGGGAAAGATTTAAGAATTTTGGCATTCTGGTAGCAAGCTTTGTTGTTATATAATTTATTAATGAAAATGGTCATGAATGTACATTGCCCAGTATAAAGAAATGAATAAATACCATAAAAAGCTTTAAGAAATTGTGGCAGTTTTTTTCCAAGAAAAACAAAACTTATGAGACTCGAAAACTTTTTTGTTCAAATAAGATCGTACAATTTTAGGTACCATACCCTGACTTGCCACAATTTCATAATAACGCTTTTAAATCTGTATTAATTACAGGATTCATTAAGATTTACCACTCATCTTTTAATTGTAAAGATAATATTAGCGCACAATTATTAAATATAAAGAGCCTGTTTAAAGGACATGAAAAGGAAATGAGTAAGGAAAGTGGTGAAACTGGTGAATCTTATATTGATACCTATCCATTAATTCTAGAAGCAACCTGCTGGCGTCTAAAATTACAGTCCCGTGTTTACACTGCAGAATGGGTCATAAGAAAACTTGTTTCAAAAATCAAGTGCTACATGCAGAAAGGACCTCACCACAATAGAAAACACCTAGGTTCATAAGCGGATAACACATAGAGAGTATAAAAATATAGCAAGAAAAAGGCTTGACATATTCAGTAGCATCAACTTTTTTCTTTATTGGCCATTGTTAGATATTTTGGTAATGTTTTAAAAAAAACTAACAATTATCTAGAAAAACATCCCCATTTTAAAATAATGGCCGTAAAATAAAGAATGCAATATTAAATAAATATCGCTTTGAGCATATTACATGACGAAAGCATGTAATATGCTCAAAACATCAACAAGCAGCAGTTTTATTATTATTGATAAGCATCTATTACTTCAGAAAGACTGAAGTAATAGACGCTTATCAATAATAATAAAACTAGGAACAAATGATTATTTTTCTACTTATGTTTTGCAAAATAAATATCTATCTTTATAACTGATGCACTATTATCAATAAAATTTTAAAATGTGTAGATATTGTTCGCTTAGAAAGAAGGCAGCTACGAGAAATGAAAGGTAAAGCTCTGTTAAAATATAAGAAAAATCTGAAAAATAAAGTGAATAAATAAATTTCAACATTGTTTCATTTGCATTTAGCCCTTTTTATTTTCAATATTTTAAAATAAAGTTTGCAAGTAATTAATACATGAACTTATTTAGGACGTCCTTTGCCTGGTATAGTTGCTTCAAATAAAAAAAAAGCGAAATGTCATATCATTTTGCTACAACCAATCAGGATTCAGAAGCTAAGTCGAGTAAGTTTAGTTCGTGAGATGTCCGTATGATTCGGTTAGAATCATGAAGTTTCTTTATCTATAACTTCATGGTTAGAATCTACTAGTTAGTCTGTGCTATGGTGCTATGTACCTTAACGTAGGGAGTTTTGGCGGGAAATTGACCGGCGGCGGTTTGCTGCTCCTGTACTATTGTTTAAATAATGGTTTGAAGTGGACTTTGATATGTAAAAGTGTTGCGATTTTGTGTATTAAGTGTCTACGCATGTGAACTATTAGTGGAAACAGTGAAACAAGTGCTCTGATGGTGATGGATTCTCAAGATAAGCTGTTTGTTTGCATAGGCACCTTTAGATACCATCGCCTACTATCAGCTGTCTGCTGGATCAAGTTGCCGCCAAAATCTCCCAAGAACTGCACAATGTGACGCATCAACATATTGTGAAGCAGTATACTATGAAGGAGTGGGAAAATTACAATAAACCGAATAAAAATACTTAAGACTTGGCCTAAAGGTCTAGATACCAGGCCATAAACTCCAAAAAAAAATACCTTAACGTAGGGAGTTTTGGCAGGAAATTGACCGGCGGCGGTTTGCTGCTCCTGTATTATTGTTTAAATAATGGTTTGAAGTGGACTTTGATATGTAAAAGTGTTGCGATTTTGTGTATTAAGTGTCTACGCATGTGAACTATTAGTTTAAACAGTGAAACAAGTGCTCTGATGGTGATGGATTCTCAAGATAAGCTGTTTGTTTGCATAGGCACCTTTAGATACCATCGCCAACTATCAGCTGTCTGCTGGATCAAGTTGCCGCCAAAATCTCCCAAGAACTGCACAATGTGACGCATCAACATATTGTGAAGCAGTATACTATGAAGGAGTGGGGAAATTACAATAAACCGAATAAAAATACTTAAGACTTGGCCTAAAGGTCTAGATACCAGGCCATAAACTCCAAAAAAAAATACCTTAACGTAGTATTTGGGTGATTAAAATTCATTGTTATGCGAATAATCGTAAAAAATATATTATATTAATATTCAAATAATCGATTCTTTAATTTTTTAATTTATTATTTGTTTATTAAAATTTATATTTTTAAAATTGCTCATATTACATGAATCATAAATAAAACAAGTTTATTTTCTTTTATAATTTCCCACTTTGTCAGCGTAAATTTATGGAGACCAAAAAGTTTCATCCAATGCCGCGTTGAAAAAACACTACGTAATTCCAATATCCCGCCATTTTCGGAGATTAAAAACATCTTATGATTTTACAGGCTATGCAGCACGACAGACTATATTTAAATTAAATCAGATAATAATCTAAACAACGACAGCTCAACTAGTTATAGTGAAAGTGATTGAATTATATAACTTTGCATCTAGAAATAAGCAGTAACAAGAAACTGATAAATTTGTGTTTTAAATTATCCGTTTCTAATTTATTCTGTTTTAATCGAAAGTAAACTAAATAATTAACAACTCTAAAGAATTTGGCTTTAGAATCGAATCCCCCCCCCCCCCTTCCATCCCCAGTCTACGAATTTTGAGTATGTATACAACTTTATAATTTGTATATGTATATAAAAAAATACTGACAGTGGTATTGTAAAAAAAAATTTTTAAAGATCGCTCACCTTATATCGTCAATATTACTTCAAATAGGTGGTGGTCAAACTTGCAAGGGAAGGCTAAACTGGGATCTAAAAGCTTGGTGTGTTCAGTAGATCGAGACTATTTCATACCGACCCACCCGCTTCAACTTTACAAAGCGCTGAATCAGCCTCATATGAAATACTCTGGGCCGGGGCACGCCAGTATCAGTTCCTTCCACTTGACCGCATTCACGAAGAACAGTCCGAATCGTGAACGACCAAGTCTTCGATCGATCGGCTTAATCCACAGGCCTAGCGAATAAACGTTGCATCTCTATACATCTTCTATTATATATACCACGCTGAGTGCTCAGAGAAATTGTTCGGATTAATTCCAGCTGTTGAATTTCACCATAGTACACGACAGATCTCGAAATACCACCCTCATCATTTCGATGGTTAGAGATCCACAATCGTGCGATTTACTCGAAATTTTCTGCTTCGTAAGATCACGTTGTGGAATTTACTGTCGCTAGCGGTTTTTCCGGATCGATACGACTTAGGGACTTTCGAGAAAAGAGCCTAATCCTCTCAAATAGGCCGGCAACGCAACTGCAGTTTTTATGATGTTGCAGATGGTGATCACGTGCAATCAGGTGAGCCGTATGCTCGTTTGCCTCCCCTTCAGTAAAAAAAATGCCGGTTTATCTGGTTCTACTGTGGACATCCTTATATAATCTTTTTGGCAGTTTTAAATACAATATGTTGGGCAATATTAAGTAATAACACATTTGGAAAATATAGATTTTAATCAGAAAAACATGTATTGAATTTTCTACAACTAAAAGGAAAATCTACTTACTTCTCCTCAAAATAGTAAATAAAATAAAATTCTTCAGTGGAGTAATTAGTGCATTATCTAATTAAGAATATACAATATATAGTAAGGACCAAAAGTAATTACATAAAATTACTACCTGACGTTCAATATCACAGATATTTAAGCTTATTAATGAAAGTATAAATGTATTAGAAAAAAATGCATAGCTTGTCATTAGTCGCATATTAAATAGTCCTTCGCGTTTCATCAGCAGGTGGTTAAATTCAAAGAATATACCGCAGCGTTAACACGGCAGGGCCGAATTTAGAGGGCAACGGTGACTTAAACTTCGGAACCTCCCCCAACATAACACCCTTAGACTCTATCTATATATCACTTATAATAAATATTTTGAATTTGAACAATATTTTTCTGACAGTTTCATCAATTAAGGGGTTAGATGTTAGTATATTAGCAGAGAACAGATAATATTAGATTAAGAAAAGCGTCCTTCGATGAAAGGCGTCATAACGATCACATAATGATACCAGATATAAAATGACGTTTAGGAAGCTCCACTGAGTCGTCTTGTCGCTCATACCGCAAAGTCATGGTAAGGCACTAATGGTTTAATTTTTCCATGTGTTCAAAATTTAAAAGCTACATTAAAAGTACAATAAGGGTTATTTAATTGGATTGCATGCGCAAACAGAATATGTATTCGACAAAAATTTTTAAAACTGAATTCTACTCCATTCCAACACATACATTTTTTTAAATGCAATGTACAAGCTCTCAGTCCTCTGATTTACTATATGTATAGAAAATAATGACTCAACAGTTCACAGATACCATATCATATTTTAGTTTCTATAGACCCTGCAAAAATAAAGGACGAAATTAAGTACCTACCTACCATTTATACAAAGGAAGTGTCTATTCATACGATAATCGAACGTTTATTTTAGGCATGCGTCAGATATATCAAAACGAATCTAAAATCCGATTTCAAACACAAATCCATTCGTCCGATTTCAAAAATCGACCTAACTAAGCTAAGCTCTTACGATCTGTACCACCAAACTAATCCAAATCGACAATGAAATCGAAATCCGAAATCGACAATATCCAAATCCAAACGCAAACTGATGCGTAGAAATCCGTTTTCTCAGTTTCTCTCTTTCTAACCAAACATGACATAGCGGAATGAAAAGGATGGCGCGAATTTTGCGATTTGGATTTTGGTTTGTCCGCTATGAAATCTATTGCATATTGAATTATATGCGATCAATATTATCCTTACTTTTAAGTACTTAAAGTCTATATTTGCTTTGCGAGATTATGCGTAAATGAATTTTGGTTCCGTGTTGGGTGTTTGCTTACTAGAATCTTTGAAATATGCAACCAATATCGTTCTAGTTACACAGTTGTTAAAGACTATATTTGCGACATTGTGTGATGATTTATTTTTGTTTTTGGTTAATTGTGTCTTTACTAGAAATATTTTTTTGTTTTCATGTTGTTTTCGTTTAGATGCAGATTTGTCCTTGGTGCAAAGTGCGTGCGTGCCGGTCAGTCGTATCAGTAAATTATTTTGTAGAATTTATAATTTTTAATTTTTTTATTTAGACTTTTTAATTGATTAGACGGGAACTGGTTTGATTTTCAAAATGTCGCGAAAACCCAGTGAGATATGGACTCATTTTGACAAAAAATGGAACAACGAATGGGTCGGCTCGACCGGGGAAGGACCACGCTCTCACAGAAAACCAGCGTAAAATAGCAGCTTAACGCTGCTGTGTTTCGTATGGTGAGTGTAGAGAACCGGAGACCCTTTTTACTGGCAAAGAGGCATTTCATCTTAGTCCTCACGGGTGACAACGCATCTGCATCTTGAGTCTTTATTGAGGATAAATGTAGATGTCTATGGGTCACAGTAACCACTTACCATCAGGTGGACTGTGTGCTCGTTTGTCACCCGATCCTATAAAAAAAATGCTTCTGGAGTTGCAGTGTGTAAATATTGCAATCAAAATATATCTTACAAATCGACATCGGGTAACCTAGGAGCTCATTTAAAACGATCTCACGCTTCAATTTATTTGGCGCAAAAGGTGAGTACCGATTTAGGAAATAAACAGCAAACTGGGACTATCGAGTGTTTGGCGAGTACATCTAGAGATATGGGTGGCTCATTCAAGTTGCCGCGGTCGCTGAAAAAGAGACAGCTTCCCAGATTCCAGAGCAGATACTCAATCGAAAACGGCAAAGAACTATGCAAAATTATATTATTAAAAAAATGTCCCTAGAAGAAAGTAAACGAGTTGATCGTGATTTGCTAGAGTTATTCATATCAGAATTTCAACCTTTCCGAATTGTTGAAGACAGAGGCTTTAAAAAATTTGTGAAAAATATCCCGGGATACACGTTGCCTAGTGGGAAAAATATATCTTCGGCTATGATCCCGGCATTGTACCAGACCACTTTAAGTGAAGTACAGACCAGAGTTTCTCTAGACGCTAGCAGTGTTTGTTTGACGACTGATTGTTGGACATCGTCCCAGACTGAAAACTATATTGGTGTAACAGTGCATTACATAGACAAAAACTTTGAACCACAACAAATACTTTTAGAATGTAAAGGTCTTAACGAAACTCACACGAGTGCCAATCTAGCTAAGGAATTAAAGAGAGTAACGGACGAGTGGAATTTAACACACAAAGTCAATTTCGCTATTTCAGACAATGCTCGAAATATTGTCAAAGCAATAGAGACAGAGCTAGGGTGGAAGCATTATGGCTATTATGCCCATTCCCTTAATTTAATTGTGTCGGGGGCTCTGAGACCATTAGAAGAGTTAATTGAAAATGGAAAAAAAAAATACTGGCACATTTTAAACGCAGTACAAATGCAACGGATATGCTTCTTAAATACCAATTAAAAACATGATTAATTGTGGAGAACTAAAACGGCTAATCCAAGAAATACCTACAAGGTGGAACTCTACATTTTTTATGTTTCGCCGTTTCATGTTATTAAAGGAAGCCGTTAAACACTGCATGGCTCTTATAGAAAGAGAATGGCCGATTATACGTTCAGAGGACTGGGACATAATGGAAGACGTATGCAAAGTACTCCAGCCATTTGAAGAGGTCACTTCTTCAGTAACTGGAGACCAGTACCTCACAGGAAGTATGGTCATAGTCATGACCAACTGCTTGAAGGATATTTGTGAAGATTTTCTTAACAAAGAAGAATATTTCGCATCATTTAATCCAGTTGTGATTGACGTAATACGGAGTTTAAAACACGGATTGAGAGATAGATTTCAGGGAATAGAGCACCGCAAGACCTTCGGAGTGTGTACATTGTTGGATCCACGATTTAAACTTGTATGTTTTAAAAACGAAAGTGCGGCCACCGAATTAAAAAGGTATGTCCATGGCTTAATAATAGGCCTTATAAAAATTATAAATAAGAATACAAATTCTGAAGCAAGCACTGATGAAGTTCAAGAAAAGCTCCGCCAAAATCTCAGTGCCTGGGACAAATTTGACGGCTTATAAAAAAAAATAAGCCACAAGGAAGCGCTGAAGCAAGAGCAATTCGTGAGTTACAAATGTATATTGACGACGAGATGCTAGCAAGAAAAATAGTGCCGGTAATTGGAATAGCCCCTCGCAGTGGTGGCGAGCCCATAAAATAATTTATCCGCACTTGTCGGAAATATATCGCACAAAATGTAATATTGTTGCGACTTTTTCCCAAGATGGGACTTATTATAAAGTTAAATGACAAGAGGTGTCGTCTAGCAGCAAAATGAGTTTTTAAACGCAAACCTTGATCCAAATAGATTCTAAAATAAAAAAAATTATAAAAAAAAAACAAAAGAAAAAAATATATTAAAAAATCATTGTAAATATGCCGATTTTTAAATGCGCCGGAAAGGTTTTAATTTCATACAAAAATTTTCTGCTAGTCCTAAGCCTAGATTAAAGCATGAAGGATAATTGCGCTAATCTGTTTCTGTATACATTTGCGTTTGTCGTTTCGTTAACGTAGTCTAAGTACGCAAACGAATTGGCGATTCTGAAATCGGATATTTAAAAACGGATTTTGAAATCGATTTTGAAATCTGAAATCGGATAAATATCGGATTGCGTTCAAATCCAAAAACGCCCATGACATTTATACGAATAACGTATGATTTATTTATTTTTATTCGTCCGATATATTTGTAGCCGGTGAAAGGAAAAGGGGAGATCTTCCGCCGGGCAAGGTGTTCTGCCCGGGGAGCGGCCAACGTTCTGAGTGGTAGTTCGGAGCTATTCTATATATACTGCTTTAACTTCGGAACTTTGTTAGCGCGATTTAGGCTTCGAAGTGTTTCGTTTGTGGCGCGATGACAGCGCCGCCACATATTTTAAACATTTTAAATTAAAAAAAAATATTGTAATAATTTTACACAATTGAATAAAATATATAAAGTAAAATATTGAAAGAATTGAACTTTTTAGTTTTAACAATTATCGGACGTATAATTATATTTTAATCATACGATTATCGTATGATTAGCAACAGCCTAAAAACTAGTTTGTTACTCTATTTCCTCAAGGCATTAAGAAAATATTAAGATGTGAATATAGCTTTAAAAATAAATTTATCGTCTATTATTAAGCCGTTAACAATTTATTCTATATACATGTCTTCGAAGTGAAACTGCCTTTTAAGACTAAGGTTAGAGGGGAGAGCATTCGCCGATGAGAGCAACGTAAAGGTGCGTTTAGCATAAAAGCGACCGCTACTCAGTAAAATAATTTAGTTAAAAAAAAAACACATTACCCCCATACTAGGATTTTCTCCTGTATCGTGGAGGCAGTTTACAAACACAAATTGCATAAGGACAAACATCCACAATCGGAACAATTATTTGTACGCCATACACGTTCAATCATTTGTACCATACTTGTTCCGTGCAGAATTTGAACCCGCTGCCCTCAGTGCCGCAACACACTGCTAAGTCACTGCGCCACGGAACCGTCGAAATAACTTCAAAAATAAAATACAAAAGCGTATGTTTTTCATGACGCTGCGCGCCCGCCGCACGCTCTTCATTGAGGTCTCAGACTAACAATCTCATTACACATCATGCTGTCATATACAAATCATTTACTAACTACACAAGTCTTTTAACACAAAAGAGTTAATTCTTCAATTGTTATTTTTCACACGCTCTATTAAATTCACTTTTGGCTGACTCTTCTTAGGTTTTACGTTTTGCTTTTTTGCTGAACCTACTGCCGCCATTTTTCTTCTCTCGTCTTCCATTGATAATGGCGGCAGAGACACTTTTCTGTGACAATAGAATGACGTTAATCCATTTGTCTTAATCATATCGTTTTGAGAGGGTTCAGGAGTGTAAATTGGTTCTAACCTCGCTACTTCTCTGTTCCTTGCCGTGACAACCCTATTATTGAGTGTTTTCGCTTCCGTAGCGCTCATAGCAACATTGCTGTACTTCCCCGTTTCCAACGAAATAAACGAATTTGCACTGCTTCTCCCACAGTTTACTGACGATTCTGGTCGCGATCCCCTCATCCAACGCGATGATGCCACATCGGATCTCATGATAGAATGGCTCATTCTCTTTCTGTACGGACTTCGTATCTGAATAGGAGTGATTTGTAGAAGTGAGGAAAAAGAGTCCTCAAAGCGAACATCCTCATCATTTTGGTTTGGAAAAAATGAAACTTTCTCACGTGACAACCTTGGTTCTGTTACGGCCTCCATAGTGGACACTCTGGGAGAGTTTTGTGGTGTAACGTCGGTACTGCTTTGCGACAGACGCTCCTCGCTCTCGCTAAACTGCTCGTAATCAATGTAGTGCATAGCAATCACCTCATCATGCTCAATCTGTCTATAACATGTCCTATTTTTCGGTAGCGATATTGCTTTGCCAGTGACTCTGAAATTAAAAACAATAACATATTCATCAAACATCATCATCTTTAGCCAGCCTATCAAAAGTTAAACATAGGCCTGCCCTATAGATAGTTTCACATAGTTTCATATTTGGCGAGCGTAGCAGCTTGGCAGGCTCTTTTATTATTAAGGAAATGCTGCTGCTCATCTCCTGTTTCAGTTTCCTTTTTTTTATAGGATCGGGTGACAAACGAGCACACAGTCCACCCGATGGTAAGTGGTTGCTGTGGCCCATTGACATCTACATCCATCCTCGTTTTCGAATCAAAATGCAGATGCGATGCGATGGAACACCTCTTTTCCAGTAAAAAGGGTCTCCGGTACTCTACACTCACCATACAAAACACAGCAGGATTAAGCTGCTATTTTACGCTGGTATTCTGTGAGAGCGTGGTCCTTCCCCAGTCGAGCAGACCCATTCGTGCTACAACTATACTACTAATAAAACTGCACCATGGCTCTACCACGTATAATTCTCTAAATCCTCTATCGCTTCTTACGACGCTATTGGGATGATAGTCACGCATATTAATAATAGACGATCACGAAAAATTTAGAGACACATATGAAGACCTAAATGGAAATATTTTAATTCGAAAATAACATGAAGATCTGAGATTTAACTGAGAATGACGTCCAAGATAGGTCAAAATGGAGAAAACTAAGCATGAAAAGCAGACTAATGAATTGAACGTAGTAACTATCAGCCAATAAGTAGTGCATGGAGAGGACCATCGAGTGGCCAGCTGACATATTTACTTTTCATGCACTCTGGACAATCAGCCAGTCTTCTTATCCCAGATTGACTAGTTAAATTATCGAACCCGCAGTGCAGGACGACATATACATTATGTTACTACACGCAAGTCAGATATCTGAATGTGTAAATCTACTCTCGTGACAGCAGTCTTCAACCAATTGCGGTGACAGCCGTACGACGCAAACGCGATATGCAGAAAGCCCATAAAAGAGAAATGGATAATATTCGAAAATATTCTTAATCAATTACTTTGGCGTTCAAAGCAATTATAGCATTACAACACCAAACCACCACTGTCTCTCAGCACCAACCTTTGGTTCAGCGTCAACGTGTAGTAAGGTTAGTAGTATGAGTTGACTGTTGACCACACATCTTCAAGAAGTGGTGTAGCGACAATCACAGTTTGGATTACTGGCAGTAACATCTTTAATATGTCAAGTTGAATAGGAAGAGCTTAGGGAGATGTTTTCCAACACTGAGAGTAGTGATATGCCTTGATAGAAGTTATAGTTCAAATCATCCTTGTTATTAGACAGCCTAAACAGCTTGAAATCAGAGAGCAATATTTCTTCGCTTCATATGTGGTTAGACAGTTGCCAAGAAAGCCTGTGTGTTTGTTGCGAAATTTAAACAGTTCTACAGTAAATTTGTCACTGCCTAGAGCAATGCATGCGAGACCCAGATAAGAACATCCATGCCAGAATTACATTAATTGAACAGACTGTTTTAGCACAGTACCTACCTGAGTTGCGGGTGCAGCTGTCTCCACTGCTGGCACTCCTCAAGTATATGTGGCCTTGTTGTTTTTTCTCCCTCTTCATCATATAATGTCCTTTCAATTTTCTCCCACTCTTCTTCCAAAATTTTGGTGGCCTCTTCTGTGTTTCTTTGTAGTGCTGATCCTGCACTGCTGTCACTCTCCTCACTTCTAAAGTCTGGAGTGCCTGCAAAACATTAAAATTTAAAACTTACATTTTAGAGCCCTCTTACATTTTTTTTTTTATAGGAGAGGGGGCAAACGAGCATGCGGCTCACCTGATGGTAAGTGACTACCGCCGCCCATGAACAACCGCAACACCAGGGGAATTGCAGATGCGTTGCCGGCCTTTTAAAAAGGAGTAGGCTCTTTTCTTGAAGGTCCCTAAGTCGTATCGGTCCGGAAAAATCGCTGGTGGTAAACTATTCCACAAGGAAGTTGTGCGAGGAAGAAAACATCTTCTAAATCGCACAGTGGTGGACCGCCAATCATCCAGATGGTGTGGATGGTATCGGGAGTTCTGCCGCGATGTGCGTTCGTGAAATTTGGCGGCTGGGATTAATCCGAACAATTCCTCAGAGCACTCCCCATGGTAAATGCGAAAGAAAATGCTAAGAGATGCAACATCTCTTCGCAGTGCCAATGAGTCGAGCCGATCGGAAAGGACTCGGTCGTCGACGATTCGAGCCGCTCTGCGCTGGATGCGGTCAAGTGGAAGAAGCTGGCACTGGGGAGCCCCAGCCCAGAGATGGGAACAGTATTCCATGTGAGGCCGAACCTGTGCCTTGTAAAGTTGCAGGCGTTGAGCCGGCATGAAATACTGTCCCGCTCTGCTGAGCACGCCAAGCTTTTTAGAGGCCAATTTGGCCTTCTCTTCCAAGTGACCACGAAACTGCACGCTACTCGATATGTCGACGCCGAGGATTCCGATACTGGCTGAGGCAACAAGGGGAGTACCTTGAAACTGAGGAGATACGACAAAGGGGTTCTTTTTAGCGGTAAACGCGCAAACTTGTGTCTTCTGAGGATTAAACTGGACTAGATTTAGTCGCCCCCAATCCGAGACTTTGTCCAGCAAAGACTCGACTTCAGACACAAGTTTGTTCCGGTACTCGGTGACGTTTTCCCGAGAAATATTGGCACGGCCGGTGTATAGAGCATCACCAGTGCTGTCATCTGCATAGCAATGAATGCTAACAGCTTGCAACATATCATTGATATGCAGAAGAAACAGCGTTGGTGATAGCACGCAGCCTTGTGGAACACCAGCGTTAATAGGCTTGTAGTCGGAGCATGCACCGTCTACAACGACCTTGATGCTCCGATCTGCAAGAAAGCTGGTGATCCAATTGCATAATTTCTCGGGAAGCCCATAGGAAGGGAGCTTCGAAAGAAGCGCTTTGTGCCAAACCCGATCGAAGGCCTTCGCAATGTCCAAACTAACGGCCAATGCCTCCCCCTTGGACTCCACTGCCAAAGCCCATCTATGAGTTAAGTAGACCAGAAGATCACCAGCTGATCGACACCGACGAAAACCAAACTTTCTTACATTTCGGCGTTTCGCAAATTTAGGTAGTTTACGCACCGAGCGGACGGCGAGTTACGCGACCGATACTTTCTTTCATATCTATTCACTCGCTCGCACTATGATACTGTGAGTATGGCGATTAAACGATCTAGATCTTCCATAATACAAGTTTTCTTAGTATGGAGTTCAGTGGATGGAAAATTTCTTGGTGTGTCATTGTTAATTTATTATTATATAATTATATTATTTATTATTATATACTATTATGATATATTTTTCATTATTTATCAAATTTAGTGTTGAAATAAACACACATAAATATTTTAATTGTTATGCAGTAACCGAATGTTAATAATCGATTTTGTCTACTACCGGTAGAACAGTGGTATAAATAAATAGATAGTATGGTTGCAACCTGTTTTAATAAATAAAACAACCAAATGTAACTGACATTTTTTTTAATCGGTACTTACAGTCAATTACCATATCTTTTATTAGAAAAATATTTGCCGTAACGGCAGAACTTTTCTCGAGTTGATAATTTCAGGCAGTACACACTTTTCACAAAAATCTTGTAACTTGTGTAACATATTCAAAATCCAAAATTGGTCGTCTTTGTAAATTTTTAGTACTTTTACTGCATAATCTGGGCCAGTACTATGACAAGTATGCAGACATTTTTATTTGCTAAATGAAGCTGGCCTTGGGTATGGTAAAACCAGTCATGATTTTGATTCAATGTTACACCTGAATTACTGAATATTGACCTTTAACTTTTTTTTTGGTCGAACGGTCGTGTCAAAGTGTATTCCGAAAGCTGAAATAGGACATTTAAAACCGTCACTGTATAAACCATTAGGTGAAGCCCTCAAATAACAACGATCTGGGTCAATTAATAGACCACATTTTTCTATAATAATATTTTCTTGTTTGCTCAATTGTACCAATGCTACAGACTCGTTGTCCCTACCATGTTTGATGGAAGAGACGTGATCTAGATTATAACTATATAAAATATTTTTAAACCGATCGATCAAAAACTGCTGTCGTCGTTAACGATGCTCTAGCTCGCACACAATTGCAGCGCCTATACGGCAATCGATGCACACTAACACAGTATCGAAACGACGCAGCGCGCGAAATCAACTGACGCAGGTCCGACATCGACAAGCGCTCGCGCGGTAGTAATAAAAAGCGCGCCGACGAAGTGAAATATATGGTACTTTTATTTAATTAATTAAAAAATAAGAGTAACGATTTAAAAAGTAAAGACACATAGTATAGTTTAAGCAAATGTTGATGATTATTTTGGTATAAATTTTACGTGAAAATGATGTAGAACTTCGGAAATATTGAGGGATTGTATTGAAGCTTTTTCGGTCGTTAATTGAATTATGTCGATTTTTTTTCCCTAGCGTGAAAGGCATATAACGAAAATGTATTCTATAATTATTAAAGTGTAGGATATTCGGGAGATAAAAATATATTTTTTTTGATGGTCGATATTCAATAGAATCTACAAATTAGAGCTCCTAAATCATGTCTTCGTGAGTTTTTGCCTAAACATGCATCGGGAGAATGGTTATTACTCAATAAATAAATAAGTTATCTAAAATTCGCTTTGAGCTTACTGTAGTAGAGAAAACGAACTATTTTTACCAAGTAATTGTTATTTCAAGCAACAAACAATAAACATACAATTTCAACGAGGAAACCTTGTAATATCGCGTTTTTTGTAATACTCCTCTTAAAAGAAAAATGTCAAATAGAAAACATTAGATCCTTAAATACACAATGTGTGGATTTTCTATGGAACAATTTCGGAAATGATTTGTGAAATGTGAATGAATCGTACATGAAAGTGCTTTGATAATTTGGTTGCACACTAATAAATTCACTTTTGGTTGACTCTTCGTGGTTTAGTTAAGTAATTTTTTTTTGCTGACCCTTTTGCTGCCATTATTTTTCTCTGGTATTCCACTGATAATAGCAGCAGAAACATTTTTCTGTGACAATAGAATAATGTCAGTCAATTTGTGCGGGACAAGTGAAAACAAATAGTGATAGGATAATACATAAATAAAACGAACATTTTTATATTAATAAATAGTTGAGAGTTCATACTTAAATAGGATAAGCGTTTATGTTATATTTAATTGAATAAAGATTATAGAGTTACACATAAAGTAAGATATAAGCATTTTGTGTTATGATAAGAAAATAATAGTTTTGTGTTTATATTTGTATAATAGAATTAGTTAATGTAAACAATAACTCAGTAAGGTGGTCACTTTGTATAGTAGAACTAGCTTAAGGTAAACAATGTAACGTGACTCAGCAAGGTGGTCACTTAACATCACTTGCTATGTCACGCCTCGCGCTGATTGGTCGACGCCGTTTGTACGATACGTACGCCGTATCTATTGACCCAGCCGAGGTGGTATAAAAGAGGGGCGATTTTCGTCGTTCGACATGGTCGGCGGCCAGCTACCTCAAGAAAAACATCGAATATAGAAGAAAGAAAATATCTCAGCGGTTTTATTCTCCACCAACCCAGCACACAATTGTGCCTGTAGGGCACGCCATTTGTCTTGAACATACAATTTATTAAAGGTGTGCAAATTGGCTCTGAGCTTACTACTTCTCTGATCAGTGCCGTGACAAATCTCTAAACACAGGGTGGAAAAAACGAACGGTACATGGAGGTATATTAAATTAAATATTGAAAATATTGACAAGACTATGATCTCCACGAGATACATTAAAAAGTAAAAAATAAAATTTTTCTAAATCTCATTTAGTTTCCGAAACATCAAGACACAAAAATTACTTTTTTTTACACAGGAATGTTAGTTACTTCTGCAACGGCTTTGGCGCTGCCAGAAGTGCAGCCCCTTCGACCAGCCTCAGCCTACTTACAGCTAGCACAGGTGCTTGGTATTTGCTACAGCGGGCGTGGGCTGCTCTTCCTCTGCCCCTACAGCTTTACAAAAATACTAGGGATAGGGCAGACAAAACATGGAGTTAGCACATGCTGATTTGGTTTTAGTATTCCATTTTTTGAGTATCGATATGCTCGGGAGTAGTGCTCCTAAGGCCTACACACACTAACACAATGTGTATGTGCATGACTACGATAACCAAAGCAGTGCATATTCAACTACTATGAGCGGGAGCACCATCTCATTGAAATATGTTATTATTTTACTCCTCCTATAGCAGTTAGTTAAATTTATTTTGTAAAAGCTTTAATATTACTAAGTATTTTCTTGTATTCAAGTGTCCTTCAAACACAACCATGTATTTCCTGATGCCACACCAAACATTAAACAAAAATGTTACTTAACTAACTACTACTCTTAATATTGATTATTATGCCCATCTTTGCTAAAATTTGCATTCCAATATTGTCAAAATGATGAAACATCAGACCACACAGTGTATATATCCCGTGGCAGAACCAGCAAGAAACCTAGTACATTTTTACAATTGTACTGCTGGTTAAAATTTCCAATATGGTCCATCGATTTAAATGCCCATATTTTTTTTTTGTAGATAGTACTCACTAAGAGAAAGCGTTTCGCAAAGTTTCAATATGCGGAAACGCGTACTTTTTGAGAAAAAAATTATTAAAAATCAATTATTTTTGCAAATTTATGTCAATTCCTACGGTAAAACTGACGCTAATTTGTATTGTCATTGTCATCGTCAGTAGGGATGTCGATTCTTTCCGAAAAAGATCGATTTTATAAATCGATTCGAATCGTTAGCTGATGTATCGATTCACAAAAAAATTGATTTCTAAAATTTCGATATTTTTTCATGTTTGCATTTTATAATGGAAATATAAATCCATTTTATGAGAACAAAATCCCCTTCATCAGACATAAAACAGGGGGACTGATTAAAAGGGGTTTCTGTATCTATTTTGAGACTGCAACGTCTCCGGCGCTGCGGGAAGAGCAGCCTCTACGCCTTTGCATAACAAATCCCAGGCATCCCTCCTTGCCCCTGCTCCCCCTACGTGCCTCCGGCTCTATATAACCACTCTAGGGGTAGGACAGACTCGTACCAGGTGGAGTTGGGGTCAATCAATTCGATTCTTTGACATAAGTTGAACCTAACCTATTTTATTTGTTATCTGCCCTAAATAAAATAAATAAATTAAAATACAACAAATTTCAATAAGAGATTATTTACTATGGTATCTTTCTGGTTTTTTATAAAGTGGATTTATATTTACATTATAAATGCAAACATGAAAAAATATCGATATTTTAGAAATAGATTTTTTTGTTAATCGATACATCAGCTTATGATTCGAATCAATTTAAAAATCGATCTTTTTCGGAAAGATTCGACATCCCTACTGACGATGACAATGACAATACAAAATAGTGTCAGTTTTACCATAGGAATTGACATAAATATTGCTAAAATAATTGATTTTTAATAATTTTTTTCCCAAAAAGTATGCGTTTCCACATATTGAAACTTTGCAAAACGCTTTCTTTTAGGGAGTACTACCTACAAAAAAAAATATGAGCATTTAAATCGATGGTCCATATTGGAATGTTTATCCCAACTCAGTAAGACTTATCATGTTATGATTGAACTTTATATACTTATTTATCAATTGGTAAATTTTAGTTCCTTAAAACATGATGTATTATTTCTCAGGTACACACATTATCGCAAGTTTGGTTTCATAGTCTAGCACATGTTGTTAATTCAGCTCTTAAAACTGCACATACTAATAAACTTAAATAACTTATAGTGGCTCATGAAGATGGACTCATGAGCCACTATAAGTTATTGTAAATAAATTACACACTAGATGTCTTAAAAACTAGAAAAGTCTATATATTAGTTGTATTACCTGTTTCGCTGTCAGAATAAAAATCAGAGAACGGTGTGTCGCCTCTGTCTAAACTTTCATTAGAGTAAGGTTGAACCAGAAAAGAAAAGCCTACATTTCGATTAACTAAGGAAGCAGCATTAGCTGACAGTGGAGGTAGTTCCTGCACTGAGCGGTAGGAAAACTTTTGCCGATTTATATGTGGTAGACAATCTATAAATTTGCTATTTTTGTCCCGTGCAGACAAATAATTACGCGCTGACATAATCAACAAATAAATATAAAAAGATAATGTTGTATGATGCCCATATCTGATGTAACAATATTTTAAATTACATTTTAATTTTTCTCCTTTATCCACCGGAATAATTTAAATTGAATAAATTTGTTTTGCTAAAACATAAACACACAGCAAAGCAATCCAAATCCAAACAAACAAACTGTCAAGTGTCAATGTCAAGGTCAGTGTTGCAATAAAGAAAAAAAAATCGGTAGCTTTGCCAGCTAAAAATCGGGAGAAATCGGGGGATTTTTATTTAAATCCATCGGTTTAGAATTTTTTTTTAATAACTGGCTTTACGGCTCTGGGTTCTAGCCCTTCTGAGCATCGGTTTAGAAATATATCAGAAAACAATGCGTAAGTATAATTATATTACTCTGTAATAAAACAGGTTCTTTTAGATGTCATTCTTTCTCGTTTCAAAATTTTTGTGATCAAAATAATGTTTTTTATAATTTAAACTATATTATAACTAGCTGGCCAGGCAGACGTTGTACTGCCCTCTCCGACGGCCCTGTGTCCTGTAAAAATTCTTAAATTCGTAATAAAAATATTGAGGGTCACTTATAGGGATAAAAACTAACCTATCTCTCAAGTTGGACCAAACTGCACACAGTGTGAAAAATTTCATTGCAATCAGTTAAGTGGTTTAAGAGTTCATCGCGGACAATGTGACACGTAATTTTTATATTAAATAAAGATAATTATATATTTTTGCAATAAGCTTTATCTTTAGTTAACAACTGGAGAACTGGAGTATAGAATAAACATGGGTATTTTAAAATAATATAATACAATCATTTATTTAATTTGATACAATCATTTGTTTATCTACTATAATCTATCCAATAACCAAACTTAATAAATAAAAATAAAATTAAAATAATATTTAATTTTCGTCTTCATACCACCTCTTACTAGCTATTTTTGTAAACATTTTCTCTTCTCTATTAAAATTGTAGCAACTTTGATTATTTTCATCTATACATCTTTTTGTGTGTAAAAGACCTATTACTGAATCAGTGGAAAGTTTATTTCGCTGTTTAGTTTTCATCAAATTGATGGATAAAAATATTCTTTCCACATTTGCAGATGAGTGTGGTAAACTCAAAACTTTGAATATAAAAGAACAAACATCTTCAAACATGCGTGGCTCACGTGGCTCACTCCACATTTTATGCTACTCACGCTTGCCCAAAATTCTTCTGTTTTTTCACTGAACGTATTTCGTATTTCGCAGCAAACGCCATTCTGTATCAATTTTTTGATAACTATTGCTCTCTAACAAATTGATACTATTGTCGCAAGTTCACCTTTTTGACATTCTCCGGAGAAAATGCCCCTAAATTTTTTAATGGATTATTTTTAAGGACAAATCTTTGTGTGATTTGATCACATGCTTAAATAAAAAATTGAATACATCTTGTTTGGAACAAGTGAATTTGTTAAGAAGTTAATGTTTTATCTGTAAGTAAAGTGTTATAGTGCGCGCAAGATAACTCTGCGAGCGAATGATGGCGTACTTAATGTTACCAGCTTAATTAATATTTATTTCCTTCATTTAATCTTATTACTAGAATTGTATAATTATATAAAATTACATAAATGACCGAATTGATCACCAAGGCTCAGTTAAAAAACTGTAATGTTCAGCTTAAACTTACAAAGACCTAATAAATATTAAACTCTATATTTATTGTTTAAGATTAGCATAATAAATATATTTCTTGATTGTAACTTCCGTAAGTTTGACACTACACATTACAAGTTTCTATGGTAAGTTTTAAGTTAATATAAATCATTCCTTCAAAACATTTGAAAACGTTTAATTTATGCGAGCGAGTTTGAGAAAAAAAAAACAAAAACACGCTTCACTTTTATTTTGGTATTCTCAGCAAAGCCTTTTATTTGATATCCATATCATTGGAATGCACAAAAAATAACTAGTCCTCCATCTTTGGGAGTCCGCTATATTGGATTTAGAATTAGGTTACTTATTTTCATCTAAACTTAACGTATATGCAAAATTTCCGCTCCATCGAGAACCTAAAAGTTGGTAAAATTTAACTTTAAATATTTTTTTACACAATTATAGGTGAAGATATTATATGCGTGTTAGAAATGACTATCATTATAATTAATGAACACTGATATTTTGTCTATAATGAATTTTTCAAAAAATGTATTTTAAAATATTTATTATAAAGAACGAAATTAAAAGTCCATGGAAACCTTGTAAATCTTTTATTGAATAGCTAGATCTATTTGTAAATTTGGTGTAACAATGGTCCTGCCATGGCCTTCCATTCTCACATTTTCATCAGAATCCATGCGTCTTCATCAGAAGACTCGGATGTGTCGGCCTGTGACATTAATTATAAATTTATCCATTTAAACTGGCACCACGTTGTTCTGCCAAATTTAAAATCAATATCAGCTTTCAATTCCAACCAAAAATTATTTATGGGAATCTCTTTCTTCACAACGTCAAACGATTGATTTAAATTCCTTATAGCGCCTCGTATGAAAATCGTCTAAATCATAATTTTTTTCCTCCGGTTCCTAGTTTTTCTCGGCGTCACAATTTTAGAAGATGAAGCTGCTGCTACATTATGTACCCTCTTGAGTTATTTGAGTGACGGTGAGTTCAGAAACGCCTAAAACATAATAAAAACAATGCATTATAAATACATGATATTAATGACACGAGGAAACTAAAAACGAACAAATCGAGAAAATTAGGGTTTTATTTGTCATGGCAGCCCTAAAAATTACCTGTGAAATATGAAACGTGGGCTCTAACTTTGGAAAACGATACTGTAGGCCCGTTATTGTCT
Organism: Parnassius mnemosyne; assembly: GCA_963668995.1. Lineage (NCBI taxonomy): Eukaryota > Metazoa > Arthropoda > Insecta > Lepidoptera > Papilionidae > Parnassius > Parnassius mnemosyne. Next base: position 16,330,235 of record CAVLGL010000104.1, read on the forward strand.
CGTTCTTCTTCACAAGCACGTTTGACATTCAATATAATATCCCTGCTAGAAATTTTAATCACTTTCGTCATAATGATAACGATTATTTACTGCAAAAACGAATAAAAACACGACACCTAACAATCTGTTTTGACACCTGCCATAAACAGTAAGATGGCGGCACACGATTAGTTCCAATTTTGGCCGCACGCAGAGTTATCTTGCGCGCACTTTAATGGCATTTGCTCCATAATAGACATCTTTAACACTTACAAAGTTATGTGGGTTTTATAGTCGACATTTTCAAGATTGGTTTTTCAAAATAATCTTTTTTCAAAAAACAATCAAATAGAGTTTTTGAGCTATTACAAACATGCGAATACAAAACATGTATTCTTGCATATTGAGACTGCATTTCTAGAAACAGTATACATTTCTGCAAAATCTAAAAACTGTAGAAAGAGTATTGTTATTGAGTCATGTATTGTTTGTTCAATATATTCGTAGTCTTTTATTTTGTGCCTTCGATTGCACAACTTATGTGAAAAACACATGCTTTTTCGACCAATGAGGAGGGGAGGGGACATACAATAATTCTTTATAGGCATACAGACAATAATTAATAAGTATACAATATAAACACTATAAAAACATAGAACAATTCTTCAAATAAAGGGCAATAAAAACATTAATAAGCTTACGTACTAGACAATTGTTTGTTGTAAAAGGCTCATATTCACATTAATAATTTCTTAAATCTAGGCTGTTATTTACAATCTCCTCCTCATGCGCAAGCACTAAGGAACGTTTTAGTCCGTTATTGCAATTGCGATGAGGCTAGAGGCCGGGCGGCGAATCAAACCCGCTGCTGTTCTTACTTTAGTTATACGGACGCGCCCATCTGGGCCTGGGTGAACTTTCCTCACTTCGCCTCTAGGCCACACTCCTCTGGGCATTGTGCCATCTCAAATTATAACTATGTCCCCAACTTTCAGATTTTTATGTTGAGAATTGGAGCTGGGCCGGGGCATTAAAAGAGGTTTGTATTCCGCTGACCAGCGTGCCGAAAAATTATCGGCTAGCGCTTGGGTGGTTCTCCAGGAGCGTGAGTTTAAATGCATATCTTTAAACGAGCCAAATGGTGACATTCCGCTAGAGCGCCAAATGAGGAAGTGATTGGGTGTCAGTGCTTCTTCATCTAAGTTGAGGTTCACTGGAGTCAATAGCCTCGTGTTAATCACGTGTTCGGCTCCGCGACGTTATCTGAGCTGGGTATCCATCGCCAATTGGTTGGAGTGGTTAAGCTTTTGATTTCGGCCAATCCGTGTGCAACAAACGACTTGGACGTGCGCGGGTCTGATTTAATCCAAGCTAATACAGTTTTAGAGTCTGACCAATAATGACATTTTAATATTTTATAATCCGACTCGCGCTTGACCGATTCAGCTAATTGACTGCCTTACACTACGGCCTGAAGTTCTGACCGGGGAATCGATATTGGTTTAAACGAAGCTACTTTGGCCTTGCTCGCTAACAATTGCGACGTTTTAGTACCGTCTGTTTTTGCACTTACGAAATATATAGCAGCGGAATACACCTTTTCACTTGCGTCACAGAAAATGTGTAACTCCCGTTCTCCAGAGGGCGTGGCAGGTATGTACCTATCTATCTCTAACTTTTTAACAGCTGTAAGTTATTTATAAATGATAACCATGTCACGTGATGCTCGGTTGTGATGGGGTCGTCCCAATCTATCCCACAACGCTTATTAAGACATTTATCCTATTATATTAACAGGCGAAACTAAACCTAGCGGGTAGAATACCGACATTACCGCGCTAGTTACCTGTCACTTGGTAGGTAATGTGTCACCTCTAATTACACTCGTGGGTGTGTTTCTGAGATTGACATTCAAGCCTAACGTGTCACGTGTGTGGTTCCATATAAGGCCTAATGTTCTCTTTGTGCCACTTTTACCAAGCGTGATTGTATCGCTACTGCGCGTATCAGTGACTCTCTACTTCCTCGCCCTTCCATAAAAATTGTAGGCTATCACGGTCATCTCCTATACTTTTTACTTGTAAATACATTTCTTTTATGTCGGCTACTACTGCAATTCGACCTTCTCTGAATCTAACTATTACGCCGAATGATGTCTGTAGTAAGTCAGGCTGTTGGCCGCTGCGTCGACCACTAACCGTATTTTACCCTTCTGAGGATGTACGACTGCAAAATGAGGTAGGTACCAGCTGCATGGCGACGTGGCTGAGGTGTGTATTTTTTCAGCATAGCCTGCTTCTATAAGGTTGTTTACCTGCTTACTATATTCGGTTTTAAGATTGTGGTAGAGCCATGCAGCAGCTATATTAGTAGTATAGTTGTAGCACGAATGGGTTGGCTCGACCGGGGAAGGACCACGCTCTCACAGAATACCAGCGTAAAATAGCAGTTTAACACTGCTGTGTTTCGTATGGTGAGTGTAGAGAACCGGAGACCCTTTTTATTGGAAAAGAGGCATTTCATCTTAGTCCTCACGGGTGACAACGTATCTGCATTTTGATTCGCAAACGAGGATAAATGTAGATGTCTATGGGCCACAGCAACCACTTACCATCAGGTGGACTGTGTGCTCGTTTGTCACCCGATCGTATAAAAAAAATCTAATTTATTTTCTAAGCTATATAGGCGACTGAGGGCTTGTTTTTTTATTAATTAGCATCTCCTCAGTGTCCGGCCGCCAGAGTAATCCCACTTCGTATCTATGGTATTGTCTATTTTTTTACAAGTCCTATCTAGGATAGCTAGGGTGCGCTGATCCGGGTCGGACTTCGGTCGACGTTGCTCTATTCCTAGCGATTCTATGCTAAAAAAAATCTTATAAGCTCTAACGCGGGGTCGTCGGCTTGCGTGGGCCGTACGTGATTAATTATCGCGACAGATTACGAGGCCGCTCGTTACGACAATGTAACACCCACCATAACTTAGTTAAAGATGCTACGGGCTGATTTTTATTACCGACGCGCAATTGTCTGGACGTTATTAAGTGCCCATTGTCTTGGCCTATAAATATGGTGGGTTTGCCCTGTTCGTAACATAATTTGTCTTCTATTTCAGCTAGGTGGCTGCACTGTTGCATTAAATCTCTGCTTACCTTTTGTGGGAATAGGTTTAAATTCTCTATTGTGCTTGCGCTTATAATTTCTAAGTTTCTGTTATATAAACCGCGAATAGATAATTTTACGTGACATGATTCTGTGTCGTTTATTTGGTTTCCCCCTATCCTTTCTAACAGCAAGAGCCTGCCGCACCCCTTAGGTATAATCGAATCTGCCACGCCCCTTTCAACCATCGTCATAGTTGAGCCATCGTCTAAAAAGGCGTATGTGGTAGTTGTTCCTATTGAATCATTTATTTCGACCGGCACTATTTTTAGGTAGGTGTTAGATGCATGTACGTGATTTATCGAGCTTACGTTGCCGTGGTTGATCGGCGGCTTGTTATCGCTACCGTATAACATTTTATGGTGTGACTTCGCACCCGTTTAGTCCGCATGGTGCGTATTTGCACTTGCCCGGTCGCCCATGCGAATTTCCCAGACATCGAAAACACAGCCTTTTGCGTTTGGCCGCGTCCCATCTTTTGCTCACGGTTAATTTAGCAAAGTCTGCACATTCTATGACGCTGTGATTACCCGCGCACATGGTGCATGTTTTATTTGATGATTTTTTTTTACTTTTTTTTAAATAAAATGAAGCGTCAGTAGCCTAATGACAGGGCACGGACCGCGAACTCGAAAGGTCGTGGGTTCGAATCCGCCATTCGACTACTGTCGTGAACCACTTCTAACACAAGTATTTTAAGCTTACCATAAATGGTTAAAGGGAATATTAGTAATGTTTAATAACATTACTAGTATTTTATTTAAAAAAAAATTTATTTGATTCAACCGATAACTCGACTATCGGTCGTGATGGGCGTGGTTTCGATGTCTGCCTTTTTTTGGACAATTTATTTATAGATGATATCGTTTTAAGCGGCGAGTTGTTAACGGTTTCCGACCGGTCACACGAGCTGGCGCTGCTTTCGTCACGGTGCCGTATGTGACGTCGGTTTCGATCGCGGACCGTGTTCACCACGCGTGTATTTATTCTACTAACCTTGTGGTCGTCTCGTACTGTTTCGTATGCAAACATCGCGCCGCACTGGTCTGCCATATCGTTTAAAATATATATATATATATATATATATATATATATATATATATATATATAGATAGATAGCAATTCCCGCTCCGGCGCTTCGGTGCGTCTCGATTTAAATTCGTACCATTTATATTTTAAAATAATACTAAGCTTTTCTACAATTTGGCTTAATATCTCAGGTGAGTAGAGATATTGCAGCTGATTGAGTGATTACTACTGTATTACCGACCGCTACTGTATTAGATAATTTGCTCGCGAAACTACCTATATTGTGCCCATCTTCAGTCATGCGAGGCATGCGTTTTATATTTTCTAATTCGAAATGAGGCAGCTCGTGAATGTATTTCGGTGCCGAGGAGTCCGATTTGCTCGAATTTACCGCTTGAAAAGTCACGTTGGCCAGCATCGCCATGTCGCTACTATTATTATTTGTATACGTCACGTCTTTACCTATGCGCGATTCGTTATTGTTCGTGTTAGGTGACCGTGCGTTTGGCCCCGAGAGTCGTGCTTGACCTAATATTGCCGGTCTATCGTTTACATACTGCTCCGAAATCCAATCTTCAACATGCGACTCTTCTACTCTGGACGGCGGTTCCGCGTCGTTGGAGTTTTCTAGCTCTATTCTTGCTATTTACAAACGACTTAAGGCAGCTGCAGCTGCCGCCCTAGCCTGTGCTAATGTGGAATTATGTAACTCTAATTTGGCTTTTAAAATAGATAATCGACTATTTGCCCTGTCCTCGGGGACGTTTACTACTGTGCCCGACGTACTCCTATCCTGCGTAGTTAACTCATCGACTTGTAGGGACCTATTTTCGATTAGGTACTGCTCCCGTCACTCTACCGTTACCACGCGTGCCACTGTCACCGTTTGTATTCTCTGTGCCGGTGCCTTTACTCCACGTATTTGTTTCTGCTGAACTTGTCTGCCCCGACGCCGGTGTAGCTGTGGTATTTGTGTGGTGTGTCTGTGGTAGGCGTGGATTTGTCTGAACGTAATACACGTGTGTTTTCCATTGCGCACGAGGGTCCCTAATCCTACTAATTACTTAAAATTAACACTTTGTTCAGTTTATCGCTTTCACTTTGCACTTAAAGTTTCTACCCTACCTACCTAACGGTCTGGCTGGACTACTACCGCGGTGATGCCGGACCAGGGATGGAAACTAATGAGGAAAGGAAGGTGGATACCTCCCGGTAGAGGGCACGGGCGCTCACGGGTGCATCAAAGTGTAAAGGGAATATTTCACACTTATCGTTGTGTGTCAACCTGTGGCCCCAGAACGTAACCGCACCTTGCCGGCGGGGTCTATATTACCTGGAAGTATGTTCTTGATGGCCGTTAACACCGCAAGGTGGCCACGTACTTGTGATGATTGCTTCCAAGTAATTAGCAGTGGTTAATTATAACCAACAGCGAACACTCGCGCGTTCTTGTTTCTTTCTTGATTTCTTGATTCTTGCTTTCTTGACGTGGATAACTGGAAACTTCTTGACTGCAGGTTTGTTGCAGGGATTCGAAACTCGAAGGACCACTGAATGTTGTGGGAGCTATTCTGCAGGGCTCCGTACTGTCAGACGTATACTTCTTCTTGACCATAGATGTTTTGTGAAGTTAAATGAAACTATTCTTTTTTAAGAAACAGGAGCTGCTTTGTGGAGTGTTGCTTGAAGGGCAGCGTGACGTTATAAGGAGATGCCTGTTGAGCGAGTAAGGAGCGGGCAATATCATAGGTCGGTCATAGCGCGTCTTTTATTTTGTGCCTTCGGTTTCACAACTTATGTGGGCGTATGTGACACAAATGCTCAATTCGACCAAAGAGGGGATAGGAGGGGAGAAGTGCGGGGTGTGTGTTGAGTGTAATTTATCATTTATTTTACAATCATACATTTGTCACATAGTTTATCGACATACAATAATTCTTTTTAGGCATACAGACAATAATTAATAAGTATACAACAAACACTATAAGGACATAGAACAATAATTCTTCAAATAAAGGGCAACAAAAACATTAAGAAGCTTACGTACTAGACAATAATTGTAAACTTACGTGACTAAAACTTAAATAACTACATAGATTGTTCTAAAAGGCTCATATTCACATTAATAATTTCTTAATTATAGGCTGTTATTTAGAATAATATTTACGACTGCCTGAATCCTGGGACGGGAACACTTCATAAATTCACCTATTTCCTATTTTGAATCCGGACAAACTTTTTTTATTAACTTTCCTAGATGGTCAGATATCGCATATGGTAAGTTGTGTTCGGCAACAAAACCAGTAATCCGAATTTCACTGAAACAAGTAATACAATTCAATAACTTTAAAAAAACCACTTATTACAAATATGTAAGTAGGTATTTAGGTAAATAAGTCATATGAAAAAAAAAATCCTTCTCTCACTTGATGTTTGAATTGGACCATGCATGCATAAAGACTTATTAAAAAAGATAGACAGGTTACACACTAACATTATTGTATTTTAAAGTGGCGAAAGATGAATGTACGTCATTAGTTGCGTATTGATTGCTGCTGAACGCTCATTGGCGCGAGCGCGTGACATACCGATATGGAAATGAACACACTAGCTAGCGTCAAAGTTTACACTAGCAGTTAGTGTTAAAATAATAAAACCTGTTATAAACAAAACATCTATATTCAAAATATTAATGAGACGTTTTTCTTGTCTCTAACAGTTGCCGTGTAATTTGTGCACCACCTAAAAACACAGGAAGGCATTTTACCACGAATAACTAGAAGATTTACGCGCTGTAGCGAAGGTATAACCGCGAGGCGAGAGCGTGCCCGACTGAATGCGAGTGCGCGACTGAATGCGAGTCGGGCAATTACCTGACTTTTGTATTGCCATTTTAGAGCGAGTATGACGTATCTATACTTTAAAAACATCTTAGTGCATGCATTGGAGAAGCAGCATGCCTTTTAACCAACCAGAAACCTTTTAAGAAACCAGAAGACAACTTTGGCAACATGCGTAGTTTTTTCCTTTACGGCTTTCTTTTAACCAATCATAACATTCTTTTTCTCTCGTTTAACTCCAGCACTAGTACTTGGCTGATTATCAGAGTCACTATTGGATTTGGACATTATAAAGCACAACAGTTCACAACAAAACAGAAGAAGGCAAGTAACTAGTGAATGCAATTCTATGAACGAACAACACTATACAGGGTATTTTTGGAACGCTCCCGAAAACTAAGACAGACGACAGTACCAATCATACCTTTGATGATTGATGGGTGGAATATAAAATCGATCCTGATGAAAGAAAAGTCATCTTTTCACAACGTTTTATTAGCTTTATTCATTCTCTATCATGTTTGTACAGCTAAATGAAACGATAATTTCATAGAAAAAATCAAGAAAATACTGAAACATAAAACCAGCAGTGGAATTACTGAATTGATATCAGCTGATTAAAGGTCAATGTAAGCGCGAACGCGAATTCGCGCGGCCCGCAACTAGCGGGCCATACCACAATACCTAATAATTTACAACACTTGTCTAAATACCTAACTTATCTACTTAACCTATTATTTTGCCACTGTGCTTGTCTGCACGTAGCCACTTTAATCCGAATTTACAGGTTAAATAACTCAAATAACTGGTTCGATTCCCCGCTAATGAAAAAATACTGAAATGAAATGTAACCAAGGTTCGATTCATGCGTTTTTATTCATCGTGTAGGTATGTTTATTATTCTCATGTATTCAGTTATGTACCTATTCAGATTAGTTCAGTACTAAGTTATTTAAAAAAAATTGTTATGAAACAGTTTACCGCTCTAAATCCTTCCCTAATTCCATCTCCCTTTCTTGCAAGGCCGGCTACACTACGTCAGAAGGGGTCGTGACTGAAAAGATCTTACACTTTTTCTCGCCTAGTCCCCATCCCCCAAATTCGTTCTTAGGAACTTCGTTTTAAAAATATGATTGGATTCAGCATGCGAAAGAATATTCCGTCAAATAAATTTAATTAAGACAAAAACACGAAACAGATTTAGATATAAACAAAGATTTTCAACGTGGTAGTGCCACGCAGCAGCTACATTAGTGGTGTAGTTGTAGCACGAATGGGTCGACTCGACCGGAGAAGGACCACGCTCTCACAGAATACCAGCGTAAAATAGCAGTTTAACACTGCTGTGTTTCGTACGGTGAGTGTTTAGAACCTGAGACTCTTTTTACTGGAAAAGAGGCATTCCACCTTAATCCTCACGGGTGACAACGCATCTGCATTTTGATTTGCAAACGAGGATAGTTGTAGATGTCTATGGGCCACAGCAACCACTTACCATCAGGTGGACTGTAAGCTCGTTTGTCACCCTATCCTATAAAAAAAAATGTAGCATCTATCTTGCACTTTAAACAAGGCATTAGTGAGCATGGCGACTGCATTGCATTCAAACCAACGATAGATATGTTTAATTTTAATTTAATAAAAATCAAGCATTTAAATGTGTATTTTTACTTTTCTTAGTTTAATACAATTATACAATGGTACACAAAGTTGGCAGTATTTAGGCATTTTATCACTAGAGACTTTGGCAGGATTTGGCAGATTTTTAACTAAAGTATTGCAGGATCTGTATTTTAAAGACGGTCACACTGGTTGTCGCTGTCAGAATCCGACCCAGATCCAGATTAGTTTGCAACATATTTATTTATCTATGATCCAGATTTTATCACGCATTGCGGTTTGCGGGTTGTGCGGAGAATAGATGCGGAAAAATAAATTTTTAATATAATTATTGTGTAGTTTCAACAAAGAAGACTTTAAAGAAAACAATTTAAATATGTCGAAAACCTTCACGAAAGCTGGCGACAAGGTTCAAGATGAGGTAGTAATTTGCATTCTAATCTGTTTTAATTTTAATGAAAAATACATGCAATGACAGTCATAATAGTTAATAATTATCAATAATTTAAGACGACCGGCTTTTTTGTTTTCAAACAGTTTGATAGTAATTAACCATGAATACCATAATAAAATATTGCACTGATTTTTGCTGGCACCAATTTTTTATGCATTTCTTGTTATCTATTCCGAATGAATTTTCTTTGTCAAGCTGTGTAAGTTTACGTTACTATATGTCACAAGTATGGTCATTTTATTGAAATATATGACAGTGGACTTTTGATGGGCTATAGTAATAATAATTATGATGGTGATGAAATAATTCTGTGATAATTCAATTCGATAATATACCTAATGTACATTATACATTTATTGTTCTTATTAATTCAGTTCATCAGTTTTTCAGTAATTTTTTATTATTGTCTTACAATTTTTTGAGATATACCAATTATTATAACAACTTATAATAAGAGAGTTATACTATCTGAATTTTATGCAGTAATATTAATTTCTCACATTACGGTCTTGATATTTCCATAAAAACAATTTTTAGATACACAAATATCACAGGATATAAATAAGTAAGTGAAATGAGGCATATGGCCATACTCATACACTACTCAATTTTAACATGTTGTTAAGTCTTGTGGTGTCATAGTCACTTTTACTTAAACTGATAGAGACAGCATGACTTAGGGTATCTTAAAATTTAGCAGTGTTTAAGTGTTTGGGCATAAGTGATTCTCAAGTACCAGTTAAAGTCAAAAATATTTAATTTAATTTAGACTTGGTGAAAGCTAAAATGGACAACAAAATCTACCTTCATTTTAAAAATTAGGTTATTTACAGAGAATAACAAGCTATTTTCATTACGTTTATCAAGTTTTCTTTTAATCAGAAGTGATAGTTCCATTTTACATTATAATAATTAAATGGACCTACATAAAAAATAGGTTCATATTATATTTTACAATTAATAGATTATTTAAAATGTATTAATTGACGAAAAAAAACTTAAACTAAGCTATATTTAATATTTAAAATTAAAATATTGTTAAACTGATTTTTCTTCAAACCATCCTTTGCATTCTACTACTATTAAACGGATTTTTAAAAATGTATGAATAATCAATTTATTAAGTGTTTGTAAAGAAATGGCCTAGCTTTTGTATAAAACAAAAAGCTTTTGTGTAAATTTAATTGAAGGTAGACACCCGTCATAAATATTTCTATGAAGCTTTTCCCACTAACATTCAATCAAATTGGCACTAGTGATCAACTTCTCTTTACACCTAACTCTTTACATTTATTGTTGGTGACACCCTTCAATTGAAAGAGTTACAATGGATGCCTTAATGCATTTGGCATTCCGTTCTAATTAACCCCAATCTGTACATAATTTGAAATTGTACTTTGAATCAAGACTTGAAATACCAGTAAAATGGTAGTAACAATACCAATGCAATAAAGGTAATGTTATACATAGGGCATCGGAACTGGTTTTTCCCGGTTCGAAAATAACCGGGAATTCCTGGTTTTAGGGGTCACGAAAAGAACCGGTTCCAAAAATTTAAAAACTGGTTCTTTTGGTTTCTTCGGTTAAAACAATGTGATTTGTATTGATATTTTATTTTATTTGAATGATTGTTTTTTTTATCAATATTCTTAGTTTGATAAAACAATCAGTGATCGATATCTATATTACTTTTTTTAATTTGGCGCGGTTTCACTCTAGGCTCAAAGCGAAGACGTTAAAATTTGCTATAAGAAAATTATTTGAAATGAATACTCATCTTAGTAATAAAATGGTTACTGAATTGCGAAAACAATATAAAAAAAGAACTATGACTAATCCAAGCATCAATACAGCGATACTTTACCAATCCTGACAGTTATTTTACCAGTATGGACGAAGATGCAATTATCTTTTTCCGGCCTACAAGTGATGAAATGTTACATGAAATTGTAAAGCTACTGCATCACACGAACGCTAGACAAAAAGTATCCCTTGAAGAAACGCCAGCAATTGGAAGTCAAGATCTGCAGGAAGTTGAGTTACATGAATCCCTCCTAACAAACGAAGAGGAACTTAATAGAGAGTTGTCTAAAGCTGTCAATACTGCTACTGAATCGACAGATCCAGAAAATAACTTAATTACTACTGTGAGATGTTTGATTTGTTTTATTTTTATGCTGATTGATATTAAACTATATGAAATGTTAAATAACTCTTTACGTGCAATTGTAAAATGAATATTCCTAGTTAGTGAGATATTTGATTTGTTTATGATATACAATATTAAAAAAAAATAACAAAAAAAGCTAATGACTTATTTATCATACAGTCCTACTCCCTGTGATTCGTGTTTTATATTTAATTAGAAAGATAATATTGCAAATATTACTTAAGTAATATGTACTTACTTAGTATTCCATAATGACTCAGCAATTATTGTAACCAAAATACTTGAAAACTTGACAAGGAAAATAAAAAATAGTACCTACGATTTGCACTAAACTGTTTTATTTATGAATATGATTATAACATCGTTATTCACATTGAACAAAAGTAGCCTCCAACCTAAAAGAACTGGGTACCCGGTTCTGGCATAAGCTTGGAACCGAAAGAACCGGTTCCTGGAAAGGGACCGGTTCTCGATGCCCTAGTTATACAACTTAATGTTAGTCAGGCAACATGTTGCTGGTAAATCTAAGTAACAATACACATAACTGTCAATAAATTTAACAATTATCATTAACATTATGAAGCTTTTACTTTTTACTAAATTTTTGTGCAAATAGACTTAAAATTATACAATACAAATAAATATACAGAAAAACATGAGTGAGAACTACAAGTATGTAATAAAATGTTGTTAACTTTTAAATTGCCAACTAACAATTTTATTGGTCATTAACCATGAAATATCCATCTTTAATAAGGTATTTATGTAAAAATAATAGTGTTTTGTAACAAAATTTCATAATGTTATCAAGCCCTGCTTTGAATTCATATCTTGTTTAAAAATGAATCCTTTGGAAAACAGTTTTAGCCTGAAAGTTTGGTACTGCTGTTTTTTTTCTGATTACTTTAATTTGATTTAAATGTCAGGTTCCAAGTCCTGAGAATAAAGGAACCACCAGCATGTTTGATGGTTGGCACTACATTGTCTTAAATCATTTTTTGTTGACTTTTTTTATAGGAGAGGGGCAATTTAAAAAAAAATTTGAAAAAAAAACTGTTTTCTTTATACACACCGATATGGTGATTATTACGAGTACCAAACTTCATGGAAAAAAATGTTACTATCCAATTAAGTCCACGGCGCAAAGTTTTAAATGAATTTCAGTCTAGTAATTTAATTCGGTGACAGTTCAATTAGGGCACTAATCTTGTACAACACTTACTTCTTCAAGGTTTTTTTTTAAACAAACAGAAGTGACTTTTCGATTCCTTAGTGATTGGATCACTAAATCATGTTTTGGCGGTGTAAGGATATCCAGTATACTATAAACCACTATGTTACGGCCCACTGCTGCCCCTGCAAAGGTCGCCTTGGCTAGGGCCCATAGTAGCCTCCTCGACGGGCAGCCGAGGTTTCGGGCCCAAGTGGCCTTATGGAAAAATGACCTATCATACTACACAATAGGGAAAAGGCTAGGAAAATAAATAGTACGTACCTGGATCCGAATCTAAGACCGCCCCAAGGCTCGGTCAGGCCGTACGTAGAGTAGATGCATGTAAAGTGGTGTTTAGTGGTGTGTATATGTGGGTGACCTGGCCCAGCTGAGGTGACCTGGCAGCGGCCGGTTTCCATGCTGCCCCACAATGCTGCATCACTCCAGCAGGCATCCAATCTCCAATCAATCCAATGGACAATTTCTTTCTTCATTTCACTATTTCAGTCTATCAACTTTATTGTACATTTAACTAACTTCAACTCGACTAATTCAACGTTCATCGTAGAATCGAACACGTGATACCTGACATAAGTAACGGACAAATGCCTATATTTGGCCAAAACACACTATGTAGTGTATGTCTAGTATCCTTTTTTTTAGAATAAAGGTGACAAGCGAGCACACTGTCCACCTGATGGTAAGTGGTTGCTGTGGCCCATAGTCATCTACATCTATCCTCGATTACGAATAAAAAAATGCGTGAGTGTCATGGTACACTCGGTTGGAACGAAGTTCCTTGTGTAGTATATTATTATTGATAAACGTAGGTATTATATTATTGATAAACGTAGGTATTATATTATTGATAAACGTAGGTATTATATTATTGATTAACAAATACAAATAAATGAATTACTAGCGTCTATTAAAATGAAGCGTCATTTGAAATAAAATAATATTTCTTTCATGGCAAGATAAGAAAAAGTACGAGGACGATGGATATTATTCCATCTCACTTCCTTATTTCGCCGCCAAGGCCGTCTACACTATGACACAAGGGGTAGTGACCCGTACCGTCCGATAAAGAACTTCGTTCCAAAAATGCAGATGCGTTGTCACCCGTGAGGACTAAGATGGAATGCCTCATTTCCAGTAAAAAGGGTCTCCGGTTCCCTACACTCACCATACGAAACAGCAGCGTTAAGCTGCTATTTTACGTTCGTATTCTGTGAGAGCGTGGTGCTTCCCCGGTCGAGTCGACCCATTCGTGCTACAGCTATAATATAGCTGCAGCATGGCTCCACCAAGTAAAAAAATATTTAACTGACGCAAGCAAACAATGATATGATTCGCATCACTAACTATTTTCGCAGTAAATTATGTTTGCTTGTGTTAGGCGTGGTTCACGGGCGTAGGAGAATGGTAGTTTTAAATTTCGAAGTTCGAGGTCCATTTCGCTAAAAATTAGACTAGTGTTACTGTCGTTTTAATAAATGTTTACATTTGCACACAATCACTCGTCCACACATTAATGTGTCTAGGGGCCTAATATAGCCTATAGACTACAAAGGTAACTTGTGCATTAAAATTGAATTGGATCGAAGTTTAGATACATAAGGCGAATATCTATGTAAAAAAAGGGGTAAGAAAAACGGCCGTTAGTTATGTATTTTCTACTGACTTCAAAAAGGTACTCAATTCGACTGTATGTTTTATTTATGTGTTACCTCATAACTTTTTACTGGGTGAACCGATTGCGATGATTTTTTTTTTATTTGAAAGCTGGTGCTTCACATGTGGTCCCATATGATCAAGGTCAGACCTATAGTTTTTGAGTTATTCTTAATAATTTATATTGAAATCGGCTGTACAAAATTTTAAATTTTAAATTATGTAGTATCCACCTTCCGACCTCGCGGCTTAAAAGGTACCACATAGTTAGTATTTGGACTTGTTTTTAAAGCTATTTTAAATTATTATTGTTTACTCAGTTGAACAACAGCGCTAAAAATAAAATTCATATTCGTCCATTGCGATGAAAAGCAAATTTTCTAATAAGTGTTCTTATAATGATTTCTTATAAATATAAAGATATGTATATCCACTTATATGTGTAAATTTAAGCATTGTCATAAACACTTATTGTGGTCACAGGTCATTTTCATAAATTATATGGTCATGGAACACATAAGCAACATTGGATTTCTGGTATTTTAGTTTTAAACTTTTATGTAATGAAAAATCTCATTAATTAACAAGCTGTTCCCGATGGAAAATCACTTGTCAATTATTGAAAAATTATTACATGATTAGTAATTACGGTCTTAACCAAAAGCTTTTGAGTTATTCTTAATAATTTATATTGAAGTGGGTTGTACAAAATTTTTGTTTTTAAATTATTTATATTCTTTCTGATTATGTTCGTCTCAGAACCATGGGTTGGTTTCGACAGACGAGAGCAATTCTAGAACCAGTCGACCATTCTATATAAAACCGCTTAGTACTACAGACGGCTCACTTATTCACGTGTTTGATACGTTTACGTGACGGTCCCGAGTAAATCCGGTAATTGTTTTATTAAATAATAAACATATAATTTTATTAAAATATAATACATAAAATAAAAATATATATCTTAGAATTTTATATATGTATCTTGTACGTGGTAGAGCCATGCTGCAGCTATATTAGTAGTATAGTTGTAGCACGAATGGGTCGGCTCGACCGGGGAAGGACCACGCTCTCACAGAAAACCTGCGTAAAATAGCAGCTTAACGCTGCTGTGTTTCGTATGGTGAGTGTAGAGAACCGGAGACCCTTTTTATTGGAAAAGAGGCATTCCATCTTAGTCCTCACGGGTGACAACGCATCTGCATCTTGAGTCTTTATTGAGGATAAATGTAGATGTCTATGGGTCACAATAGTAACCACTTACCATCAGGTGGACTGTGTGCTCGTTTGTCACCCTATCCTATAAAAAAAATGTTTAGGCAGGCGAAGTGTAGTTCGACCCCCCACTAAATGGAGTGACGACCTGATAAGACATGCAGAAAGTCGATGGATGCAGGTGGCTCAGGACCGTGCTTTGTGGCACAACTTGGGGGAGGCCTATGTTCAGCAGTGGACTTGTGAAAGGATGTAATGATGATGATGATAATGTTTGTTTAAACTCTTGAAAACGTTACCCTTGCAGTAGGATTTTCTCCTGTATCGTGAAAGGTACAAACCCACCGGTAGGACAAATACTTGGTCCATGCGCGAATCGTTAATAGGTACATACGCAAATCGTTTTCATCCGAAGGTGGCTTTTCAACTAGTGTTGTTTTGAAATATAGCAGCTTAAGTAGCCCTTTTTTTTTACAGAAAATCCTAATGCCATACACGTATATCCTGCAAGTACCGGGAAAGCAGATCCGTAAGAAGCTTTCCATGGCATTCAACTACTGGCTGAAAGTCAGCGACGACAAACTTCGTGCGATTGGTGAAATCGTTCAAATGCTACACAACGCCAGCTTGCTGTGAGTTTCGGTTTTTTTTTAATTTTGTTTAATCCGCAACACAATTATTTTTAATTCAACAGGTCACTGATACATGTGGGCATGTCGAGGGGACAAAAAGGGGCATTAATTAATTATGTTTCGTTCGTACTGGCTACATATTATGCGACTCAAGCGTATGTGTACTTATGAAAATGAAAAAAAAAGGTAGATTTACGTCTTTTATTTTTTTTCGGTTGTCTTATGGCCAAGTATCTTTGATGCAGATCCGATATGTAAAAACACTTGTTCACGTACTTTTTTACTTAAGTACCTAACATAAATTCTACTTTACCAGTTAAGTTTGGCGTATTTTCTTAGATAAACACGAGCTGTAATATAAATAATAACAAAACTGAAAATGTTCTATAAAGGAAAACCGGTTATAAATTCAATCGCGTTGATAAGTAAAAACGTTTTTAAATTTTCCATTTAAATAAATACACAAATAAATTAAATTAGATTTTAACAAGAGACATCAATTATCAAAGTATTCTTTTTATTCCTTTATCATAGGCCCGTAAAAGCATCTTTTTATTATTATAACGTTACCATCACACTAACACAAAATACCTTATTGTGGCTTATATGTAAGAAATAGGCATATGGTATCGTGGACTTTTTTTAGACAGCATAATGATATATATTTTTGGAGAACATTGTATTTACGTATCTCTAACCATTACGCCAGCGCACGCGATTAATTCATTTCGGGAGCGCTTTTTCTTCTGACTTTCTTAACAAAATTCAATTTTTAAGGCTAGCTGAGAGGTGTAACCTAATGCTAGATATAGATAGCCTATACTATTCCTCATGAATCTGACTATAATATGCAAAAATAATTTTTCAAATCGAACTGGAAATTACAGAGATTAGCGTGTTTAAACAGACAAAAAAAATCTTCCGCTTTATTATATTAGTATACTAGCTGTTCCCCGCGACTTCGCTCGCGTTAGGGTTTTTATGTTTTTGCGCGGAACCCTAATTATTTTTCTAAAATAAAAGTATCCTAAGTTACTCCTTATGAAATCAGCTATTTGCCAGTGAAAGTCCCGTCAAAATCGGTCTAGCCGTTTCGGAGATTAGCCGGAACAAACAGACAGACAAAAATTTTAAAATTAGTATTTTAGTTATAAGTACCGTATTTACTTTCATATGCATTTAATAAAAAACTGTAATTGTGACATTACAAACATACACATCAATTTTATTTATTTGTATAGATAATTATGTAAATTTTGTCACGTATAGTTAGTTATATGTCACGAGTAGTAATTTTTATATGTAAAGATAAGGGGAGATTGTAATAAATAAAAAGAGCGTTAGATGTTTCCGGGTAAGAAACTACTTTACTTTATTAAACAACTAACGATCTGCCCCGGCTTCGCATGAGTGATTTCTGGATCTTGACAACAGTGCCACCGGGTCCAAACGTAAATCTTAACTATATAGGGTGGGTCCCTTTCACACAAGAAATTGAATAAAACTATGTTTACGGATTTTATCGCGTTTAATTTACTATTTTAATACCCGATGTTTCCGGTGCTTTACAGCAAGCTATGGTCACTTTTAGGCAGTGCTGTAAAGCACCCGACACGTCGGGAATTAATTAAACGCGATAAAATCCGTAAACATAGTTTTATTCAGTGTGTAGTATTTGCATAAATATAAGAAATCACACGACACCTCTCCAACTTAACCTAAACGTTAAGTTGGAGAGGTGTCGTCTAATGAAGTCAACGCTCCGTCCCCCTCGTACT
The DNA here is from genome assembly GCA_963668995.1 of Parnassius mnemosyne. Taxonomy (NCBI): domain Eukaryota; kingdom Metazoa; phylum Arthropoda; class Insecta; order Lepidoptera; family Papilionidae; genus Parnassius; species Parnassius mnemosyne. The sequence goes on from CAVLGL010000104.1 coordinate 16,348,000, forward strand.
CCAATCCAAAGTCCCGAAACCGATTTTGAGTGAGATTGAGAGGTTCTATGGGCAGCGGTACAGCTCCGTCATCGTTGGAGCCACACGCAAGTGTGAGTAACGATCCAAGCGCAAGTCTTATCCCACACTATTCCGATGATATCCCGGACGTCAGTCTGAGCGAGATTAGAATGGCTCTCCAACACCTTAAAAACGGCAAGTTCCCGGGCGAGGATGGAATTACAGCGGAGCTTCTGAAAGCGAGTGGAAAGCCGGTACTTAAATTCCTTCAGAAGCTCTTTAATTCCGTCCTTCATGGAGGCACTATTTCGGAGGCGTGGAAAAGAATTGTGGTGGTCTTGTTCTTCAAGAAAAGCGATAACGTTCTCTTGAAGAACTACAGACCGATTTCCCTTCTAATAAACCGCGTTTGCGTGCTGTTTTCGAGAGTCATTACGAATCGTGATACAGAAGGAAATGAAGAGCCTTTACAATAAAATGAGTAAAAGTATACTAGACACATTGAATAAGCAACTAAAGGATGTAAGTGAAGAATTATCAAAAGTAAAGGAATCTATAGAGTTTATGAATGCTGAATTTGAAGAGTGTAAAATGGAAAGTATAGCTATGAAAAAGAGTTATAAAGAGCTTCAGGATGAAAATTGCAAAGTAAAATCTGCTGTTCAAGAACTAACGATACGTGTCAACCAACTGGAGCAAAGCGCACGATCATCAAATGCAGAAATCCAATGTGTTCCAGAAAGGAAGACGGAAAATGTCTTAAATATTGTTAAGGATATATGTAAGGTCATTAACTGCAACATAAGTGATGATAAAATTGTAAACTGTACACGCATTGCAAAAATAAATCGGAGCAGCCCCCGTCCACGTTCAATTATTGTTCAGTTTACAACACCTTTCATACGCGATCAGTTCTTGGCTTCAGCGATTAAGTTTAATAAAATAGATGTCTCCAACAAGCTGAATTCAACTCATCTCGGTATTCCCGGAAATAAGATTCCTATTTATATATTGGAGCATTTGTCTCCAGCTAACAAAGCTTTGCATGCAGCCGCCAGGATAAAAGCGAAAGAATATAACTTTAAATACGTTTGGGTGAGGAATGGACGAATTTACATGAGAAAGGATGACAATTCCAAGTATCACCTCATCAAAAACATGAGTCTCCTGGAAAAATTAGTATAATCTTCTTAGTTATATATAGATCTAAGGATAATGTATGTTGAATATTTTTTAATTTAAAATACAATAATTTACAGTTAAGTATTTACTACCAGAATGTGCGTGGTTTGCGAACAAAAACTCTAAATTTTTACCGTAAATTGTGCTATTTCGATTACGATATCATCATATTGACTGAAACGTGGTTGAATGATACGATTATTAGTAATGAGCTATTTGGTAACAGATATGTAGTTTATAGAAGGGACAGGGAAACTACCGGTTTTCATTCAAATAAGGATGGTGGAGGAGTATTGATAGCTATATCTAGTAGAATCAAGTCAAAAAGAATGATTATGTGGGAAAGTAAATGTGAAGATCTTTAGGTTACTCTAGATTTGACAGACGGAAAGAACTATTTTCCAATTGCCCTTTGTGCTGTCTATATTCCCCCACCAATTCAGTCTAGAGTATTGGAATGTTTTCTTAGTAACTGTAATTCTTTGTTTGATAAATTGAAACAAAGGACTTGCATAGTTGGTGATTTTAACTTACCTGACGTTAATTGGAAACTCGTCAATGACTTGAATAGCAATTATACTGCTCCCTTTAAGGCTCGAAGTCTTATAGATTTCTGTTATATTAATAAATTACGACAGTACAATTTCGTCGAAAATAAAATGAGGAGAATTCTCGATTTAGTTCTAATAAATAGTTTACATTGCACTGTTAATGAGGCAAACGATATATTGACCATCATACGAGGGTGGATTGAAAAGTACTCGGCCTAACACAGATCCATTCAATTCTAAAAATCAAATCTATCCACATTATTTAGTTCAGTTCAGACTAGTTCATTGTGTGAAGTTCGAAACGTGTGCGATAATTAGTTGTGATTTTATAAATTTATTAATAAAGTAATCGGACATAATTTCCGCGAATGGAGCAAATCGAGCAGCGTGCCGTCATTAAGTACCTCCATAAGAAGGGGCTATCATCAAAAGCCATCCATGATGACATGGTCAGTACATTAGGCGATTGTGCTCTGTCATATTCATCCGTCAAAAAATGGATAGCAGAATTTAAGCGTGGTAGAGAGAGTGTGAAAGATGAACCCCGCTCTGGAAGATCTTCGACGTCTACTACTGACGATAATATTAAAAAAGTACTTGATTTAATAATGGGAGACCGCAGATTAAAAATTAGAGAGATAGCCGAGATTATAGGCATCTCTTATGAACGAACTCAAAACATCATTGTCAACGAGTTGGGTTTCCACAAGGTGTCTGCGAGGTGAGTTCCGCGACTGCTTTCAGTTAAACAAAAAAGGACGCGATTGACTATTTCACGCGACTGTTTGGAGTTATTTGAAGCCGATGCAGATGATTTTTTGAATCATTTTGTTACTATGGACGAAACATGGGTTCATTACTGTACACCAGAAACAAAACAACAATCAAAACAGTGGAGAAGATCTGGTTCACCACCCCCTAAAAAGGCTAAGTCGATTTTGTCGGCAAATAAGGTGATGGCTTCATTATTCTGGGACTCGAAAGGTGTGATTATGATTGATTATCTTGAAAGGGGTCAGAATATAAACTCTGATTACTACTGCACCTCACTACGTCGTTTACGAGAGGAAATAAAAGAAAAACGTCGAGGAATGCTCAGAAGAAAAGTCCTGTTTCATCAAGATAACGCCCGTGTTCACACGTCAGTACAGTCAATGGCTGAAATTCACAACTGTGGCTTTGAACTGTTACCGCATCCGCCGTATTCACCTGATCTGGCACCATCAGACTTCTTTCTGTTCCATAACCTAAAAAAGCACTTGGGAGGTCAAAGATTTTCGACAAACGACGAGGTCAAAGCAGCTGTAGACGCATATTTTGACTCTAAGGAAGAATCATTTTTTTTCAACGGTCTAAATGCTTGGAAGGGGAGGTGGCAAAAGTGTATTGAACTTGATGGTGATTATGTAGAAAAATAAAAATATAACTGATTTAGTATTTGTTTATTTTCTTGGTTAGGCCGAGTACTTTTCACGTAGATCCTTTACATCCTCCGATTGAAATACAACTACTTATATCTGAAACACGAAAACTAAAATACAATTCTAATGTCAAAAAGCGCAATTTCTATAAAGCTGATTATGAAAAAATTCGTGAACACTTAAGTAAAATTAATTGGGATATGCTATTCGTGGGGCTAAATGATATAAATAGTATTGTTTCAGTTTTTTACAAAATTGTAAATTTAGCAATAGAAAAATTTGTTCCATGGAGTACGATCAAAAGTGATAAATATCCCATTTGGTTTAGTTGAAGTCTGATTAACTTAATAAAGGAAAAAAATAAGGTGAGGTGTAGACACAAAAAATATAATAACGCAATGGATTTACTCAGCCTAAAGTTACTTAATAAGAGATGTGATAAATTAGCTAAGACCTGCTACAACGTTTATATAAAATCTATAGAAGATAATATTGTTACAAATTAAAAAGTTTTTTGGTCTTACATCAAAAATAAACGGCATGGCAATAGTAAGTATCCGAGTGCAATGTCTAATGGTAGTGTGATGACAACAGATGCGACTGATATATGCAATCATTTTGCCTCACATTTCTCCTCAGTATACACCGTAGACAATCCAAATGGTCTTAATGAAAATGATTCAAATAACCAATATTTAACATATTTAGATAATAATAATTATCATTTTGGCACTTTGGTTTTGGATGAAAAATCAGTTTTAAAAAAATTAAAGGGCTTAGACCGAAAAAAAGGACCTGGTCCAGACTCTATTTCACCTTATTTCATCGCTGAATGTGCCATAGAACTGTCTACTCCTCTTTGTTTTATATATAACAAATCCTTACAAACAGGATGCTTTCCAGATATATGGAAGCTCGCAAAAGTTGTCCCTATACATAAAGCGGATGATGATACTTTAGTTAGCAATTATAGATCGATCTCAATATTATCAACCTTTCCCAAAATATTTGAATCATTAGTATGTCCCTATATCCAAAATTATACAAAACAGTTTATTACAGATGATTAGCATGGATTTGTCAAATCTCGTTCGACTTGCTCTAATTTAGTTACGTTTGTTGAAACGTTGGTGAAAACTGTAGATATGCAACAGCAAATAGATGTAATATATACCGATTTCAGTAAGGCTTTCGACCGAGTATCACATGTTATGCTTTTAAGAAAGTTAGAAACTTATGGTTTTTCTGACCCTATCCTCGCGTGGTTAAGGTCTTATCTAAAAGGTCGAAATTATTTTGTTGTTGTTAATGGATTCAGTTCTGACATATTTCCCATCACATCCGGAGTTCCCCAGGGATCACATTTGGGGCAATTTTATTTAACATATTTGTTAACGATATTCCTAATTGTTTCTTACATTCCAATTGCTTTATGTATGCTGATGACTTAAAATTTTGTAAAATTGTTAATAAATCGTCAGATATGATACTTCTTCAGGAGGATTTAACTAGACTTTCTAAATGGTGTGATGTTTATGGAATGACTCTTAATCTAAAAAAATGTGCACATATTAAATTCACTCGCAAAAATAATATTTTCCCATCAGTTTATACCCTCAATGGTGTAGTTATCCAGGAAGTGGAAACAGTTAAGGACCTGGGTGTAGTATTTGATAAAAAGCTTACATTTATACCACAACTAGAAAATGTAATTAAAAGATCATCTCAAGCATTAGGTTTTGTTATAAGAAATAGTAAAGAATTCCGTAATGTTACCACAAAAAAACTTTTATACTTCTCAATTGTTAGAAGTATATTAGAATATTGTAGCACAGTCTGGCGTCCCCATTATTCTACCCATAACCTTCGCCTTGAGCGCGTACAAAAAAGATTTTTATGGCATCTTGCCTTTTCAACACGAAAAGCATATAAAAATGCATCATATGTAGATAGATTAAAGTCATTTAAAATGGTATCACTATCAAAACGCCGGGACATTCTGGATTTGCAACTTTTATATAAAATATTTAGAAATAACTTAGATTGCCCTTTATTACTACGTAAATTTAATTTTCGTATCCCAAGTAGATATCCTCGTAAATTCATTACTCCTCTTTCGCCGCCTCTTCGTAAACTGTACTAGGATTTAATTCCCCAATATCCAGACTTTCCAGACTTTTAAATACCTATAATAATGTAGTAGATATTCACCACGACTCTTTTAATGATTTTCGGCACAAAATTTATCAAAATATTAATGTTTCTTTGTAAAAAAAAAAAAAAATTTTTTTTATGTTGTTTATTTTCTTTTATTTTAAGTTTGTATCGTATATTTTTAGCTATTTGGTAACGGCTTGTAGGAGATGCTGTGAACACTAAGCATGCGGTGTTCACCTATTATTGAATGTGCACTTAATTTATATTACTATATTAGAATTAAGCATATATATCAGTGTAACATTTGTTGGTGAACCAAATAAATAAATAATAAAAAAAAAATAAAAAAAAATCGTCTCGCATGCAGACTCGACGACTTCCAGCCTCCCGAACAAGCCGGCTTCCGAAAAGGCTTTAGCACCATAGACCACATACATATCCTTCGGCAAATTGTACAAAAGACCGAAGAGTACAATCTGCCACTTTGTCTTACGTATGTGGACTATGAGAAAGTCTTTGATTCTGTCGAAATTTGGTCGGTCCCTCCAGTGGTGCCAAGTGGACTGTTGGTATATCGAAGTGCTGAAGTGTTTGTACAGTAGAGCTACGATGGCTATCCAAGTACAGAACCAGAGACCTACCCAACTGCAGAGAGGTGTAAGACAGGATTACGTAGTATAGTGCTTAGGTCGTCCAGCGATTCTGCCATAAGGACTATATCGTCGTAAACCGAAGTTGAGTGATGTACTCGCCATTGATGTTAATACCGCATCCTTTCCAGTCCAATAGCCTGAAAATGTCTTCCAATGCAGCGGTGAAGAGGTCAATCAACGGATTCAACACGGCTGGGCAGCGTTTGGGAGATTACGACACATCTTCTCGTTTGAAATACCTCAAAACTAGATTGTTCAACCAGTGCGTGTTGCCAGTGATGACCTATGGAACTGAGACGTGGTCCGTCACTGCTAGCCGTATGAGAAAGCTCAAAGTCGCTCAGCGAGCTATGGACAGGGCTATGCTCGGCGTTTCTCTGCGTGATAGACTTAAAACCGAGGATATACAGAGTAACCGACATAGCGCAAAGAATTAGTATGCTGAAGTGGCATTGGGCCGGCCATATAGCTCGAAGAACCGACAACCGATGGGGAAAAAAGGTTCTCGAGTGGCGGCCTCGTACCGACGGACGAAGTGTAGGGCGTCCCCCCACTAGATGCAGTGACGACCTGGTAAGACATGCAGGAAGTCAATGGATGCAGGTGGCTCGGGACCGTGCTTTGTGGCATTCCTTGGGGGAATGCCCTTTGTTCAGCAGTGGACTTGTGAAGGACTGTATTGATGATTGATGATGTATTTACTTTTCGTATCTTAGTATTTATAAGCAAGCTAGCTTATTTATACTCTAAGTTTTGTATTCGTATTCTGTTAGATGTACGCTTCTTTATTTTATTGTTTTTAAGCACCCTCGAAGAGGTGGCTAGGTTTTTAGCCGGGCTATATATAGCCTATACGTAATGATGAGTGGAGGCCTATGGTAATATGTTTTGAAAGTAATTATTTCTTCCAATTAAAAAAAAACTCGCGTGAGTGTCGTGGAACACTCGGTTGGAACGAAGTTCCTTTCGTAGTATATTATTTTTTATTTAAAACGTTATACCCACATTAGGATTTTCTTCTGTATTGTGGAGGTGGTTTACAAACACAAGTTGCACAAGGACAAACATCCAGACCCGAAACTATTATTTGTAGGCCATACAAATACTTGTTCCGTGCGGGATTCGAACCCGCGGCCCCCAGCGCAGCAACTCATTTCTAAGCCACTGCGCCACGGAGCCGTCGGTTATAATTGATATACGTATTTATATTATTGATTAACAAATACAAATAAATTAATTTATGGCTTTAATAAAAAGTGCGAGGGAGGATATTATTCCATCTCGCCGTCAGAAGGGGTCGTGACGGAAAAATGTTACACTTTTTGCCGCCTAGCCCAGGGGTCGGCAACCTTTGGAGTCGGAAGAGTCAAAAATTACAATTTCAAAATTTCAAAGTTTTTAAAGAGCCACAAATTTTTTTCTTCCCAACCTTAAATAGTACTTGCATAAATAAAGTTTTTTGATAAAAAAAAAATCTAATCTATTTATTCATAAACAAAAATATATATTAATTCATATTTATGTAGTGTTTTTTCACAACAAATTTGAATCTAATTTCTATTATTATTATCTAATTATTAGATTATTTATATATATAAAGTGAAAAATTAAAACATTTAAACATTTATTTACATTGTAAGTCTTACAACACTAACTTGTACTTCAAAAACAAACAATTGAGCTTTTTGCTTTGCATGGTTATTCAAGTAGAAAATTTAAACTTTACTAAACAATGTAACTTGTACTTAAAAATAAAAAAAAAAACAATAACATACATTTGAGCAAACAAATTCAATGGGCGCGTAATGGGAACGTTGGTTTTGCATGGTTGTAGAAAGTTTGGATAAATTTGGCTCATAACTTGTTGTTTTAAGTTTCAAACACTACTCTAAATTTTCATTTGACTTCTTACTTTACTTTTATTTATATTCATGCAAAAGAACGCTTGCTCGCACGAATATCTCGATCCAAAGACAGCACTCCAAATGCCAACTCATTGTAGCAATCTGGAAGACTATTCCATGCGTCGAATTTAAGTGCCTCAACTCGCGGCATTTCTTTTAAAACTGTTCTTTTTATTGCGTTACGTACATACATTTCTGGACCATCAACTCTTTCAACTTGCTTTTAAACTCTGTAAATTTTCAACTCCACAAAGCTTTACTTTTTAAATCGATCAATTGCATTTCTAGAGATCCAGTATCAACTCCAAATGGCTCAGTGTAGATCGGTTTTAAAATATTTGCGTATGAAACTAAAGAGCCGCAGCTTCACATCCAAAGAACCGCATGTGGCTCGCGAGCCGGAGGTTGCCGACCCCTGGCCTAGCCTCATCCACCAAATCCGTACCGTCCGATAAAGAATTCATTCCAATAATTGTTAACAAGTTAAACGGACACTATACGGTAATGTAACTTTTAAAATATATTAAGGGCAAAGGTTTTAGAAATAAAATTTTGACATAACAAGCATGCGTTATAGTCAAATTTTGTGAGTGTGTAACATTTATTAAACCGAAGCGACAAACGAACTCGCAGTCCATCTGATTGTAAGCGGCCACCGCAGTCCATACACATTGCAGCCAACTTAAAACAAAGAAGGCTACAGACGCGCAGCCACTTCTGAGGACCAAGGTGGAATAACTCACAGTCTGTAGTACTGTAGAAAGCCAGCTGCTATTGCTACTGCATATTGAGTAGGTAAGAGGCACACAGAAAGACTGCCACGAGGAGGACTATTTTAGGACAAACAAATGATGACATACGGAACTGAGACGTGGTCCTTCACTGCTGGCCGGATGAGGAAGCTCAAGGTCGCTCAGCGAGCTATGGAGAGGGCTATGCTCGGAGTTTCTCTGCGTGATAAACTTAGGAATGAGGATATCCGCAGTAGAACCAGAGTAACCGACATAGCCCAACGGATTAGTAAGCTGAAGTGGCAATGGGCCGGCCATATAGCTCGAAGAACCGACAACCGATGGGGAAGAAAGGTTCTCGAGTGGCAGCCTCGTACCGGTAGGCGAAGTGTAGGGCGTCCCCCCACGAGATGGAGTGACGACCTGGTAAGACATGCAGGAAGTCGATGGATGCAGGTGGCTCAGGACCGTGCTTTGTGGCATTCTTTGGGGGAGGCCTATGTTCAGCAGTGGACTTGTGAAGGGCTGTAATGATGATGATGATGATGAAATGTTTCAAATTCCATGTTATGAAAATTCAGTATCCCTGGGTCCGAATTCCGTGGACAACAGGAATGTTCACAATCAACGAGGCAATTCCGCTTGATTGGACTCGTAATTAGTTGTGAGTCAACAATTTAATACGAATTCAGTAACGACTCCTTCGAAATAAATCTCATTCACACTTCATTCTTAATACATATTTTCTCTATAGTAAGGGAGATTAAGATACATTTAAAAAAAATAGAATGCTTAGCAAATAGATTCTGTCATCTATTCATGTACATATAATAAATCTGTAAAAAAATTGAGTGTTCACGGTTCACACAAAAAGTACTGCACAAATTTCCATGAAATTTGGTATGTAGGCAGTAAAAGTCCGTGTATAACATATTATAGGCACTTTTTATCAACCTACGGAAGGCTAAAAAAGAAGGGTTATATTATTCCCTTTTATAAAGTTTATAGTCATAAAGCTGATGGTTCTATTAATTATAAAAAGGCTTAAGCTGTTCATATAATAAGTTAAGTGAAATTAACGCTTGGATATGGAAAATCGCAATTTGACTATAATAGCATCACCTTTTCTCCTGACGATTTCAAGCGTCATTTTCTGTCTTCTCAAATAGTTTCTGATATTTCGAGAGCTAATGCTATCTTATTAATATCTTCCAAGCCTCCTTATTCTCACGAAACTTTCACTTTTTTTTCTGTAGACTAAGGCGAGATACGCAAAGCACTTTCTTCTATTAAACCGAATTTTTTTCTGTTTGTTTGTGACTTGGCTGTGATGATGTGAATACGGTAATGGTTATGCACGTATTGGATGCTGTTTTACCCGTGATAACTGATATCATTAACTTTTAGCTGACGAACGGTGTTTTCCCAACTCTCTGGCGTAAAACCTTTATTATTCCCATTCCTAAATCTACCGATTTCAACGCTATATCCAATTTCAGACCAATTTCTATTCTGCCTTTTCTCTCTAAGGTTCTGGAAGCTGTTGCTCATAAACAGATTTCTTCTTTTGTTTTCTCAAATAATATTCTTCACCCTCATCAGTCTGGTTTCCGCCCTGGTCATTCTACTACTACTGCTTTTCTCAAGGTGACGGAAGATATCTGAGAGGGGATGGAAAAATCAAAACTAACCGTTCTCATCTTAATTGATATTTCTAACGCATTTAATTCTGTTCAGTATATCTTGTTGGCCCTTCCTCTCATTTGAATATCTCGTCTTTAGCTCAGGAATGGTTCTCATCATATCTTCGAGGGCGCCAACAGGCCGTGCACACTGGACACATACTGACTGGTGTGATGTGTCTACTGGCGTCCGTCAAGGCGGTATAGTCTCTCCTCTTCTGTTTTCAATTTTTATCAATCTCATCACATTAAATCTCAAGTGCTCTTACCATCAGTATGCTGATGATCTGCAGTTATATGTGCAAGTGGAACCCTCTAATATCTCTAATGCTATCTCATTATTAAATGATGACTTGAAATACACCTCCGAATGGTCACGGGTTCACGTTTATGCCATACACAGTGCGTATGGCATAAACGTGAACCCATCTAAGTGCCAAACAATAATCTTTACCACGATTATTATCGAAACTGGATATTCCCACCCTACCATCAATTATGTTTAAAAATAATGTCATACCATTCTCTCCCCATGTAAAGAACCTTGGTCTGTACGTTGATGGTTGCTTAACATGGAAGAAACATATACAGGAGGTGAGTCGCTAAACTACGGGAACTTTGCGATCTCTATATCGATTAAAAAACTTTCTTCCCACCAATAGTAAGATTTTACTTGTCCAGTCACTTATTCTACCGATTATTGATTATGTCGATGTGTGTTGCTCAGACCTGTCTCAACATCATCTTAACACATTGGATCGTCTACTTAACAACTGAATCAAATACATTTATGGTCTCCCGTAAATACGACCGTGTATCTTCTTTTCGTGCTCAGCTAAATTGGCTGCCTATCCGTCAGCGCAGATATGTCAGAATACTCTGCACCCTTATCACAATTCTGAAGGACCCATGTGCTCCCGAGTATCTTACTTACTTACTTATCTTCACGCACAATCCCTAACGGGATAGCCAGAGAGAACAGATCGCCAAGTGTCACGATCCTTACAAACCTCTTTCGCTTCTTTCAGATTCATTATCTTCTTCATGCATGCACGTCTAGGTATCCGAGTACTCTTGACCCTACCCTCTTCGAGCAATTTGCTCACATGGTCTTCGAAAGTTAGTCTCGGTCTACCTCGACACCTTTTAATATTAACTTTCGCGCTATATATTTTCTTCACCATTCGGTCTTCACTCATTCGCTCAACGTGCCCAAACCACCGAAGCACGCCCTTATCAATTTTTGTGATAAGGTCATCTTTCAAACCTGCCATATTGCGAATCTCTTCGTTTCGCTTTCGGTCGGCCATAGTAACGCCGCACATTTTACGAAGAGATCGCATCTCCACTGCATTCAACTTACTTTTATGCTTCTTCTGGCATACCCAGGTTTCGCTGCCATATAACAAAGTCGGTACCAACACTGCGTTATGTATTGCAAGGCGTGCACTCTTCGCTACGCCTTGCCTTTTGACTAACGCAGTCAGGGCACCATTGACTTTGTTCCCGGCAGCGACACGCCTGTCCACATCTAAATCACATCTTCCATCCCGGCTAAAAGCACTCCCCAAGTATACAATTTCATTTACCTGTTCTAGACATTCCTGATTTACTCATATTTCACACTTCGTTCTTTCTTCGTCCCTTTCAAATACCAGAACTTTAGTTTTATTAGCATTCAAACGGAGACCTTTAATTTCACATTCCTCTTTCATACACGTGACTAATGCCTGCAGTTCTGCCTCTGATGGTGCAATAAGCACTGCATCATCAGCATCCACCAGACAATTTACTTTTATGTCACCCAATTTAACACCCAAACAGCTATCTTTCAGCTTCTGTAAACAGCTGTCGAGATACAGTATGAACAGCCAGGAAGACATGACACAACCCTGCTTTACGCCCGTTTGGACGTTAAACATGGGTGACAGGTCATGCCCTATCCGCACACAGGCTTTACAGTCACAGTAAAGAGACTGCACAGCCCTTAGCAATCGACCATCCACACCATACCCCGGCAACAGTTCCCACATTTTCTTCCTTACAACCTTATCAAATGCTTTCTCAAGATCCACAAAAGCACAGAAAATCCTCTGGTTAGCAGCCAGAAGCTTTTCCGTGATCATGCGGAGAGAAAACATTTGATCCGTGCATCCTCTTCCAGGTCTAAATCCGCATTGTGCCTCCCATAGAAATCTTTCCGATTTCTCTTGCATCCTACGTGTCAAAACCTTCGAGTAAACTTTACTTGCTAAACTGATCAAGCTGATCGCACGATAGCACCCGCAGTCAAAATGTGAACCTTTACCTTTATATAAAGGCACAATGACTGCGGATCGCCAATCATCCTGGACATCCCCCGTCCGCCAGCACAAATTGCACAGCAGATGGATGCTGTCCCAGACGCGAGGCCCACCATACTTGACCATTTCAGCAGTAATTCTGTCTAGTCCCGCAGCCTTACCACATTTCAAACTTCGAATCGCACGTTCAATCTCTTTCATACTGATGACTTCAGTGTCATCGAGGTCCGGGTCTGGCGTACCAGTCACGGCGTCATCCCCGGATCCCTCACTAAGATCATCACACGCATACATTTCTCTATAAAATTCGCTCCATCGCTGCATGACGTCCGATTTTTCTGAGAGGACGTCATTAGTTCTCGAAAGCACTTTGTTCATTCTTAAGGCCGTCGCACCACTTCGGGTCCTTCCAACCTCTTTCCAGAAGAGTTTGGAGTTCTCCTTAAAGTTGTGCGACAACCTTTCGTCCGCTTCCACTCTACACCTTTCACGCACTTCCTCAATCAGTGCTTTCGTGTGAACTTTCTGCAGCCTATATCTTTCTTTCATCTTCTCTCTCATATCCTTATCATTACTAGAGGCCAATTAGTCTAACCATGCTTTCTTCTTCCTCTTTACAGCTTCTTTCACTTCATCATTCCACCATGCATCTCTTCTTTTACTACTGCCTCTTTTTATTGTTCCACACACTTCTTCCGCTGCACTTACCATTCCATCCCTAAGGTTCTGCCATGTTCTTTCTACACATTCTTTTCTGCCATCGATGGTGTCAAGCTTTTCGGCTACCCTCGCATGATATTTGTCCCTAGTATCCGCTTCCTGAAGCTTCCAGCTTCGGATGCGACAGACCGACTGTGGTTCTGTTTCTGCCGTCCGGTAGCGCCAACCCGCGAACAGACCCCTAAATCTAGTAATCACTAGATAGTGATCCGTTCCCAGGTCAGCAGCCCCTGAACACTCGCGTATCCATCACCTGTTTTCGCAGTCGGTCATCCACCAGGAACAAATCGATCATACTTCTCTCATTCTTTCGTTCGAGAGTATACATATGGATTTTCTTGTGATTAAACATAGTGTTTGTCACAAGAAGACCCTTTTCCTTGCACACCGCCAGTATAAGCTTGCCAGCATCATTAACCTGTAGCGGGTGGAAGGAAAAGCGGAGATCTCCCGACGGGCAAGGTGTTCTGCACGGGAGCGGCCAGCGCTCCGATTGGTAGTTCGGAGCTATTCTATATATGCTGCTTTAATTTCGGAACTTTAATAGCGCGATTTAGGCTTCGATGTGTTTCGCTTGTGGCGCGACGACAGCGCCGCCACATCACTCCCCTGCTCAGACGGAGGTCGATAGTGCAGTCCGATTGCCGGTGCGTCCTTAAATGCCGGTGGGGAATGCATGCTGTGTGCGTAAGGGCAAGTGACGCCGGTGCGAATGATATGCCGGTGTGTAATGCATGCCGTACTACGCACTTGCAAGTGATGCCGGTGAGAACGATGAGCCGGAGCAAGTGCCAGGGATTGCCTTGTAGTCTGCGGTGAGTCGAGAAGAAGGCAAGTAATCTGCGAGAGTGCCGTGAAGCAGGGGCGAGCAGTAAGGCTCAGAGCCGTGCCGAACACTGTAGCGCAGAGAGAAGCTTGAAGGAACAGGAAGCATTATTATTCCAGTGCTGCGATGAACCTTTGTAAAGCTAGATGGCTTGCAGAATGTGAAGACTGCAGACAATGTCTGCTCGGGAGCGAATGAATGGGGTACTTGAGGACGATGACGAAGGTTTGAAATTGTAGTTTCCGAAGGGTTGGTTGCGTGTTCATATCACGTCGGGTGGTCACCAATGTGGCGGGTGGAAGGAAAAGCGGAGATCTCCCGCCGGGCAAGGTGTTCTGCCCGGGAGCGGCCAGCGCTCCGATTGGTAGTTCGGAGCTATTCTATATATGCTGCTTTAATTTCGGAACTTTGAAAGCGCGATTTAGGCTTCGATGTGTTTCGCTTGTGGCGCGACGACAGCGCCGCCACAAACCCTTTTATCGCCAAACTTTCCAAGTACCGACTCGTACCCTGGTTGAGCGGTACCAACCCATCCATTCAAATCACCACATACAACAATTCTTTCGTTTTCCCTAGCCAAATCTAGAACTTCTCTTACATTCTCCCAAAACTCCTCCAGCTCAATCCTGGACGACGAAGCTACCGGCGCATAAACAGCCAAAAGGAATAACTTCGTCAGTCCCAATTTAAAGCGAACCCAGAGAAGTCTTGAGTTCACAACTTTATATTCAGTCATAACATCGACCAACCGAGAAGACAGCAGCACCCCCACTCCCTGGCAGGCGTTCTCGCTCTCCGGGACTTCGGACCATAGAGCTAACGCCCCGCCAGGGAGCTCTTCAGTACCACTGCCCTTCCGTTTGGTCTCCGACATACACACGACATCTAATTCTCTTTCTTTCATTATTTCGATCAAGTCATTCGTCTTATCTCTCATGCCTCCTCTAACATTCCACGTGCCAACTCTGCACTCTGTCTTCCACCTTCCGCCGTGTCGGGCTGTGCGTGACGGGTGGCGGTCCCCATCGCCGCTTTGCGCGCTGCATTCCACACCAACGGGGACGAGCTGGTGTGCGTCGCCTTGGGGGAACGCCCTAACCCTCGTTGGCATGGGTGCGCAGCTGAGTAGAATCGCAGCCCTGAAAAGGGCTGGCAGGGGTCGCGACGAGCACGCTTCTACAATGACCCCCAAGTATCTGAAATCCAAATTTCAATATCTGGGAGATTCTCATAATCGTTCTCTCCGTTCTTCGGCAAATCTTAAGATGCTTACTCCTTTACACCGTCCTGGTTATTTATCTCAATCTTTAGCCCTCACGTCCATCAGACTCTGGAACGACATCCCTCTTGACATTAAAACAGCTTCCAACAAGTTTGTTTTTAAAAATCAAGTCCGTAAGCATATGAAAAAATCGTTGCAAGTTTGAACTAACACAGCTCTTATTTTCATACACATATGTATATTAGTAGTGTAGTTGTACCACTTCTAGACCACCTGAGTCAGACGTGGTTCAACGACGTTCGTCGACACACGATCCTAAAAAAATAAAAAATAAAAAAAAAAGGTTTTGGCATGCTCTGATCACGAATCCGCGGTCCATTTTTGTGTAGAATGCACGGTTCCGGAGATGTGTAGATCAATTAGCTAATACGAGGGTGGATTGAAAAGTACTCGGCCTAACACAGATCCATTCAATTCTAAAAATGAAATCTTCCCACATTATTTAGTTCAGTTCAGACTAGTTCATTGTGTGAAGTTCGAAACGTGTGCGATAATTAGTTGTGATTTTATAAATTTATTAACAAAGTAATCGGACATAATTTCCGCGAATGGAGCAAATCGAGCAGCGTGCCGTCATTAAGTACCTCCATAAGAAGGGGCTATCATCAAAAGCCATCCATGATGACATGGTCAGTACATTAGGCGATTGTGCTCTGTCATATTCATCCGTCAAAAAATGGATAGCAGAATTTAAGCGTGGTAGAGAGAGTGTGAAAGATGAACCCCGCTCTGGAAGGCCTTCGACGTCAACTACTGACGAAAATATTAAAAAAGTACTTGATTTAATAATGGGAGACCGCAGATTAAAAATTAGAGAGATAGCCGAGATTATAGGCATCTCTTATGAACGAACTCAAAACATCATTGTCAACGAGTTGGGTTTCCACAAGGTGTCTGCGAGGTGGGTTCCGCGACTGCTTTCAGTTGAACAAAAAAGGACGCGATTGACTATTTCACGCGACTGTTTGGAGTTATTTGAAGCCGATGCAGATGATTTTTTGAATCGTTTTGTTACTATGGACGAAACATGGGTTCATTACTGTACACCGGAAACAATACAACAAACAAAACAGTGGAGAAGACCTGGTTCACCACCCCCTAAAAAGGCTAAGTCGATTTTGTCGGCAAATAAGGTGATGGCTTCAGTATTCTGGGACTCGAAAGGTGTGATTATGATTGATTATCTTGAAAGGGGTCAGAATATAAACTCTGATTACTACTGCACCTTACTACGTCGTTTACGAGAGGAAATAAAAGAAAAACGTCGAGGAATGCTCAGAAGAAAAGTCCTGTTTCATCAAGATAACGCCCGTGTTCACACGTCAGTACAGTCAATGGCTGAAATTCACAACTGTGGCTTTGAACTGTTACCGCATCCGCCGTATTCACCTGATCTGGCACCATCAGACTTCTTTCTGTTCCCTAACCTAAAAAAGCACTTGGGAGGTCAAAGATTTTCGACAAACGACGAGGTCAAAGCAGCTGTAGACGCATATTTTGACTCTAAGGAAGAATCATTTTTTTTCAACGGTCTAAATGCTTGGAAGGGGAGGTGGCAAAAGTGTATTGAACTTGATGGTGATTATGTAGAAAAATAAAAATATAACTGATTTAGTATTTGTTTATTTTCTTGGTTAGGCCGAGTACTTTTCAATCCACCCTCGTATCTAATTGATATCCGGTAAGGGCCTCCACCGTCATTAGCGTCCCATTGTTCCTATTTCTATTGTTCTATTGTTCATTAATCACCTTCATTGCAGCGTGTGCGTCGACTATATCAGTGCTATTGTATTGTACTTCTTTGTTCCTAATTATACAACGCTAATCTGAATCATCAATAAAACACATTACATAATTTTGTTACAATTTTTATTTATAAAATACAAAATCTTATTACTTATTATCTATAAAATAGGAGCGAAACATCTCATCCACTAAAATATCGTTGTACAATGTGTTCCTTGTAAATATACTCGTAAAACTATGTATTGAACATCCTTGAAACTTATATAGCAAATACATTAAGCAATATTCGCCACAAACTGAAGTCCACTCATTCTGAATCCTATCAACATTCCAGTTCCATCTTTTACAATTCCTTTTTAAAAACTCTAGATGATATCGTACAGGTGATCGTCCATATGAATCAAAATATTGACCGACGTCATTCGTATCGATATATAAAGCTACCCAATGTGACCCTGGTTTATCATCTGTATCCAAATTACATATTATATACGTTGGTACGTGGGTGTACATAGGCAGTCTATTAGCTGCATAAACATTATTTTCTAGACTGGGGTGAATCTTTTTCAGATGTTGTTGTACATCTAGTGTATCCATGATATTACTGCTATTAGTACATTATTACAGTACCAATCTACTCAATGAATAACATAGGAATGGTCAATTATAGTGATTTCTAAATATTAAATTGCATTTTTGTGTTATACAAATCGTACTTGAGTCATTGATCACCAAACAAAACACAATACGAAGAAATGTTGAGATAGACAACGGAAATGTGAGATAAACTGGTTGACGCATAAAGTAATTATCAACTCATTACGGAAATACTTTAGATTAGAATTTTTACGTACTGGTGGTATATAAGACCAACAGACGCAGTCATCGAGTTAGTGTACGGTCGTTTGACTACAGTGGATCTATCAATAGTACATTTGTGTTACTTCAATACACCAAAGGCTATGGATGTAAGTGTTTATTCTATTGACTAAATTACTTTTTTTCTGTTATTTTCATGTGTGTGTGTATTATTTTATTTAAATATTGTGTATGTATATGATTAAGCCGTGGTAACTCAGATGGTTAGCGCTAGCTGTAAATTTCACAGTACGCGACCCGGGTTCGATCCCCGCCAGCACCAATTAAATTGTTAATCGCAATTTTAAGTGCTTATTACCACGTGCTTGGTGGTGAAGGAAAACATCGTGAGGAAACCTGCATGTCTGAGAAAATTTCGAAGGCATGTGAAGTTCGCCAACACACATTGAGGGAGCGCGGCGGACATTTCCTTGCTCTAAAACCCTCTCAGAAATGAGAGGAGGCCTATGTTCAGCAGTGGACTTTAATAGGCTGTAACTTTAACTTTTTTAACTTTTATGATTAAGTGTTAACAAATTGATATTAACATGATAACTGTGTTGTTGCAGAAATCATTGAGCTTCGATGAAGATACCTATAAACAGTATTACTACTCGCCACTCTCCCCTCAAGAAGAGAGTGATAACCTCGTCATTAATAATAACACATGCGATGGTGGAAAAAGAAAATCGCAATCGATTGATCATTTTTTTGAAGCTGAATCAAAAATAAAAAAGAGGAAGCTGTTATCATCAACCGTAGCACAAGCCGCTAGAGATGGTGTATCATACATTTCTACTAATTCTGACGACGGAGACCAAGCGACGCATCTCATCAAAATTGAAATGTACGATATGAAGAAGCTATCCAAGATTCCAACTACTGATCATTGGAAACATGCTTCCACGAGAATTAAATATTACGTAAAGACTAATAAGGATAGCATCTACGACAACACAAACGCCCTCGTATACAATATAACAAAGACAATAGCAGAAAGTGAAAAAGTTAAAAAATACTTTTTTAACAATGACAGTCATTAGCTGATCATTAGTGAATGTGATTCTGTTTACTTCAATTACAGGAAGACAAGAGCGGAAGGAAGAGATGAGTGTGGCATACGTGTACAAAACACATCATTGAATAACAAAACTACAACACTGAGTGGAGAAGAAAACGAGAAGAGTATGCAGTACTCAAGAGCTGAATATCCATTCTTCAGTTCAAAATCTAGCCGTTTGCTTAGTTTCGAAAACTGGCCTCTCGTTATGCGACAGAAACCTGAAGATCTTGCAGAAGCTGGTTTCTTTTATACTGGCCATGCAGACGGGACCAAGTGTTTCCATTGTGGTGGTGGTTTAAAAGATTGGGAAGATGATGATGATCCTTGGCAGCAGCATGTTCAGTGGTTTAGTCAGTGTGCTTATGTAAAATTTCAACTCGAACAGTGTTTTGTATTAGATTAAATAGAAGATTTATAAAGAAATAAAAAAAAAATATATTGCATACAATTTGTTTTATTTAATTTTATAACGTTTCACATAGTTACATACACACAAAATGCATTACACATAACACATAAAATCTAACACACAACACATATTATAACCTTAACTACTATAGTCTACAGTAACATTTCTGTTTTTATCTATCTCAATAATATTATCAAACTCAGCATAAACTATACAGTTAATTGTTTGTATTAATGAGGATTCAAATCGTACTTCTATTCTTACACTACCATGCTTTATGAGATTCCAATGAGTTGATGAGTTAGCTGATAAATCAGGAGTTAAGTCAAATGCTAATAGACAGTAACCTTTGCCATACTGTTCACAAGAGATTCCATTTCCTTCATTAAGAAAGTGAATACCAGTTCCCGAGAATAGAGTATGATATGCTGATGTAAATATGCTATTATTAAAAGATGGTTGCAAAGCTTTTGAAGGTATTTGTTGACCATCAATATATAAGCTGAAAGAATTAATACCATAGTTTTCAAAGTTAAATGGATTTTTAGTAAGGGAACCATTAAATGCAGAATTGTTCACAAATCCAATTATACATCTTTTCGGTACCTGTCCTAAAAATATATTATCAAGAGTATTTCCTTGAACACCCGAAGGAATTGTTAAAACTTTTACTTCAGCTCGAGTAATAGGATATTTAGCAGTGGTAGAAGCTAAAACTTTTTGATGTGCGAGTAATACACTTGGATTAATTCGTGCTCGTCGAACAATAAGAGTTGCGTCCGTAATGCAAACTTTAAACTTTACATCGTTTGACCCAACAATTAAATTAAAACTCTCTCTTGATCGAACCAATTTAACACTCATTTCAACACCATTAATTAAAAATTTATCTTGGTTAAAAATGTCACCGTGAAGATGACCAATCATTTCTATTTCCTTACTTTCACTAATCAATTCCTGTCTTTTAACAAATCCTATGTTTTTACCATCTGTAGAATCCATTTTTCCTGCTGTATCCTCATACCAAAGACTACAAGTAAGATGAGATTGTTTAGCAGCAGGGGCATAGTTTAAAAGGGTTTCCATGTATGCTCGATATGCATAGGTATTATTAGGTGGTGATACAAGTTTTTGGTTTAAATAAACATCAAGTTGACTAAAAAGTGAATGCAGCCAATTATTTACAGGTGCTACTATTGTAGTAGATACCAAGTTAGTTGAATCTTGATTTAATACTTTTGCCTTTATGTGGAGTAATGTATGAGACAAATCTATGTAGTCATCGCCGGTCCCAGGAACTTGAAACTCGATAGGTCCATCATCACCAAGAGATGAAATTGGTTTATAATGAATCCACAATCCATTTTCAATGCTAGTTTGTGTAGACGGTAGTGCAAACAAATCCAATTCTGACTTAACGCACTCACAAGAATGATTATGAAGGAAAGACATATTTAGTTTGAAAATATATCTTTGATATTTTTTGGTTTTAGACAAAGTTTTTTCGCAGCTTTCACTTTAGCAGTTAATGGTGGAATGAACGATGTCAATCGTTTTCTTTTAGTTTTATACCCAGATCCAGTCATGTTAAATTGATCAATTTTCTCATCAGCCTTTCGTTTTAAATTCGTACTATTTTGCTTTAGACGATCTTTTATTGAGGCTTCCATAGGACGGGCTTGAACCATATCCGATAAAAGTCCTACTCCAGCGCTTAATGCCTCCTTACCAATCACTCGAGCACCACTTGAAAGTAAAGGTAAAACTGATCTGAATAACCCCCCTAAGAAGCTCCCAATACCATGACCGCGTTGATATGGTGAACCCTTATAAATTACTCCAACTCCTGATCCAGCTTGATGTGTATAATAATTTTCATATGGACATTTATGATGATCACGAAGAGAATTCATTATTATAATTTTCGGAAATGTAGTTTAATACACACGGTTCCAAACTGGAATGGTATTTTTTGTCCTGTACTCGATCTTATAACTATTTCCAACGTATCGAACTCTCTTCGCATAACAGGTAAGTAGTGAGGTTGAGAGAAAACGTGCATTTTATTTGCACCATAAATGTATTTTGTAGGATCTAATGAAATGACTCTTAATAAAGGAGTCATAACATCACCCACAATCTGAGGATCGATAATGTCGCAATATAGAAATAGTTGAGATGGTAACCCTAAGTGTAAATTAGCAGGACACTTTCCAAAATTTCTCTCTAGGAGATTTTTATTTGGTTCATAACCTAGCTGTAAAATTAATTTGGGTGATAATGTTACGGATGTTATATTTTTATCCAATACCGAAATAGACACAAATTTTGTTATTTCATCATAGCGAAATTTCAAGTTCTCTCCGATACCATTTAACACTCTTAAAATATGCTCAACGTTATCGTAGGTTGGTAGCTGGAATATGTTTTTTGTAGTACACTGTGGATGGTTTATCTTCATTAGGCATTAACATACGAGGGTGGATTGAAAAGTACTCGGCCTAACCAAGAAAATAAACAAATACTAAATCAGTTATATTTTTATTTTTTTACATAATCACCATCAAGTTCAATACACTTTTGCCACCTCCCCTTCCAAGCATTTAGACCATTGAAAAAAAATGATTCTTCCTTAGAGTCAAAATATGCGTCTACAGCTGCTTTGACCTCGTCGTTTGTCGAAAATCTTTGACCTCCCAAGTGCTTTTTTAGGTTAGGGAACAGAAAGAAGTCTGATGGTGCCAGATCAGGTGAATACGGCGGATACGGTAACAGTTCAAAGCCACAGTTGTGAATTTCAGCCATTGACTGTACTGACGTGTGAACACGGGCGTTACCTTGATGAAACAGGACTTTTCTTCTGAGCATTCCTCGACGTTTTTCTTTTATTTCCTCTCGTAAACGACGTAGTAAGGTGCAGTAGTAATCAGAATTTATATTCTGATCCCTTTCAAGATAATCAATCATAATCACACCTTTCGAGTCCAGGAATACTGAAGCCATCACCTTATTTGCCGACAAAATCGACTTAGCCTTTTTAGGGGGTGGTGAACCAGGTCTTCTCCACTGTTTTGATTGTTGTTTTGTTTCCGGTGTACAGTAATGAACCCATGTTTCGTCCATAGTAACAAAACGATTCAAAAAATCATCTGCATCGGCTTCAAATAACTCCAAACAGTCGCGTGAAATAGTCAATCGCGTCCTTTTTTGTTCAACTGAAAGCAGTCGCGGAACCCACCTCGCAGACACCTTGTGGAAACCCAACTCGTTGACAATGATGTTTTGAGTTCGTTCATAAGAGATGCCTATAATCTCGGCTATCTCTCTAATTTTTAATCTGCGGTCTCCCATTATTAAATCAAGTACTTTTTTAATATTTTCGTCAGTAGTTGACGTCGAAGGCCTTCCAGAGCGGGGTTCATCTTTCACACTCTCTCTACCACGCTTAAATTCTGCTATCCATTTTTTGACGGATGAATATGACAGAGCACAATCGCCTAATGTACTGACCATGTCATCATGGATGGCTTTTGATGATAGCCCCTTCTTATGGAGGTACTTAATGACGGCACGCTGCTCGATTTGCTCCATTCGCGGAAATTATGTCCGATTACTTTGTTAATAAATTTATAAAATCACAACTAATTATCGCACACGTTTCGAACTTCACACAATGAACTAGTCTGAACTGAACTAAATAATGTGGGTAGATTTGATTTTTAGAATTGAATGGATCTGTGTTAGGCCGAGTACTTTTCAATCCACCCTCGTAGATTTTGTAATGTATATAACATTTTCATGGTCTTGAACAGTAAACATGGTACATGGATATTGAAACTCGACAACTCCAACCGACCATTCACCTTCTAATTTTATAGCTTTTGGTAATTTCGTTGAAAAATTTGTGGTCTTGTTATCAGGAAAGTATTCCATTGAACTATTGCTGAGCAAAGTTAAATAGAAACTTTCTTTATTCATATTTCTTTTAAACTAGAAGCTAAAATCCAACTGTTAAATTTATCTGGATAACCTTTCCACTTCACTAATACTTCTTTTCTGTTACCTGAATAACGAGTGTCAATTATTTTATCTATTTTATGTTGTGAGGTGGGGTTGTAAGTGATTTTCTGTAATTCTCTTTCATAAAAAGTACCAATTATTGGTTCATTTTGTAAATCTGTTATTGTATAAACAACCCATGGAGATCTATCAATTATTGAAGATATAATAAATCACTCCAATTTGATTCATATCCTTTTTGGAATACATGTTTATATTTAGTTATTCGAACATAATCACCCACATTGAAATTTGGTTTAGGATTTTCTAAAGAAAGTTTTTTTGACCGTCTATCATAAAGATTAGTCCAAACTGTCATAATATTGTTGGAATTTACATCAC
Organism: Parnassius mnemosyne; assembly: GCA_963668995.1. Lineage (NCBI taxonomy): Eukaryota > Metazoa > Arthropoda > Insecta > Lepidoptera > Papilionidae > Parnassius > Parnassius mnemosyne. Next base: position 16,371,889 of record CAVLGL010000104.1, read on the forward strand.
ACGGGCACATCTTAATACTAGAGTGAAAGCTGTGATTATAAGAGTATATTAAATCTTGTAAAACATCTATATATCTATAAGTATTATTATGAGTGAAATAACGCCACATTTTCATTTTTAGTGTTCTTTGAAATCGTTCAACAATACTAGCCTTAATGTCAGGATTGTTAGTGGTATAGTAATTAATCTTTTTGGATTTAAAGTATTTTTGTACATCTTTTGAAACAAATTCTGTACCTTTATCGGATTGTATGTGAGTAGGTGTTAAATTACTTTCAGTAAATATACTTTCAAAACATTCTTTAGTTGTTTCTGAGTTTTTCTTTTTCATTGGCCTTGCAAAAGCATATTTACTAAATACATCAATAATACAAAGTATATACTTGAAACCATCATATCACTTAAATCAGCTTGCCACAGTTCATTAATATTTGATAGAATGTACCTATTACGCGGGAATTTTTTTCGAATGGGTTTATGTAATGTGTATGTTTCTTGTGATTTTAACTACCAAATACTACCAAAACCAGCGGGATTAGATGGATCATAATAAATCCTGTTAATTTCTTCTAGTACGGGGTCCATTTTTCCCACTCAAGTCCTTTACGTATTTTAGTTGTAGACTTTTTATCTCTACTGACCGGCGTAGAAAACTCTTGAACTTCAATCTCAGAGGGTTTGTTCAGATATTTTGCTTGAAGTTGGTTAATAAACTCACATCTCCTTGGATTTCCAATATAAGTAAGTGGTACTTTAATATCTTTTAATGCTTCAGCAAATCTAACCCACCCTACCGGATCACTTCTTTTTAGGGGTCTTAGTGAATCATTTATTAAATCAACAATATTACTTCCAGGAATTTTTTCACTATCAATTATGACTGTACCTTCATTATCCCAATGTACGAGGGTGGATTGAAAAGTACTCGGCCTAACACAGATCCATTCAATTCTAAAAATCAAATCTACCCACATTATTTAGTTCAGTTCAGACTAGTTCATTGTGTGAAGTTCGAAACGTGTGCGATAATTAGTTGTGATTTTATAAATTTATTAACAAAGTAATCGGACATAATTTCCGCGAATGGAGCAAATCGAGCAGCGTGCCGTCATTAAGTACCTCCATAAGAAGGGGCTATCATCAAAAGCCATCCATGATGACATGGTCAGTACATTAGGCGATTGTGCTCTGTCATATTCATCCGTCAAAAAATGGATAGCAGAATTTAAGCGTGGTAGAGAGAGTGTGAAAGATGAACCCCGCTCTGGAAGGCCTTCGACGTCAACTACTGACGAAAATATTAAAAAAGTATTTGATTTAATAATGGGAGACCGCAGATTAAAAATTAGAGAGATAGCCGAGATTATAGGCATCTCTTATGAACGAACTCAAAACATCATTGTCAACGAGTTGGGTTTCCACAAGGTGTCTGCGAGGTGGGTTCCGCGACTGCTTTCAGTTGAACAAAAAAGGACGCGATTGACTATTTCACGCGACTGTTTGGAGTTATTTGAAGCCGATGCAGATGATTTTTTGAATCGTTTTGTTACTATGGACGAAACATGGGTTCATTACTGTACACCGGAAACAAAACAACAATCAAAACAGTGGAGAAGACCTGGTTCACCACCCCCTAAAAAGGCTAAGTCGATTTTTTCGGCAAATAAGGTGATGGCTTCAGTATTCTGGGACTCGAAAGGTGTGATTATGATTGATTATCTTGAAAGGGGTCAGAATATAAACTCTGATTACTACTGCACCTTACTACGTCGTTTACGAGAGGAAATAAAAGAAAAACGTCGAGGAATGCTCAGAAGAAAAGTCCTGTTTCATCAAGATAACGCCCGTGTTCACACGTCAGTACAGTCAATGGCTGAAATTCACAACTGTGGCTTTGAACTGTTACCGCATCCGCCGTATTAACCTGATCTGGCACCATCAGACTTCTTTCTGTTCCCTAACCGAAAAAGCACTTGGGAGGTCAAAGATTTTCGACAAACGACGAGGTCAAAGCAGCTGTAGACGCATATTTTGACTCTAAGGAAGAATCATTTTTTTTCAACGGTCTAAATGCTTGGAAGGGGAGGTGGCAAAAGTGTATTGAACTTGATGGTGATTATGTAGAAAAATAAAAATATAACTGATTTAGTATTTGTTTATTTTCTTGGTTAGGCCGAGTACTTTTCAATCCACCCTCGTATTTTACTTTTACTTGTTTCAACTAAGTTTAATAATAACTGCCCTTTTTTATGATAAGTTTTTGGTATTAAACTGAGTATTTGAGCTGGTGTCTAAAGTGGATTTTCATCATTTTCTTTACTTTTAATGGATCGATTCTCCTCCAGCAAAGATTCAATATCAACTGAAGTTTTTAGATCTCTATCTTTATTTTTAAAACCAATTTTTGACTCATTTGAATCTTCATTAGATGTATCAGAATAAATTGGTAATTTGAGTGGTTGACGATCCTCTTCGGTAAAATGAAGGTATCTTTGCAGTGTTTGTAAATATAATATCCATATCTTTCGGTCTTCCGTCTTACTATTCATAATATTTTGCATTTCAATATCTAATCGAGATAAATTACTATTAACCTTATTTTCTTGTTTTAATTTTTCAATCAATCCAGGTTCGATAAGTATCATTTTCTTTGCATTTTCCATGTTAACTGGCTAGTCCACTCACTAATCCACTCAATATTGCACCTAATATTGTTGGTAAGAAAGCCCCTCCTTTTTGTATAATTATATTTTTTCTTAGTTTATGTTTACACTTACGTACTAGTTTACGGAGTATGTTTTTATGTTTATTCAATTTTTGTTTATCCTGATCTTTAAGAGGTACTTTTCCTTGTAAAACGTTATGAATACACTCACAAATACAGTTAATTTCTTATTCATCACACGTTTTAAGTAATGCTCTTTGATATTTTGGTTTAAGCGTATGCAAAGCGGTTAGCAAATGTTTATACGTTGTGAGTCGACGATGCATCATTTAGCAATGATTTCAATTGTTTGATTCTTGGTGTATTTAAACTCTTTTGTGGGGACGTAGACTGTACAGAAACCATTAAATGGAAAGACATTTGTCTTGATACGACAAAAATCATTGGTATTCTGTTTTAAATCTACCATTAAATATCCATGCGCCTCTAGAGTTGCATCCCTGTAGGCATTTTCAATGAATTTTGGGTTATCTGGTGATACTTGTCTTGCTAAATATCTTATTTGAGTTTTATCTCGAGGGTTTTTAAAATATATTATATAACTTGAGTTTAAAGATATGTCTCTTTGTCCTTTACCCTGATGAAATAAATTTTGTGTTAGATAAAATACACTAAGATTCCTGTGATGACTACCTTTTGTAAATATATCCACAATTCTTCCATCGGACTCTCTCATTAGATCATCAATAATAACAAGATGTGGGTTTTCACCATCAAACATATTAAGATTTGGAATTCCTTGATGATAGTTAACATTTGGTAAATTATATAATGGTTGCATTTCATCAAAGCACCATGTGATCTGATTAAAATCACAATTACATATTTCTGTAACTGATTTTATGAAATTTGTTACAAAATTTGACTTCCCACACCCACTTGGTCCTGCCACAATAGCAGTGAACGGATGGATAAAGTGAAACATAACACACGTCTAAAGTTCAAAGGGGTGAAATAAAAAATGAAAGTGTTGGTGTAAACAATTAATATATATTCCAAAAATTATATAAAACAGAATTATCTGTATACACTATTTCTAACACAATTAGTACATCATAATTTTACAATTAACTCAACCTCAAATAAATAGAAACAACAATTAGTACATCATAATTTTACAATTAACTCAACCTCAAATAAATAGAAACAACAATTAACTTAAATTATTTACAATAAAACAATGATTAAATATGTAATAAACTACGTCATATTATAGTATTATCATAATTTTACAATCAATATAAATTTTTCTTAAACGCAGACATAAAAGTAAAAACTATCAACACTTAACGCAGTTTATAATGGCCCCAAGCTAATGTTTCAATATTATTATCTAAAATATGTCTCTTTGTGTCATTATATGATAAACCTATCTTATTTAATTTTTGGGTGAAAATTGTGTGTTTAATTGATTTAAATCTAAGCATACTATAATATTGCCCTTTTTTATTAAATAGAGAAGACTCATATCTATTCATTGTCATCTTTTTAGTGATACATTTATTTACCCCTTTTGCCTTGGCTATAGTCTTATTCTCTAAGTTAAAAGCGTACATTTTGGATCGTAAACCCACAAATTCTTTCATGATTTTACCATTATTTTCATCTTTAAAAAAACCTAATTTCTTTTTATTTAATTTTGGATATTCAAAAATATTATTTGTATCATAATCTGAGGTATCAAAGTATGATGAAAGGTCAGGTTTTATATCAGTGTAAAAATCATTTATAAATATATGATATATTAAACTATCCGTATCTGTATACAATAATTTGATTTTACTAAACTTTTTAATCATATAGTTATAATGAAAATCATACATTAATGTTTTTGAAATATCTAAAATGCAAAACCCTAAATAAATTGGTTTGTTATATATTAACTTCGTTTTTCGCAACTGAACCGCAACTAGGTTTTCCGAAAATATTGAAAGGCTATGAAATTGTGGTTTAGCGATTAGATCTTGAGCACCTAAAGCTTTACCCTGGTTCTCCCAGTGCGTAACTAATTTTATGTTAACCCTTTTTTCAATATTCTCCATAGTCTTACCGAAGACTGAATTATTCATTAATTTATAAAAATCTTTTTCGAAATCTGATTTTGCTAAAGTTCTTAATTTTGTGTTTAGATCTATGTACATCTTCAACCAGGGAGACTGTTTAAATTTTAAAACTCTATGAATTTTAGTTAATTTAACCCCCATTTCTATGCACTGCTTTAAATTTCTGTAATGAATTACATATTTATCTTTATTATTTAAATTTGGGACTAGTTTATTCTCATTAATATTGCCTACACAAATGTTTTCTGGACATAAAGGAAAGTCCGAATGTAAATCATGAAGTTCATCTGGATATTCCAAATCAACTTCTAAAATAAAACCGAAGTCTGATGTCTTAGACACATTAAATTCTGTATTTGGATTTACCCATTCGAATCCACCAGTAGGAAGATATTGAGACATAGCCCAACCATATAAATTGTTGGCATCAAAATATGTGATATATGAATTTGGTTTCCCTGTATCATAATCCTCCATGTATTTGTTATTAGCTCTAGCATAACGATTACTACATTGAGATACACCACCTCTGATACCTGATCTAATAAATGCAATTTTCTCATAATCTGTTAAAAGTTCTAATTCTATTTTTGTATATTTTAACATTGCATCCCAACTTAAACCGGGTGCTGTGTAATAATGGACAGGGTCTAAATCATATGTATTAATACATAACTTTCTAAAGTTTTCAAATACATCGGATAAAAGTAAAACGTCTGTTTTTAAATATAGGTTTGAATAATCTAGCATATTACAACACCCAAAATGTTCCCAAACATCTTTAGCATGATTGTAATCATCATTTGAAATATGTGAATCTGTGAGTGAACTATAAAAACATTTTTGTTCAGGGAGCGATGTTAGACTTAAACTATCATAATTAGTCATAAGTTCATATGGATAAACACCTTTCCGTTTTAAACGAAAGAAATCTTCATCATTAGGGTAATTTCTACGTAATTCTTGAAATTGATCATTACTGAGATTTTTGGCCAATTCTTCTAATTTACACGATAAAAACTTAAATGAATCTAAGAATCTCAATATAATTTCGTGGTTATTCACTTTTAATTTTTTGGAAAAGGATATATATTTTTCTTTATTTTGAGGGATAACTTCGACTTCACCATCACAAAAGTTTAACGCGTGAACAATAAAATGAGCATCATAGTGACTAAGGTTGTGTAAAAATATTGGTATATAACTAGGTGTTCTGATCTTCAAACAACATGATTCATGAGCAACACCTATAAAACTACCAGTGTACCAATCAAAATCATAAAAATGTTTTGCCAACTCAGTTTCACAAATATGACAAATGGTTGCATTTGAAATTTGGTTTTTGTCTTCATTTGTTAGCGGAAGTGGTGGATATTTTTGAAGTCTATTTATTTCTTTTAGATTGTTAGATAAACTTTCCATAAACACTTGTGCACAGTTGGGTCCGCAATATGTTACATATTTTGATAATTGATCATCATATGAACATTTTATATAATATCCAAAACTATGTACTTCATGTTTCTGAATATTATGAGTGAAAGGTTTGTAAGGATCGTTAGAACATGATTCTATTGGTTTTAAAAATGCTTCAAAATCAGCATAAACTACGAATGGTATCTTTAACTTTTTTTCATAACTATCAAATTTAATTTTATCATTTGAATTAGGTTGACCAAACCAATTCTTTTTTTTTAAAGTTTCACTGTTTGGTAATACTGTACAAATGTGAGCACAATCGTATTGTTCATGGTTATTTAACCTTTCCTGAGATGGAAAACGAAGTAGACATGCTTCACAAATGTACATGATGTGACCGTCTTTTGAAATTTGTTTACTAACTAACCGCGATAAATTTTTTATATAGCAATAATGATTTTTTGTATCCTTGGAAAAAAATAATAAATTGATATGTCTATCTTTACGACACTTTGTTAAAAATAATGGACCTACTATAGAATTACATCGTTTTTCTTTATTATATTCTAACCCAAAAACATTAATACTAATATCATTTAATTTCTCTACTTTTGCTATGTCAGAAATTTTAACCGGAAAGGAAATACCATCAAATTTAAGTTTATTTGCATGTTTAACGTACGATGATACCCGATCGGTGTGTTTGTTTACAGGATATAACGCCGAGAGTAACGCCCATTTAAAACAAAAATAATCCTTGTTTTTTACATTTATAACAGCCTTTTTTAATTTTATGTCACGAGGAAGATCTATGTATGAAGTACCGCGTAGGGGGTTAAATTTATTAACATTCATGTCTATAGATTTTATGTTTTTTAGACTCCATCCACTATCTTTTTTTTCGAAAGCACTAATTTTAGTAGTAATTGTATCATTTAAAGATGAAAGAAAAATATTTAAGTCATCTCCTTGACAAATAATATAGTTAAGCGTTTGAAAATCGAACGTATCATGAATATCTTTAGTTTGTTGAACAAAATCAGCATGCAATATGAAGTTTACCTTAAAAATTATGTGTTGATGAATACACTCTTGTAATAAAAATAAAATATCATCTTTAATAGAATTTAAAAATAGTTCAGGAGTTTCAAAATTTACCCATGTCGAACGATCTACTCTACTCTTGATTTTATAAGTTAAAATCCTATTTCCAAAAGCAGATTCAATAACACTAACGTTTGATAAAGAATTATGTGAATTTAAAAGATTATTTTTATGAACATTACTTTTAAAATGATTAGCTAAATACCGTTTCTTGATAAATATATGGCACGTTGGACATTCCACTTGATCATCGTTACTGATACTGTTCCCTGCAGAGGTATGCGCTTCTGCTTCCGTTGTTGGTTTTTTGATGATCTTGGATTCTTTGCTGCACGTTCGCTTCGTTCCTCTTCCAAGTTGTAGTGGTTGACTGCTAAAATGTTTAAATTTATTAAAAACTGTATAAGACAATATGTAAATTATGATCGAAATGAATGTTTATTTTACATACTTAAACTGTGTTTCAACCATCGCACAGTGATGATACAACTCATCATCGTATGACGAATCGAACAGTTGACCCCTCTCCATTTCTTCACAAACTTTAGACAACTCCTGATTTAATTCGCTATTGAATAGTTCCGTATTCTCTTCCATGATTGTGGAGAAAAAAGCACTGGTGCACACTTCACTGAAGTTTTCCCTTCCTCTTTTTTATTTTTGATTCAGCTTCAAAAAAATGATCAATCGATTGCGATTTTCTTTTTCCACCATCGCATGTATTATTATTTATGACGAGGTTATCACTCTCTTCTTGAGGGGAGAGTGGCGAGTAGTAATACTGTTTATAGGTATCTTCATCGAAGCTCAATGATTTCTGCAACAACACAGTTATCATGTTAATATCAATTTGTTAACACTTAATCATAAAAGTTAAAAAAGTTAAAGTTACAGCCTATTAAAGTCCACTGCTGAACATAGGCCTCCTCTCATTTCTGAGAGGGTTTTAGAGCAAGGAAATGTCCGCCGCGCTCCCTCAATGTGTGTTGGCGAACTTCACATGCCTTCGAAATTTTCTCAGACATGCAGGTTTCCTCACGATGTTTTCCTTCACCACCAAGCACGTGGTAATAAGCACTTAAAATTGCGATTAACAATTTAATTGGTGCTGGCGGGGATCGAACCCGGGTCGCGTACTGTGAAATTTACAGCTAGCGCTAACCATCTGAGTTACCACGGCTTAATCATATACATACACAATATTTAAATAAAATAATACACACACATGAAAATAACAGAAAAAAAGTAATTTAGTCAATAGAATAAACACTTACATCCACAGCCTTTGGTGTATTGAAGTAACACAAATGTACTATTGATAGATCCACTGTAGTCAAACGACCGTACACTAACTCGATGACTGCGTCTGTTGGTCTTATATACCACCAGTACGTAAAAATTCTAATCTAAAGTATTTCCGTAATGAGTTGATAATTACTTTATGCGTCAACCAGTTTATCTCACATTTCCGTTGTCTATCTCAACATTTCTTCGTATTGTGTTTTGTTTGGTGATCAATGACTCAAGTACGATTTGTATAACACAAAAATGCAATTTAATATTTAGAAATCACTATAATTGACCATTCCTATGTTATTCATTGAGTAGATTGGTACTGTAATAATGTACTAATAGCAGTAATATCATGGATACACTAGATGTGCAACAACATCTGAAAAAGATTCACCCCAGTCTAGAAAATAATGTTTATGCAGCTAATAGACTGCCTATGTATACCCACGTACCAACGTATATAATATGTAATTTGGATACAGATGATAAACCAGGGTCACATTGGGTAGCTTTATATATCGATACGAAAGACGTCGGTCAATATTTTGATTCATATGGACGATCACCTGTACGATATCATCTAGAGTTTTTAAAAAGGAATTGTAAAAGATGGAACTGGAATGTTGATAGGATTCAGAATGAGTGGACTTCAGTTTGTGGCGAATATTGCTTAATGTATTTGCTATATAAGTTTCAAGGATGTTCAATACATAGTTTTACGAGTATATTTACAAGGAACACATTGTACAACGATATTTTAGTGGATGAGATGTTTCGCTCCTATTTTATAGATAATAAGTAATAAGATTTTGTATTTTATAAATAAAAATTGTAACAAAATTATGTAATGTGTTTTATTGATGATTCAGATTAGCGTTGTATAATTAGGAACAAAGAAGTACAATACAATAGCACTGATATAGTCGACGCACACGCTGCAATGAAGGTGATTAATGAACAATAGAACAATAGAAATAGGAACAATGGGACGCTAATGACGGTGGAGGCCCTTACCGGATATCAATTAGATATTAGCTAATCTACACATCTCCGGAACCGTGCATTCTACACAAAAATGGACCGCGGATTCGTGATCAAAGCATGCCAAAACCTTTTTTTTTTTTTTTTGATTGTGAGTCGACGAACGTCGTTGAACCACGTCTGACTCAGGTGGTCTAGAAGTGGTACAACTACACTACTTATATTTCATATTTGTTCTGACATATATAATATTTATATGTATTGTGTATATATGTAGTCTATGCATGTATATGTGTATGTATGTATTTATATATGTATATATTGTATGTATTTAAGTATATAAATCTATGTATGTGTATATGTATATACAATAGCGCCATGCAATGCGCCACTTACAAACTACAAGGGCAGAACAACGTCAAAATTTTTAAATATTTGGAAGCCTATATCGTGCCTATACCCGGTTTATGGTCCATAGACACCTACATATATTCTTGATATGAATCAAAACACAAATGCGTTATCACACTGAAGAAGATAGAATACAAAAAAATGTTACAAGTAGAAAGCGTCTCCGGTTAAGACTCACCTTACGAAACACAACAGTATTATGCTGCTATTTTACGCTGGTATTCTGTGCAAACATGGTCGTTCCTCGGTCGAGCCGATCCATTTGTTGTGCAGTCATAATACACTGGGCATACAGCGTACCACGTATTGCATTTCTCAAGATTAACAATGCATTTATGGCCTTCCTTGTTTGAAGTTAATTACATATATGCATGGGCTTAATAGCTACGTTATAGCTATTAACGTAACTAACTGTCAAGTAATATTGTTCGTTTGCCACTTAATAAAAGGTTGATAACAATACGACTTTTATGACGCATTTCTGTAGTTCTACAGTTTTAATTTTACGTCGGATTCAATTTGAAAGTTTATAAAACAAAAAAGCGGCGATACACTGGAACCCTGATGAATACATTGAGTTGCAGCCAACCGAAGCTATGACATGTATAGAGGTCAAAGCAAATACACAGCGAACGTGTTTATTAAACATTTTCACGACTAACATTCAATTGATAATTTTTTTTTTTCACTTGAGGAAAAAAAAAGTCATTGATTTTTTATGTTTTTAATATTTTTTTAATTGTATATTATTTATAAATAAAAAAACGATTTAAAACCGAGATTGACAAATGTTTTTTCAAATACGTCTGATATAAATTATCCAACCAGTGGCCAGCGTTTTGAGTATGCGTTTAACTAAATAGGCACCACTATAAGTCCGTCTGGATATATACCAACCAGCCAACCACCTTTTAACCTATTTCGGTTTAAGAGAATTCATCACCCCATTCCCATGTGTGCAACAATAATACTCGCAAACAGTTGCACTAAATCGTCCTAATCTTTTTTTTATAGAATAAGGGTGACAAATGATTACACAGTCCACCTGATTGGTAAGTGGTTGCTGTGATCCATATACATCTACATTTATTCTCGATTAAGATTCAAAAGGCAGATGCGTCGTCACCCGTGAGGACTATGATGAAATGCCTAGTTTCCAGTAAAAAGGGTCCCCGGTTCTCTACACTCATCATACGAAGCACAGCAGCATTAAGCTGGTAGTTCACGCTGGTATTCTGTGAGAGCGTGGTCCTACCCCGGTCGAGCCAATCCATCCCATCATTTAGCTAAAAAAATGGTAAGATTAATGGACTACTTTTATCTATCGGCATATGTACGCTGTTTAGGCCCAAAAATGGTCATTTGACACGGCGTCAAATCACCTTCGACAAGTTCGACGTAACATACGCAATATAGAGCAAAGTAAAATTTTATCCACTTTCCCTCCTCCTCCCGGGTGGGCGTTACGTCCCAGAAAAAGTCTTTCAGTTTTTTTAAAAAAAAACCCGGTTTTTTTCAGTTTTAAAGAAAACCGTACACGATACATGAAAAGTGTGTAGGTACGAAATGATTCTTGATAAATTTGCTAGCAACCGCTTATACATATAAAAGCGATATAACTTATAGTTCAATCTGCCACGAAATTAAACATTTTTATCATTTATCGATTTTTTTGTTCAAAGTTTAGTTTTCTCTAAAATTTCCCACTTTACCACCAAGTTACCGTACGACTAAAGTAAAGAATAGAATATGCTCTTTAAAAAGAGTAATAATCTATTCCTCCTATGTATCATATATGGTTTTCTTTAAAAGTGGGAAAACCGCGATTCAGGATATTTTCTGGAGCGCTCACCCGGGAGGGGGAAAGAGAATGGATAAAATTACACAGTACATATGCTGATAGATAAAAGTACTTCATTAATTTTGCAAATTTTTCCATACATTGCTAGCTAGAATGTTTGAACTAATAGAAGCGTCCACTGCTGATTTCTCTCGGTTCTCATCGGGCGGCTAGCGTTTATGTGTCGTTCGCACAATTTTGTCGCACAATTATCAAATGAGATTGATTATAATATGTATAAATGTAGAATTGCACCGATTTATATACAATTAAATAGCTCAATTCATAGCGATCCGATACGTTTAAATTCTATATGTACCTGGCATACAAAATTAGAAAGGTATCATTGTTTACATTAGCACCTGCCAGTATCGGGCGACCTTCCTTACAGGCCCGGACGTTTAGCGTGTAAAAAAATAAAATGGCCAGGTGCTTGACGGGTTAACAAAAATCAATATTTAGTAGCGTCCTGCTAGATAGCCTATACTATTACTCACGAATCTGGCTATAATATACAAAAAGAATTTTTCAAATCGGACTGGTAGATCCAGAGATTAGTGCGTTTGAACAAATAAAAAAACTCTTCCGCTTTATTATATTAGAAGATTAGAATTAAGAATCAAAATGCAAATTTGTTTTCGCCCCTGAGGACTAAGGTGGAATCCAGTAATTAGGGTCTCCGATTCTCTACAATCACCATAAGAAACACGGCAGTATTAAGCTGCTACTTTACGCTGGTATTCTGTGAGAGCGTGGGCCTACCCCGGTCGAGCCGACTCATTCGTGCTATATTCATAATAAAACTGCAGCGTGGCTCTACCACGTATCTGTCTACAACTGATGATAACTTTATTTTTAGCGACGGAGACAACTGATCATCATCATCATTACAGCATCTGTTAGTGTAATGTAAAGATTTCTATTGTCTCTTTTCGTTTAGAGTGGACGACATTCAAGACAACTCGATTCTGCGGCGGGGCATCCCCGTGGCGCACTCTATCTATGGCATAGCGAGCACCATCAACGCAGCCAACTACGCGATGATTATCGCTCTTGAGAAAACCTTGGAGTTGCAACATCCGTTGGTAATTAACTTTATAATCTTTAAATTACTTGTTCGCACGTTTTGCTGTTGCTCAACTAAATTTTTATGAATTTTTTATTCGATTTTTTCTTATATCTTCTCTCGACGCTCCGAATTCGATCCACGCCGGCACCAATAAAATTGTTAATTGCAATTTTAAGTGCTAATTTACCTTTGCTTTATCTTTAATTTACTTGCTTTAATTTGCTCGGCGGTGAAGGAAAACATCGTGAGTAAATCTAAAAGACTGAGAAATAAAAAGTTTCCAGAACATGTAATGTCTGCCAACAGTCGTTGGTAGACGACGTGGTAGAGCTATGCCGCTATATTATAGTTGTAGCACGAACGGGGCAGCTTGTCCGGGGTAGCACCACGCTCTCACAGAATATCTCCGTGAAATAATTAATGCTGCTATGTTTCGTATGATGAGTGTAGAGAACCGGAGACGCTTTTAACTGGAAACAAGGCATTCCATCGTAGTTTTCAGGAGTGACAACGCATCTGTATGTTTTTTCTTAATCGAGGATAAATGTAGATCTATATCTATGGGCCCTAGTATCCACTTACCATCAGGTGGACTGTGTGCTCGTTTATCACCCTTATTCTATAAAAAATTGGATCAGCGCAGTGGACTAATTGGTTTATAAAGTTCTCAGAAATTAGGCGAGTCCCATGTTCAATAGCGGGAGTGAGACATATTTAGGCTGTAACTTTGCAGTTGTATGTACATACGTGGTAACAAAAAGTCACAATAAAAAAATATTATAACTCTTCTTCCTTTTCTAAAGCCTGTTTAAGTCCACATGTTTATTTACGTGAACGTGGGCATGACTGAGAAACTTTGCATAAATAAAAGTAAAGTTCCATAGTTCAAGTTTTTATTATTAAATCTTTCATAAACATAATATCATATAGTCTTCGAGTGAAGGTTGTGATGTGTTTAAGGTCAGGTTAAATATGACGTGTGGCAAGGTCAAGGATTTTATTTTTTATTACAGTCATAGCTGTCAAGTTTCATATATAACAACGCAATGTAATTATAGCTAATTAAATTTATGTTATTATTTAATATCTGCGCCGTAGTTATTACACTGTTGCAAAATGCGGATTCGGATTATAAACATTGCATGTGTGTGTGTGCCGTGATGCAATTAAGCATTTTGTAATGTAAAACAGTCTATCTAATGTCTTCAAATCCTCAAACATAATACCATACATTGCGTCTAAAGGAGGTGGGGGGTGGGAGTAGCATCTCAGTTTTTTATTTTTAGTTGTTATTAACCCAGATACTGCGACGGGGCTTTTAAAAGACCCGAAAAAATTATTAAAAATACCCTCAAGTTTCGAGTTGTTAAAATGAATTCTCTAAGATATTTGCACTGTCAGGTTACTTAGTACCTATCCGTGTATGATTTCATGCGGTGTTGTTTACAACTGGACACTTGTTTATTTAAAGTTTTTGTGTCATTGAAGACTTAGGAGTATTAGTGTCATGATGTCTGGACAAAGGTAAGCTTTTATCATTTATATATCTGGATGTTGTTGCTAATACATTTTGATATTTAATTTTAGATATATTATCTACAATATCAGGTTATCTATTTGTTTTGGTGCAACAAAAACTCATTCCTTTTTCACGTTTCAAATTGATGGCCTTTTAAAAGTCCCGTCGCAATATGGGGGTCTATAATATTATTGTTTTCTTTTTAGCACGTGACCTTTGAGAGCACTCACTCTCAACGATATAGTTGATGAATTAGAGCGATGTGAGGATGATGATTTGTTGCCAACTCAAATTACAATTTTTCCACCTGAGAACGCTAATGCCGACGTCACAGATGAGGATTCTGGAGATGAAGAATTTGTTGCATTGCAAAATCTACCAGGTAAAATATTTGTTTTCGGGTTGATATAACTACGTATCTTGTTTTATTTATATGGTTGCAATGTTTATATGTGTTTTTATAGGCTCTCAACTACGAGCTCCAGCCGAGGTCACTTTTCATATGAGTTCCGACGAAGAAGATGATGTACCTTTGTCAAGTTTGTCAAAAAGTAGACGCACGATGGATTTGACTTTAGAAGATAGTGACGCCGTACCTTCTTGTACTTCAGATGTGTCAACTAATTCTACATTTGTTCAGCCTACAGTTCCCCGAAACCAAACCTATAGATGGAAGAATCGTCATATTCCAAACCATTTCAATCAATGGAATGACGAACAAGGTCCAAAAAACTTACCACCCTATCTTATAAACCTATCACCCTTATATTATTTCGACTGCTTGTTCAACAACAATGTTATTGAATTACTAGTGCGATATACCAATTTGTATGCAGGACAGAGGAATAAAGTAGGCAAAGTAACTGTTTCTGAAATGAAGTGTTTCTTGGGCATCCTTATGTACAGCGGGTATGTAGTAGTACCCCGTAGGTTTATGTATTGGGAGACATCGACAGATGCCGACTTTAGGATTGTGCACAACGCTATGTCAAGAGATCGTTTTACTTTTATAATGTCAAATCTCCATTGCTCTGATAATACAGTTCTTGGTGATTCTCCTGACAAATTCGCTAAGTTCAGACCTCTGTTTGACGAGTTAAATAAAATCTTTACTGAAATGGCTCCGCTAGAAGAGAACTACAGCATAGATGAGGCTATGGTTCCATACTATGGACGTCACAGTTGCAAACAGTTTATACGTGGCAAACCAATTCGTTGGGGGTATAAACTGTGGGTTGGTGCTACAAGATTAGGCTACGTGATTTGGTTTGATCCTTACCAGGGAAAATCTTCAACCATTGCAGAAGGTTACAAACAGTTTGGTCTAGGTGGGAGTGTGATTTTGGAGTTTGCTGATGTTCTACAAGGTCGTGATCCAACATTGCCATTTCATTTATTCTTCGACAATTATTTTTCCTCTATTCCTCTACTGCATGAACTTAGTAATAGAGGTCTAAGAGCCACTGGAACTATTCGTGAAAACAGAACGTCCAAGTGTCCTCTCGAGTCTAACAAAGATTTCAAAAATACTGATAGAGGTTCATTTGTATTCAAATCCAGTTTGCCTACCAATATTTTGGTTTGCAAGTGGAATGACAATAGTGTCGTTACTGTTGCATCGAATACTGAAACTGTGGAGCCCCTGCAAAAAGTCAAGAGATTTTCGCAAGAACTAAAAAGATTTGTACATATTGACCAACCGTCGGTTATAAGAAAACACAATGAAAATATGGGAGGGGTCGATAGATCCGATCGAAACATAGGGTTGTATCGGACTTCTATTCGTGGCAAGAAATGGTATTTTTAACTGTTTTGTCACACCTTAGATATGGCTGTGCATAATGCATGGCAACTTTACAAGCGAGACGGTGGAGAACATGATCATCTCACTTTTCGTAGACTACTGGCGAAAGGTTTGCTCGAAAGCTACAAAACCATGTCCCACAGGTAGATCTCATCTTGAATCATCTCGATATGATGGGGTTGATCACTTGGTCCAGTACAGCGCTCCCCAACTAAGATGCAAAGTTTGCAAAGTTAAAAGTTTTTTTATTTGCCAAAAGTGTAAGATTCATTTACATCCTAAGAACTGTTTCCTTGAATATCACACTAAAACTCAGTAAAGTTAGTGAACTTTACTGACTTTTAATGTGATATACTTAGTGAAGTGCTGTTGTTTTATTGTGAGACATCATATCACATAACTTGCTATACCTATGTCTATTTTCTTTTGTATAGTTAAAATTTACCGTAATAATAAAAAACTAATATACTCGTAATAACAGTTTGTTTTATTATTAGACCGCCACATACATGTAAACAATCCCCATATTACGACGGGACTTTTAAAAGCCCACCCTTTTCCGGCTTTTTTGAAAACATGTAATTTTTTTTACTATTTTTCCTCGTTATTATGAGTCATTTTAACTATCATATCCGAATATCACCAAGATCGAAAACAAAAAATAGTTACAGTAACATCTGGGTTAAGAAGACGCTGCTGCCCTCCTCCTCGCTATGTCGCATTTTACGACATTCACGCGACGACATGGGATAGTGGATATTCTTACACCGTCACCACAAGGTAATTGCATTATGTAGCTACAAATAATGTATCTGAACCATTTTTCGGAAGACTTTTAGCAGTCGGAAACATCAGACACTTCTAGGCCTGCTCGAACTCTGCTAACGTCGATCATAAAAATTGTACCTATCCCTTTCTGCTGATTTTAAATTTTAATGAATAAAGAGGAGACACATGGTTCATGGTTCATGGTATGGAAAATGATCTGAAAGCTTAACCGGTGGAAGTCCCTCGGTTTGAGCGCTAAATGTACGGGATATTTGTCATAGTGAAAAAGTGGGCCACGAAGCCCCGCTTGTTGCTTAGAGCAGGGAATACTTCTGGCACGCATTTGGTAGTATACTATTCGACATTGATGCTACTTCGATATAGTAGAAGAATTAACACCAAAACACACTGTCAGAGTGATAAAAGAAACTAGCGATCAAAATCTTATAATTTCTTTAGTGTTGCTTAGTTTAGAAATAGACAAACTATCGGATGATGCGTCTGTTCTGGATCGTATTGATAAATTCCAGATTCATCACGTGTTATAATGTCGTACGTACGCCGAGACGAGCCTGCTTGAAATGTATAATCATATCACGGCACCACTTTACGTGGGGCTGCTTCAGAGCGTCGCGTCGGTGGGGTTATGCGGCACCTATTGCGAAACTATCCTCCTCGCAAGAAGGTGCTTACGTAAAATCTCGTGAACTCATCCCAATACAATCTACTGTACTGAATCTTTCATACGTAATTCGTCTGTTGTTTTCAATAAAATATTTCACTAACTACTAACAGCTGCTAAAAGACCCCCACTACTTTCGTCGTGTCTTAAAGTTAGTCGACCGTATTGAAATTTGTAATACAAGCGGTAAGCGGTTGCCTTAAAAGGGCCTTAATCCATAAATGTCATTTAAAGTCTATCAAGCGATTTGTCCGGTTTCATTTGAAATAGTAAAATGATAGCGCGAAAATGTTCCCAACGCAGATCCATTTTCCAATTAAACACTACTCGTATATTTCATTATAGTCGCAAAAAAGTGGAGAAGAATTTGAAGTTGGAACGCTCGTATAGGTTTTTATTTGTAAAATAACGCATTTTAAAATTGGCCAGTTTCATATCAAATAGATTTATTTCGTAAAGTTGAGTGATCCGTCGTATACCTTATGAAGAATGCACTAATGAGGGCAGCCACCAGGGCGGCACCACTACAGTAAATCATTTGACAGATTTATTAGCGGGAAAGATAATTTCTTAGAAAAATGTAAAGGTTTCATTCTGTATTATTAGTTATATTTTATATTAATTAGATTAAAAATAAACAAACCAAACTATAAATGTAACTAAAAATAAAAAAATATAAAAAAGAGATATAAAGTAAAAAAATAAATAAAAATCATATCACTGACGCATTGTGTTGTGTATTAATATACATAACACTCTAGAACCTGATAAACTATTATTTAAAACTAACTCCGGGTTTAGACTCTCGTCTCGTACCTCGCCTCGCAGCTCGCGTGTTGTTGCGAGGTAACGAGTGCCTGTTTACACTCTCGCGATGCGTTCAGTTTGCGTTGAGCTTGCTACATATTTATTTATCTATGCTTTGAGCCAGCAACGATGGAAGACGTCGAAATAATAGCGGCATCAACTCTTGCCTTAATAGAAACGCCTTATACGAAACGAGAGCGCGAGTGTAAACACCACGCTCGCCTCCCTCGCGAGGCCCTTTGACTCGTGCTCAAAAAACCGCCTCCGATGCGAGCGCCGCGAGTGACGAGGCGAACCACGAACTAGCGTTTACATTCGCACCTCGTGGCTCGCCTAGCGACTCGCCTCGCCGCTCGCGCGATAATGTAAACGGGCTATAACAGAAAACTTTTCCTCGGTCACAACTAGCGACATCTGGTGAGTGGAACATTATTAACCCTCACTTGCATAGATTTTGTGGAAGATTTAGCGATACTGACCATGATAGGCAGTGATAGCAGTGAGCAGATAGTGGATTGGTTGGTAGGTTAGTTGGTTGGTAAATAACAATAAAATTAGAGTTTAAAAAATTAAACAACACGTATTGATTATGAGTTGTAATGATCTATGTAAGGTCAGTCATGAAATTATTTTATTGTCAAGATTTCATAATTCGTCAGCAAAATTTCAAACATGAAATTTCTCGCAGTGAGTTTTTCGTAGTTAAAAATAATCTGTGTCTCATGCATCAAAATATAAACGGAACTATTAACAAATCCGACCTACTTGCTGTGTGTTTATCGAAATTAAAACATGAAAATAAAATTATTGGGGTTATATCTATAACCGAGCACAATATGGTTAAAAATGATAACAAACATTTATGCATACCAAATTTTAAATTAGCCTCATGTTATTTGCGAAGAAATAAAAAAGGTGGAGCTTGTATTTTAGTAGACTATAATATTAAATATGACACAATTTACGAAGTTCAAGCCTTATCCATTAGTAACGAAGTTGAATGAACTATGATATTAATGAAGATTTAATGAACTAATGAGGAATGTTGTGCAATTGAGCTTGTTGAATTTGGAAAAATTTGGAATCATTATAATTAATATGCATGTAGCGAGTGTCAAAAATTCTGCTAGGGATATTCATCATCATCATCATTATCATCATTACAGCCCTTCACAAGTCCACTGCTGAACATAGGCCTCCCCCAAAGAATGCCACAATTTAAATAATTATATATATTATATTATATTATATATTGATACAATTTAAATATATTGCAAGATATCTTACACAAGTAATGTTTAAAATAAAAATAAAATAGTTATCGTTGGTGATTTCAATGTTGACATATTAAAGCCAAATATCTTAACAAATAGCATAACACAAATTTTTAGTAGTTACAATTTAAAAATTAAATTTAATCAACCAGCAAGGTTATGTAGTGGTAATCGCATGGTGATCGCAGAATAATTATTACATAGCAAATGCAAAAAAATAAATGCTTAACATCGTGGGAGGTTTAAGTTTAAGTTTTGTATTAAGAATAACAAAACAAATGCCCCTAAAAAAGAAAATCGAGAAATTATACAGGAGGTTTGGAAGATGGGTGCAAAGCCTGAAGGGGATGATACCTTAAACCATTTAGAACATATTAAGCTAAAATTATTTTAGACGAAGTCCCTTTTTTTAATTAAATTTCTATGGTTGTTAACCATAAAACCTCTTTTTTTTTAAATAATTGCTAATAGTGTTCAGTAACAGTTATATTTTTTTGGAACGAAGTTCCTTATCGGACGGTACGGGTTTGGCGGATGGAAGCTTGGCGACAAATAAATATAAGATTTTTTCGTCAATACCTCTTGTGTCATAGTGTTTTTTATTTTAAATGACGCTTTATTTTAATAGACGCTAGTAATACATTAATTTGTATTTGTTAATCAATAATATAATATGTTTATCAATAATAAAGAACTTCGTTCCAACCGAGTGTTCCACGACACTCGCACATGTTTGTTTGTATTTAAGTAATGTGTGATTACTCAAACAATATAATTTCCAAGCATCTTCGTCATCAGAAAAACATTCTACGCATACTTAAGTTTGAGAAACAAAAAAAATATAAGGAAATGTTGTGTTTATGCCATCATAAGAAATATATAAAATAGCCTTTGTTCAAATCATTTTAAAAACATGCTTAGTTATTGCCCTTTCTTTTAAGGTATTATTTACCATATCAATATCATACCAACAAAAATGAGTAGCATATACCAACTATGCTAAGTAGCCTACTTTATGTGGAGCAAGGGTGGGAAGTTATTTTTAGGCATGCTGATCAGATTTTTTGTGTTGCTTATGAGCATGCTGAGAATACTTGTTGTGTTGATGTTTAGCAATACAGCAAGTCTTCTCTTTTACTTACCAAGCTTCATTGTCTGGTGGTTTTACACCGGGCTTCATTGTCTGGTGGTTTTCAAGGACAAAGCCATTATAGATCCTGGCTTACAGTGATAGGAGAGGGCTATAGCTTTGTTACATTAAAAACAATTTGCACTGTTAAAGATATTAAATGCAAGAAGTTGTAGGTTAAGCCTAAGTTAGACAATAAGGTAAAAACTTAAAATAATAATTTTTATTGATGCGGGTAGTGTCTTTAACCGATTCGTTGCGGCACCGATTTTCGACAACTTAGCTGTGGCGGCGAACAAATATTTCACGACACGCCTGGCGTCTCAAGTGCCACAGACAAGGCCATCAGCCATGTGTAAAAGTAATGTTTTTTTTATGCTTTTTTACTTGTTTAGACCTAATTAAGTTTAGCTCACATCAAACATAAGTTACAAACAGAAGGATACTTGTTTTTAGTGGGTAACTACGTGTTTTTTTCACGTGTTTTCTTTGAAATTGAGAGTAAGTGACTTTTTTACGCAGAGGTTACAAACCTTTTGTACTATTTTTTGTTTTATAAAAAAAATCATTTATATAAATAGGTACAGCTAAATCACCCTGGAAACCTTGGTTTTTATTAAATTAAATTTTCACCTAATAATAACATTTCTGAATATCAAACAATGAAGAACCTTAATTTGTAAAAAAAATAAGGTTTATCAACATATTACTTGCACATATTAATATTATATTACCGCGAAGATTATAGACATATTATAATTAACTTACAGTAGGTGGCGCGCGTATGGTACCGATAAATTTATTTGCAAGTTATATATCATTTAATTTCAATGAATGTATTTGCATTCCTATTTAAAAAATATTACTCTTCCAAATTTAAAACGATATTTGCACAATTATTTCTCCTGCGGCAGCAACGCGCCGGCTACCAGCTAGTAAATAAATAAATAAATTAAAGTACGGAGAAATTAAAACTATGTGCTTCATTATTTATTAAATATTTTTCTCTCTTTTCAGGCCACTGCAGTATATACCGAGCAACTGTTAGAGCTGCACCGCGGACAAGGCATGGAGATCTACTGGCGGGATAATTTCCAGTGCCCGTCCGAAGAGGAGTACAAGCAGATGACTATTAAAAGTATGACTTCATATAGACATAGTTTAATAATTACTTATTAGAGCTTTTTGTGTGGATTAAAGAAAATCACGACCTCAAGGCAACAACAAAAATTTCGTTTAAATAGTTACCGTATACCGAATCCAATTTGAAATCAATTAGGAGAGTAAGCCTGCTGGTTCTTTATTGCAAGTACGTATTTTGTTCGCAGAAACGGGGGGTCTATTCATGCTGGCCATCCGATTGATGCAGCTGTTCAGTGAGAATAAGTCGGACTTTAGCCGGCTATCCTCCATACTCGGCCTGTACTTCCAGATTAGAGACGACTATTGCAACCTCTGCTTACAGGAGGTAATGGAAGTTTTTGATTTTAAACAACAAATTACTAAACACAAAATATTTTTTTTTTATATTTACTAAGCCAGCGCTTATCTACGATCCCACCTGATGGTAAGTGGTGATGTAGCCTAAGATGGTGAAGCGCACTGACTTAACAAAAGCCTATTCACTTTTTCCTTGAAGACACCCACACTGTAATCGGATGGAAAGACAGATGCTGGCAACTTATTCCACTCCTTTGCTGTACGCATGATGAACGACGTGGCGAACCGTTTGGTTCGAATGCGTGGTAAGTCAACAACGATAGGGTGGAGACTGGCCGAACGTCTGGTTGTCCGATGGTTGAAGGGAGAGGGGGGAATTAAATTATGTAATTCCTGCGCACACTCTCCGAAATGCATCCTGTAGAAAACCGAAAGGCTTGCTACTTTACGTCTGTGTTCGAGGCTGGTACGATTGGTTTTAACCAAATTCGGGTCACAACAACAATAAGCCTCTTAGCACGCCTTTCTATTGAGTCCAGAGCTGCTAGGTGGCATTTTGCAGCATCAGCCCATATATGGCAACAATACTCCATGCACGACTGGACTTGCGCTTTATATAAAGAAAGCAGCTGCCCCGGCGTGAAGTATCGCCGCACCTTTGTAAGAACTCCCAGCTTCCTTGCAGCTGCTTTGGCCTCGGACTCAATGAACCGCCCGAAGTTCAAATTTGAGGATATTTCAAACCCTAACAACTGAAGGCAGTCGGTATATTTCAGTAATACATTTCGGAAAGAAGGAGCCAAGGTGAGCTGGCTCCTTTTTGCAGTGAAGAGACACGCTTGTGTTTTGGAGGCGTTGAACTTCACAAGATTGGCATCGCCCCATCGAGATCCACACGCTCTACCTAGCTTCTCTTTCGGACTTGATTTGATCCCGACTGGCTCCAGGACTTGGTTGGTATCTCTCAAGCACTGTGATATCGTTTGCATACCCATAGATACCGGGCATAAGCAGATCATTAATATGCAGCAGGAAGAGAGTTGCGGAGAGAACGGAACCCTGAGGAACACCGGCGTTAGTCGCCATAGGATCGGATGAGCAGCCATCGACGACGACCCGGAGAGACCGTTCACTCAGAAAGTCCTTTACCCATTCAATCAGACCAGGGAATAAGCCGTACGCTGGAAGCTTACCCAAAAGTCTAGTGTGCCAAACTCTGCAAAGGCTTTCGAGACATCAAGGGAAACAGCAAGTGCTTCCCCACTGTTCTCGAGTGCCTCGCCCCATACGTGGTGGCATACGCTAGAAGGTCCCCAGCTGACCGATTTTGGCGAAACCCATATTGCCGGTCACTAAGGAGGTCATTCTGTTCTAGGTATGCCATTAAGCGGGCATTCAATATACGCTCCATAATCTTGCAGAGTATGGAGGTAATTTAGATTGGTCGATAATTGGCAGGATCGGCGCGGCTGCCTTTTTTTGGAACAGGTTACACGTTGGCCAGCTTCCATCATTTTGGCACTATTCCAGTACTAAATGAGAGGCGGAACAAGCGTGTTTACAATAATATAGTTAAAAGCTGTAATTATATTCAATTATCTCACACCGAAGCTTAATAGTGTTATTGGTGATTTTAGAATTCTTAATTTATTAATTTTTAAGAAATTAATTTACGTTATAAAAATAATTTAATATACATAATAATATCTAAACGCTGTTTGTTGGTGGCGTATAAGTATCTGGTCAATGGGGTTTTGTGAGAGGCGACTAAAGTTCATTGATCAACCAGCTGTAGAATAACCAGCGGGGTTAGCCACGTTGCTTTCTATAGTTGAATGGTAGAAAACCATAGACACATCTCAAAAGTTAATTCTCGTGTTATTCTTGTGACTCTTCGTTGATTTCATTTATTTTTATAGTTTTCTATTAGCGATAACGATTGTAGAATGTCAACTCTGTTAGCCTCGTAGGACAGCGAAAGATGCGATTCGATCGAAGGCTCCGTGACGCAATGACTTGCGGCCCTGGGGGACGCGGGTTCGAATCTCGCACGGGACAAGTATTTGTATGACTGGCAAATAATTGTTCCGGGCCTGGATTTTTGTCCTTGTGCAATTTACGTATGTAAACTGCGAGTTGTTTTGTTTAACGTTTAAAAAAAAATTATAAATTGATGATCGTAGTGCCAGAAGCCCCTCAGCTTTGGCGTAGCTCCTCGCCGCCAGTCCTAAACAGGTGTTTAATATTAGCTGTAAGCGAGATGGTTATACGATACGATATCAGATGAGGGTCATCACTCTGAAGCCCCTTTTGGAATTTTACATAATGCGTTTACGTCCATCTCGATAGATTATCCTACGTCGCCACTAATCTGTAAGCTGTTAAGTTGTCGATTCGAATTCGGCATTCGATTGTAAAGAGGTCGATTATTTTTTTTAATAGAATACCATATGATAGATATACTTTTTTTTAAATAAAAAAATATTTTTCAGTACTCGGAAAACAAGAGCTACTGCGAAGATCTAACCGAAGGCAAATTCAGCTTCCCCATAGTGCACGCCATTAGGAACCAGAACGCGGACAACCAAGTGCTCCGTATCCTTTTCGATTCTAATGACTCGTAATACTGTGATCACAGTTTCTTTATAGCTATGGCCGTACAGTGGGGTGTAGTTAAAAACTTGTAAAGTTTTTTTTTTATATATAAGAGGGGTAAACGAGCATACGGCTCACCTGATGGTAAGTGATTACCGCCGCCCATGAACAACTGTAACACCAGGGGGATCGCAGGTACGTTGCCGGCCTTTTAAAAAGCAATAGGCTCTTTTCTTGAAGGCCCCTTAGTCATATCTATCCGAAAAAATAACTGGTGGCAGCCAACTTAAAAAAGAAGTAGTGTGAGGAACTAAATTTCTGGTAAATCGCACAGTGTTGGACCGTCAATTGTTGGATTTTTTTATAGAATAGGTATTAAAGTATTGAGGAATGAGTACACAGTCCGCCCGCCTGCTGGTTCGTGATTGCTGTGGCTCATAGAATTCCACATCCACCCTCGATTAAATATCTAAATGCAGATACGTTGTCACCCTTAAGGACTAACATGGAGTGCCTCGTTACCAATAAAAAGGGTCTCCGGTTTTCGTCATTCACCACAAGTAACATAGCAGCATTAAGCTGCTATATTACGCTGGTATTATGTGTGAGCTTTGACGATCTTCTTCAGTCGAGCCGACCCATTTTTCCTGCAAACATATTACGCATGGCATAACTGCTTAGTACATTAATAATCCTTAACGAACGGTACAGACATATTGCGACAGCGCACTCGAGACGTGGAAGTGAAGCGGTATTGCGTGTCGCTACTGGAGCGACTCGGCAGTTTCCAGTACACAAGGGATGCACTACATGCCCTGGATAGCGAAGCCCGGGCAGAGGTAAGGTTCACTTTATGTGACCAAATACCAGCATATCTAGAGCTTTACAGTCTTTAGTAATAATAAGGTTTACTGTCTCACCACAAAGCTATATTTAGAGTAATAGCTAAACTAAAAAGCTAGCATTTGTGGTGCCTATGGTAGGTGTACGTGTGTGCGTGCGCGTACCCGTGTGCGTGTACGTGTGTGTGTGCGTCTGCGGGTTTGTGTACGCTTGTGTATGTACATGTAAGCGCGTGTGCGTGTGTGCGTTCGCATGTGTGTGTATGCGTGTACGCGTTCGTGCGTGCGTGTTGCTTAAGGAGCCAGTTAAGAATAATGTGTTTACGTACATAATATTGATTTCGAGAAAAGAGGTATTATTTTTTATGCAATTTATTATAATAATAGAGGCTAAAGAATATGAAGAACCTGTAACTCCTTTATTTCATGGCTAAGCGCTCGCCTTTAAATCTTACAGTACGCTAACAACCCGGGCTTGATTCCCGTTGGCAGCGATGAATAATAATGTCTAAATTATTTACAGGTTGCACGACTAGGTGGGAATCCACTTCTGGAGTCCCTTCTAGATGAGCTTCTCAGTTGGAGACGAGACAAGAAGCAAGACACCTACAATGTCGAGTAGATAATTTAATTTTTAACAGCTATTGACAGTTTCTTTTTTACCAACTAAAAATATTATTTGTCTATGGTTCTGTCCATAGACATAGAGAGATGGACTGAGTGTAAGCCTCACAAAAGTGACCATTCTTTAGAAAGAGACAAAGCGACTGTGCGGTCAATACCTGTCTCTTTCTTGCAAGCCAGTGACGTGGACCAATCAGAATTCTAGAAAGAGACAACTACTAGTCGCACATTCGCTTTGTCTCTCTCGCACTTTTCAGTCTGTATTCACTACACAACTGAATACGGTACGCACAGTCCATTATCTTTATGTCTATGGTTCTGTCAACGCAACGCAATTAGACAGTGAAGTGATTTTCATTTTATTTAATAGTAATTGTTATTGTTGTATAAGAAAACAGAAGGCTTATAATTTTACTTATGGTTTAAAAAATCGCGGTATTAGAAATTTAGTGAGACTTAGTTAAATAGTGCATGTAAAGCACATGCTCTTGTTAAAAAATTGTTAGATTTCTAAAAAAAATATTTATTTCTCTGAAGTAAGGCCAATGCGAAACAACTGCGCAAAACGCTACAACTCATCTGCCTTCCTTCACATGGGGCTTGTCATCCTTTTTTTGTATAAAACAAAAAAATTGATAATGTACAGTGCGTGTTCATCATATGAACGTGCAGGATTGCACGCAAACACACACACAAACACACACAGATGTATCTTAATAATACGTCGTCCAAATCCTAGTGATTTAACTCGTGGAAATGTTTAATACTCACAGATATCTTAGGTGATTCGCTTACATCCTCTTTAAAAGTAATTGAAAAATTATTTATTTAGGCGCTCTCCAAAGTACGATTCAATTTATCCAATGAGAGAAGAGTAGAATATTTTTAAAGCGAAATTTCTTGAACAAATATATAAAATACTGACAGATGTTCAGTATGCCAGGTGACATTGATCATTACCCCGTAGTAATAAAGATCAATTTTAATACATTGTTGCAAAGTGTCGCTTAACCTATGACTTTCTTGCACATATGTAACATATTTTATGAGTGATTCTTATAATACTGGATAATCTGTTTAGAAAATTGCCGGCATTGTAAATATTTTGGCAGAGGGCAACCATTTTATAAATTCGCTGTAGAAGTCGGCCCGCGTCGGTAGACATTATGAATTTCAAGTAGATAAAATGTTCGAGATCAATGTTTTATTAGTTATTGTTTGCTTGTGGTTATTTGAAAGCATAAAAATATAAGTACTTATACACCTTATTTTTAATTAATTCAACAGTATAGCGTTCAACCTCTTTTATTTGTTATCTTTCCTTATTGGCCTTACTTCAGAATCTAGACAATTTATTGTCTAGAAGATATTTCGTACTAAGGTCTTGCATCGGACAATTAACTTTAATCTCACAGTTACCTTACGGTATTTGCTGTTAATCTATTTTAAGTTAAAAATTAAATCTTAATTTGCATCGATGATATTTTAATCGTAGCAGTTTAACTAAGCGGTTACTTAAGTTGGTAAATTATTGTTTTGTACTTATTAATTAAGATTTGAAATTTTCAAAACGTGGAAAAGTAATTTAAGGCTTATTTTTTTTTATTCTGACCAGTTTAGGTTTTGTTTGTATTATGTTTTGTTACAATTATTCGAAAGGAGAAAAAGATATATTTTTATATCACGTATTTTTTTTCTTTAATAAGTTTTATTGATGATTTTCCAAACTTATAAAAACAAAATATGTTGCAGCAATTGAAAAAAAATAAAAATCTAAGCCAACGTGATCGGGATCGTCTCTGTAAATCCTTTTAGGCTTGCTTTTATTGGGAGAATATGTCTTGTAAATCCCAAGTTTGACTTTATTGGGAGGATATTTTTTAATACTGGATACGAGGCATTCCATTTTAGTTCTTAGGGGTGACATAGCATCTCTATTTTGAATCTTAATCGGGAATAAATGTAGATGTCTATGGGCCACCACATCCTCTTACCATTAGGTGAACTGTGTGCTCGTTTGTCACCCATATTCTATAAAGAAATACTTCTTGTAAATCGAAAGTTTTGTTGGGAAGATACGTCTTGTAAATCCTACGTTTGGCTATTATTTGCAGGTTACGTCTTGTAAATCCCAAGTTTGGCTTTTAGTGAGAGGATACGTCTTGTAAATCCCAAGTTTGGCTCTTATAGGTAGGATACGTCTTGTAAATCCCAAGTTTGGCTTTCAGTGGGAGGATACGTCTTGTAAATCGCAAGCTTGGATATTATTGGTAGGATACGTCTTGTGAATCCCAAGTTTGGATTTCAGTGGTAGGATACATCTTGTGAATCGTAAGTTTGGATTTTAGTGGGAGGATACGTTTTGTAAATCTCAAGTTTGGCTATTATTGGTAGGATACGTCTTGTAAATTCAAAGTTTGGCTTTTATAGGTAGGATACGTCTTGTAAATCCCAAGTTTGGCTTTTAGTGGGAGGGTACGTCTTGTAAATCCTACGTTTGATATTATTGGCAGGTTACGTCTTGTAAATTCCAAGTTTGGGTTTTAGTGGGAGGATACGTCTAGTAAATCCCAAGTTTGGCTTTTGGTAGGTAGGATATGTCTTGTAAATCCCAAGCTTGGATATTATGGGTAGGATACGTCTTGTGAATCCCAAGTTTGGATTTCAGTGGGAGGATACGTCTTTTAAATCTCAAGTTTGGCTTTTAGTGGGAGGATACGTCTTGTAAATCCCAAGTTTGGATATTATAGGTAGTATATGTCTTGTAAATCCCAAGTTTGGCTTTTAGTGGAGGATACGTCTTATAAATCTCAAGTTTGGCTATTATTGGTAGGATACGTCTTGTAAATTCCAAGTTTGGCTTTTATAGGTAGTATACGTCTTGTAAATCCCAAGTTTGGTTTTAGTGGTAGGATACGTCTTGTAATATC
This sequence comes from Parnassius mnemosyne, assembly GCA_963668995.1. Taxonomy (NCBI): domain Eukaryota; kingdom Metazoa; phylum Arthropoda; class Insecta; order Lepidoptera; family Papilionidae; genus Parnassius; species Parnassius mnemosyne. Next base: position 16,401,208 of record CAVLGL010000104.1, read on the forward strand.
CAAGTTTGTCTTTTATTGGTGGGATACGTCTTGTAAATCCCAAGTTTGGCTTTTAGTGGGAGGGTACGTCTTTCGAATTGCAAGTTCGGCTTTTATTGGTAGGATACGTCTTGTAAATCCCAAGTTTGGCTTTTATTGATGGAATACGTCTTGTAAATCTCAATATTAGCTTTTATTGGTAGGATACGTTTTGTAAATCCTAAGTTTGACTTTTCGGGGGATGATACGTCATGTAGATCCCAATTTTGGCTTTAATTAGAAGGATACGTCTTGTAAATCCCATCTGTTGCGAATCTTAACTGATGTTGTAAATATTATTTTTAAACGTGCATTGTTACTTTTATTAAAAAGCTCATACTTACTTATTTTTGAGCTGAAAGAAGAGACGAATTATAACGCATACTTAATCGTATTCCTTGTATTCTTTATTAACATTAAAAGAAAGTTTTGATTTTAAAACATATTCTATGCAGAATGAATCTGATAAACATAAAGTTTATTAATCAACTGGTGTTAAGAGACGTAAGTGACGAGTGAGACCCGGCTTCCTTTTTTGCGGCTGCACTTCGTTTTTTACTCTGGTCAAGAGTGAAACCTTCGTTATTAAGTAAATTTTCTGAGAGCACTGGAGTGAAGCCGCGGGTGGAGAGCACCGGAAGCCAAAAGGTAGTAAACTAACCCGATTGACGTATTCTAATTATTGGGCCTCATTAAAAACCAAATAATTACGTTTTTCACTCTGTGCTACGTTAACGAAGAATCTCAACAAGGCGTTATAAATTTACGTGTCTGGATTTCTACTTAGTGGATATTACATAATTCTGCAGAGAGGTTTAACAATGCTTTTTATTATTCTCAAACCCATTTGTTCTTGTTTAATCTCCATCTTCTTATATCTCGGCAGAACTATATCAGTATCAGCTTCAGTGAATTCCAGATTTAAGCTTGGGGTTTGTAGAAGCCGACAGTTCTCAGGAACATTGTATTCTTTTAAAGTTTTGTCTTTCACCTCTTAAAGCCCTTACGAAGTATAGGCAGCCAGCTTTGCGGTTAGTCAGCGTGAAGGTTCTTCCCAAATACAGGAATATCTTCTAATGTAACTTCTTCTTGCGCTGCTTCCAGGGCTAAGCGTATTTCGGATCAATTTTAGTCTAATAACATGCAACGACCTAGGATGATGGGACAAACTACCGGATCTACTAAACTGCTTGATAATTAAACTACGGGTAAATAAATAATTTGGTTTTATGAAAGATAATAATATACTATTCGGATTATTAAACTTATTGTTACATCACAATATAGAGCCTAGTATTATATAGTATATAATATATTTCCCACGTGCGAAGATAACAGCAACTTTCCGTCTAACTGCATTTCGTCTTCGTGTTTCGACCTCCTTTTTATTTTTTTGTCATAAATAATGGATTTATATTATTATTTTTATTTTTGGTAAAAGATATCAAATTACATTTATCAATATTTAACTTTAAACAATACATCATGAACCTCGAGTTGAAAATAGTCATCCTGCACAGTACCACGATCATGAATGAATTTGACTAGTGTGAAAATTTTCTTATCATCTTCATGTAGGATTGAAATCAATCGGTAACATTGTTTGAAAAGAACTTGAAAACCCAGAAGCCAAGATGAAACCCCTGAGGCACACCAGAAGTTACTGAAATAAAATTCGAGGTAAAATCCTTTACATAAACTGCCGAACTGAAGTAAATTACCGTACATACCAGGCGATTTGTTTGTTAATATATAATTATAACGATTGCGAAACTTTGCCAAAGGTCAGCGTACAGGTACCTACACGTATCAACAAGAAAAATTTCGTCCATACCAGACATGCGCCAATCACTCATACCTCAAGATGAACAGGTATTAAATGGACTAAATTTGTATAATCTTTATATTCCCTTCTATAAGTATTAAATAGCAATTCAATAAACTGCATTGGTGCCAGTACAACCTTAAAGTTCGAGCAGAACTTAACCTTAATGAAGTATAATGATAAGATTTTTTATTATATCTTTTTTCTTATTATTTTTATCTTGATCAGAGGATAGTTAATTAAAAATATAACCGCACTGAGATGGTACTCCTTTTCTCTTACCTTTAATGGTCCAAGTAAGACGCAAGATTCGCCCCCTTTATTATTCAATTTCTTATTTCCGACTTAAATTTGAACTAGGCCAGTTTAACATGTTTCTGTGTTGGGTGGAATAGTTGTGTATCGCTAGCAACGCAAAGTCGGGAATTTGCATTTGGAAAAATCCAAAATTAGGGGCTTTTTAGGTGCTAATTTGGTGCCAAGTTTAAAAATGAGGTGCTCTAAAATTTTCACCGCAACGAACTGTTGAAATTTGCGTTGCTGGAAAAACGTATCGCTGGCAACGCAATGAAGTTATTAGATATACGATAAATATTAATAGCAAGGAATTAAGTGCTAATTAGGTGCTGCAAGTATACGCAATGACAAGACGCCCTTAATAAAAATAAAGTCGTTATTCAAAACAAAGCAGATGCAAAATTCAGGTTTTCCGAAAATCAGAAAATAATCAAAAATGCTTTTAGAAAAAGCCTAAATTAGGGGCTTTTTAGGTGCTAATTAAGTACCAAGTTTAAAAATTTGGTGCTCTAATATTTTCACCGCAACGATCGATTGAAATTTGCGTTGCTAGCAAAACGTCTCGCTAGCAACGCAATGACGTTACTAGATGTACGATAAATATTAATAGCAAGGAATTAAGTGCTGAGCGATTATCGAAACCCGATACAGATTAAGATATTATTCTGGGAATTATGGGCTCCACGACCACCATTACCTTACCATAATGTATGAAGGGTATTTTTTGTTCTTTATCAGTGTCTTAAATTAAATGCTAATTAGGTGCTGAAAGATTATTGAGGTCGCATGTAGATGACGGTAATGTTGTGGAAATTATCGGATTCAAAACCACCATTACTATAAAGTATGAACGGCACTTTTTGTTTTTCAGATTTAATATAATTTATAATATTATTTAATTTAATTTTCAACCAAATAAATGCTACAATTCTTATTTTTAGACATGTGAAGCCTAAACTTAGTGTACTAAATCGAAGGATATTTTCTTTTTAGAAATTTTTTTTGTAATAAATAGCGCCATCTACAACGTTCTATAGTTCTAGTCATTTTATCGAATCAAAATCGATGGACTCTCAAGGTGGTAAATACGATAGACGCTAGATGGCACAAACACAAAGACCTGATTTTTGTATTTGCTTTACCGATTAATTTTCTGAATATCGACTTTATTTTTATCTGGGGGCGCCTTGTTATTGCGTATACTTGCAGCACCTAATTAGCACTTAATTCCTTGCTATTAATATTTATCGTATATCTAATAACTTCATTGCGTTGCTAGCAAGACGTTTTACCAGCAACGCCAACTTCAACTGTTCGTTGCGGTGCAAATTTTAAAGCACCTAATTTTTAGACTTGGCATCTAATTAGCACCTAATTAGCACTTAATTTTTAGACACTGATAAAGAACATAAAATGCCGTTCATACCTTATGATAAGGTAATGCTGGTCATGGACCCTATAATTCAAAGAATAATATCCTAATCTGTATCAGGTTTCGATAATCGCTCAGCACTTAATTAGCACTTAATTCCTTGCTATTAATATTTATCGTATATCTAATAACTTCATTGCGTTCAACAGTTCGTTGCGGTGAAAAATTTAGAGCACCTAATTTTTAAACTTGGCACCTAATTAGCACCTAAAAAGCCCCTAATTTTGGATTTTTCCAAATGCAAATTCCCGACTTTGCGTTGCTAGCGATACACACCTGGGTAGAATGGGGTAATGCCGGTTACTTAAGGAAAAATTAATACACAGCGAATATAAATCAACATATCTCTTTATAGAACTAATCACAATCTCGAATATGTATAAGTATTCTCTACTATCAATAACATTTAAATTCAGATCACTAGTAATCATAGTTTTGGTATAATAAACATTTAGAAAACGTGTTTGACTGGTATTACACGCAATGTAAGGTCTGTACCGGGCAAAATTAATGAGAGCGTAAATCACATTTATAATTTTTTGCAGAGCCACGTCCTGAGCTTTCCGAGTGGGCCCAACGTCCACACAATACACATATGTACCACAGCTCGTTATCTCGTCCATAGTCATTGCAGATTATACATCTGTTCCCGACATCGTCTAAATCCGTGTCATCGTCTTCGCATAAATCTCACATCTCTATTTCAGAGTTTGTAGTACTGTCTTCATTCATAGACTTATTCTGTTATATTTTTCTCTTCCTGCTTTCAATTCTGCAGTTTTCTTCAAATTATTTTTCATTCCTGTTGGTTTTTTTACGAATATTTTCTTTTTGTGCTATCCATATCTTCACTTTTGTAGTGAACAAAACGTGAACGTGAATCTTGTATTCGATAATCATGATCGCACCTCTTTTCATCAAGAAGTTGCTATTCTTCATTATCTCAGCTGATAGAAAATCTTCATCGGTAAATATATTTTTGGGCTGTTAAGAAATATCCCTGAAGCAGTAAATTTTGCTTCGGTTTTCGCAATTGTTCCTACTCTTTGTAATCCTTTTTTGAACAGCGAAGCTATGTCTGGTGTAATTTTTCGTTCCAAATTGAGTTTGATAAATATGTTACAATCTTGTTTATATGCGGTTTTAAGGGCGCCGGAATATCCAATGACTGTATTCGATGAGATCTGTATGGTAGCAAAGACAACATTACAATGTGGTTTTATTTGCAAAAGTTATACGAATTCCAGGAAATTCGGCTAGAATGATTATCTAAGAGGAGCAAAACCGGATTTTTTTACAAAGGCTTCGTATATTACGTAAAGTTCTGAAGCCGTTCTACAAAGGGCTCTTCGTTTATCCATCCATTTTTGGATCACCTATATACTACTTCACGTGGTCCATCATTTTATGATTGACCACGTGATGTGATGAATAAAGATATTAGAAGAATGTGGCATTTATAGTGCATACTGCCGTAACCATTTGGCTCCTTTCCTTACTGGTACCCACTCACTGGAGCCCACTCGTTTTTGGCCCTTTTCGACTACAACTTTGTAGGATGGACAGGATCCTGTACCGATGTTACGCCAGTTTCATTCACTTATATATGTTTCTAGGCGAAAACTAATATTTTTTGCATCAAGTTTCGCAGCAAGTCAAGAAATATTTCTACTTCATCCCTGTTAATAGCAGAAGCTCTATATAAGCTTGTGCCTTAAGTCTTACGCACTGATAAGTTATTTCGTTTTAAAAACCCTTCAAGCCAATCTCTGCCAGCTGATTCTGAGGTTTTGTAGAAGTTGTGCTTGATGTTATTTCTTTTTGTTTACTTAAAAGCCATCTTCCTTATTTCCATAGCAGTATACCCGTAAATATATATTTGCAAGCAGTCCAATTTGAGAGGCCATAGTACCCGTATTATGTGATAATTCCGTATGTATGTGGCTGGCCTTATACACATCCGCTTTATGTGTGCGTGCTTATAATCACCGTAACATAATTGGAAGTGTGCTGACCGGTATTACCATCTGACCGCCATTACCCGATTTTACCCTACTTCTGAAATATTTTACACAAAAACATTCAATCCTTCTCTAAAGTAAATAATCAATTTATTTGAACAAAAAGTAGAGACACTTATTGTTTTCGAAGTTCATAATCTTACTATTTCTAATAAACTTTTTATTAGAAATGAAATAACTCTCTGAATTCTTACGTTCTTACATATAATCGTTTATTATCGCCAACTTATGTATATGTCGCAGCCATCTAGCTTAATTAGCCGTTTAATTAACAGTCTAGCCTATTTCTAAACAGCGCCGCGCCGTTGAACTAGCGGCCTGAATGATATTCAGCCGATGCGTTTAATACAATATTGCACCTAACTTGTTATATAGCGACAGTAAGTTATGGTGCGGCTGGGATGGCCCTCAGCCACCCTAAAGCCGCTTTCATTTAAATAATATAGCACATAGCGCATAATTAGGCACAGACCAGCGACATTACATGGCGTTGCCTGCCACCTTATTAATTTCATTCAACGAGATGGCACCGTTTACTAAAAAGGCTAGACTGGTAATTTAAAGGTTAATTAAGCTAATTTGCTGCGACATATTATATATTATCACTATTCCTGTTCCTTTCTATTGTCACTTAGTGAAGTGAGAGATCAAATTCAGCATTTCTTAAGTTGACGTCTACTTTTATGAGTAACGTAGTAGTAGTTATTTATAAATTGACTGAATAGAAACGAAACTTAACGTATTTTTTAGAAAGAAATGTTCGCGAAATGTTGATCTAAATGTAATTTAATTATTTTCCAGTTTTGCATGCCGTAAGCGACTAAGCGCGTCGGTATGTTCTACTAGGGCCTAAATTTTTTTTATTTTTCTTCTCCATGAGTACGACTGACTTTATTTACTTTATTTAAAATAACTACATATTTATATCGTTTTTAGGGTAGAAAATACCTACATTACGGTTTATCATTACTTCATGTCTTACCAGGTTATCTTATCAAGTGGTATATTTTATATAATATGTAGATATGTATCATTATTGTAGTAATAAATACTACATATTTTAATTTATTAAATAATATAAATAAAATTTAATATGTAAAAGATGTACTTATTGTTACTCACAAATGCTAAAAAAATTTAATATATTAATTTTTTATTTATTCTTCTCATTTTTCATTATTTAATATCATATTATGTCAAAATGGTCAATATTTTGTTTAGTTTTATTTAGATTAAAATACTGCCGATTTCTGTAAGTTAAAACTGTTAAAATGTTTCGTGTAATGCTTATATCGATGTTTTTATGTACGGCATGCGAATAATTTCTATTGTAAGCAGCAATTATCTTTATATATTATCATCCATAACAATTAGCTGAGGCTGTAAAAAATAAACAATTCAAAAGGTAGAAATTATATAAAAAATCTATTCAATATAATTCTCTAAAAACTCTGAATATTATATGCCTTTGGTATATTTATAAAAACAAAATTTGTTCTTTATTGTACATATTATTATGTAATTATTGTTGTATTAAGTTTGTTTTACGATTTTATTAACATTTATTATTTAATATTTAATTATTTTGGCTTAAATGTGCACCGCTTTTTTAATTAATATTGTTTTTATTTCAAAAGCAAAGTTGAATAAAATTTCTGGTTTTCGTTTGGTTCGAATTTTATTATTTTTATTTAAGAAATTTCCTAATGAGTTACTTGTTTTGTTTCTATTTTTTCTTTACTTATATATTATACCTGTGCCATGTCTTCCAATTTTTGACAATAACATAATTAATAGAATAATATAACATTAAACACTAGAAGGAAGTATGTACGTATGTAGAAACTTTAACAGAAAACTAAGTAGGTTGACTAGTTGAAAGCTATTTAGTGCTTCAATAAAACTACGAAGTTTTGTAGATCTATAAAGCTGTATACCTATATTTATTTTCATCATTACAGCTCGTGTAGAGTCCACTGCCGGACATAGGTCTCCTCTCGCTTCCCTCATTTTATAAGGGATATATTTGCCATAGTTGGTAGGTTGGCAACTGCAGTATTTTATTTTCTAGTTGTTACTAAAAAGACGCTGCTGCCCGATTGGTTTGTTTCTATCTGTCACCATACGGGACTATATGGGACAGTGGATATCCTTACACCGTCAACACACGATTATAGGGTATAGTAGTTGCTACACGTGATTGTAGTAATGTTCGCGCAAGAATTTCCAATCTATTTATCAATTTTAGTCTCAACACGTGCGTTGTTTTACAACTCACTAAGATAAGTTTAATGCAAATATTCAAATCGCACTGACTTTGCACGTACACTTGTTTAAGATTTGGACAGTATTCTTTAATTGCTGCCGTAGTCGAAATCCGCTGGTAGGACACCGTCAACGCCATCATCATTGATTGACTTGGACATCAGTGATGTTAACAATTTTATCGATGACTCAGTACAAATTGGAAAACGGTGATATTTCCTGATTGATTTGGAAACCACAATCACACTATCACTGCAGCCCATGACAAATGCACTGCTGAACATCTACCTCCCCCATACACTGCCTCAAAATACGGTTCTGAGCTACCTGCATACATGTTTAATCAGGTCACCACTCCATCTAGTGGGGAAACTGAAAACGCTGCAAATACACACTCACACACACACGTGTTTATTTATTGAATGAATTAAATTTCATGAAGTGGAGTTTTTATATTGTTTTTTATTGTTTTTATTTTATTTTAAATAATTGTAAAGAATAAAAAAGACAGATGTCACGAGTATTGAGAAATAAGAGAATGTTTTTTCTGTGAATGTAAAAACCTGGCGTTTTCTGTTGAATTGTATCACTGCATTTAATTTGATTATCCAAAGTACGATATTATAATTTATATATTATGAAGACGAAATTTTTTATTTAAAAACTGCATCCTAACTACCACGCATTCTGCGCGTGATCGTGACCGTGTAGTAGGTGTAGGAATATCCACTACCCCATATCGTCCCGTGGGTGTCGTAAGAGACAACAGGGAAACTAAAACAGGAGATAGGCAGCCTAATAACAGTACAAAATAATAATAAAAACTATGAGGCAATCTATGGGGAAGGCCTATGTTCAGCTATGACTTTTATATGTTGTAATGAATTATCTAATAACTGGTAGGACTTTTTTCTACCTAGATAGGACCACTCTCTGACCTATATCTGGCGCGAATTAGCAATGCGTATACTGTTTGTGTTCTGTTCCAAAAAATATAGAGAACTGGTATAATTATATTAATACAGGCTCTGAGGCATTCCATTTTAGTCCTCAGGAGTTAAAGCGTATCTGTAACCTTCTTTGTTTGAAGTTGGTTGCCAACGTTCATAAACTGCAACAGCCGCTTACCATCAGGTGGATTGTAAGTTCGTTTGCTACTTCAATGTTATAAAAATATGTTTAATAGCGTTCGAACCTGAAAACAAAAACCTAGTTAAGTCAAAGTTCTAGTCACCGTTTCAGGTATTTTCGTAACATGTCATTTTGTTTAGATGGTCAACTTCAAAGAAGTAAATTATGCTGGCAAATAATTTTAAATTAGATTTTATTAAGAATGATACATAAGACTTGATGCATGTAGATTGCATCTTAGCTCTGATATATAGCATAAATATATTGTAAACTGGATTCGTAGTTGTAATTATTTTAACTCGTTCCACATTATTTCAACTTGTATCTTTGGTCTGTATAACCCTAATATCTATGTAAGTAAATATACATTTTGTCCAAAATTTGCCTGACTGTAATCTTACAGTACTATACATTTTTCTTTTATGTACCTATTATACCCCATAAAATAAAGCTGTATTTGAATAAAATTGAAAAAGTTAAGTACCTATATATTGTATTACTAAAAATTTGATAAAGATTCGATTTATATCGAAAAAAAATCTATTAAAATTGATTATATTTAAATGATATAATAATGTAAGAAAAACTTGTAAACCTATCTAATTCAGATAGTGGGCTTTTATTAGAAAAAAAATCGCAAGTCATACATACTTTAAATTAATTAGGTAATTAGATGATCACATGTGTAATTCTTATTGAAAGTCATCTTTTACTTTACCACTGGTTCGAAAAGAACCCTCTGTCCTGAGAAGAACCAGCAAGAAACATAGCAGGACATAAATCTCTGAGAAACTTAAACATCGACTTTCTAAATCAATATTTCTAATAAAGCTTACGAATCCTGATTAATTTGTTTTAATCATACTATGGTGTTACCCGAATATTGTAGTTAGATATTGTGAGTGTAGAATTTCTATTTTAATAAAAATAGGTGGGTAACTATGCAATTCTTATATCGGCCTTTTCTATAAGCCTTAACAATATTCTCTTGACACTAACATACCTCGTCGACATTTTCCAACAGTTACCGTTACAGCCTATTAAACTCCACCGCTGAACATAGGTATCCCCCATAGATTGTCCCATAGGGGTAATAGTTGCCACGCTTGGTAAACGTGTTGACAACCGCAGTTTATTTTTATTTTTAGTCGTTATTATGAAGACGCTCTTGCCCATCTACTGGTTTGTTTCCCTCTGTCGCCTCTTACTACACCCACGGCATGATATGGGGTAGTGGATATTCTTACACCGCCACTACACGGTAAAGTATTTGATAATTATTATATTCGGAATCAGCCGGTAGGCAGTTTGTGATAGTATCATCCAGGGGTGTCACTTCCACTATGGAAGGTATGGAGCACTCCATACCTCAAGTTTTTCAAGGTATGGAATTCCATAGCTGAAATTAGGAAATAAATCGCATATTACTACAAACCCCATATAAATAAATCGCAAGCCCTTAAACCTCAATACCCCACATCTTATAGTTCAATAAATAAGTTGAGTATATACACTGCAAACTCTTAAACCTTAATACCCCACGAGTAATGCGAACAAATTTGAAAATCGCGCCACCATTTTCCATACCTCAGATTTTTACAAAGTGACACGCCTGGTATCATCATCATAAAGTAAGCGTCATCAATAGTTTGATACAGACTTGTTGCAGAAGCGGAATTTTTAATCCGCGGACGCGGATGCAGAGTTCAAGTGTTATTTTAGGATAAACTACTTTTTATTGGGACAATTAAATAGAAGGCGATAATTTTATATTACTTTTATTTATGAATAAATTTTTGAGTAAAAAAATCTTAATCAAAAACTTTTACTTGCGTGCACGCACACCCAGAGAGAATTTTCAATTGTCCTCTATTTAATTTCCACCAGGTCAGTGCATTTTATTCCACATCCAGTCTATTTTTCTGCTGATATATTACCGAATTTTATTTTAAAAGAGCACCAGGGTTGTCAGGTGTTTCTTCTTGACCTTCATCTTCATTCATCGACCTTCATCTTGACATCCAACATCAAGGCAAGATCGACAACATCCATACCCGGAACAATTATTTGTAGGCCATATAAATAATGGTTTCGTGCGGGATTCGATCCCGTGGCCCTTAACGCTGGAACTCATTGAAGTAATTTGTATATTAATTATTAACGAAAGTAAAAACATGAAAAATAACTGACTTTAAACTCAATATCATAAACTAATATAAAAACCTACAAGTGTTTTAACCGACTTCAAAAAAGGAGATTCTGAATTCAGGAGTATATATTTTTGATGTTTAAATTGCTTAAAAAATACAGTTTTGAAGTAAAAAATATCAAATCAAAATAGTAGTAAACGTCTTCCTTTTTTTTAATTTGCTTCTAGACGTGTTAAAAATGTGCACCACCATCTACACGTATTTTAAGTGTCTTGCCATCCAAAGGGCTTGTTTATCGAGAGATCACTTATATCGATAAGGTCGCTTTTTGTATAACACATTAAGGCGCATATTCCATTATTTTCTTTGTAATTTTGTTTATGGTATACAATAAAATTATATTCAATATTATTATTAAGTGGCGAAGCTTGCGAAGTCACTTATTAAGTGGCGAAGCTTGCGAAGTCACTTATTGATTTCACGATGTCTGTCCGTCTGTCCCACGATTATCTCGAGAATGGTTTCGAATTTTCAAATTCTGTTTTCAGCAATCGATTACTGATCACCCAGGCATCTGAACCTCCTATTTTGAAACTGATTGCTCAACGACAACCGTTAGAAACCGCTACAAAGCTGATTGCTTCGCCACTTTGCTATGCTGTTAGCTTACTAGGTTTATTATTATGGGGTATTTATAGAGTAGGTATTCTCATCTGGTTGCGATGAATAAATATCTAAAAGAAAATGATAAATATACATTAAATATAGTAACATAAATAAATAAATAAAACCCGACCAGATAGAAGCCTTCGACAGGGGAGACCAATAGATCTTTGTAGGGGCAGCCGTAGGCCGTAACACTTTTTAACAACAAATTTTGTAGAACAAACTTGAGTCGTGACTTCCCAGTGATCCGTATGTCTCGTCTGTACAACAAGCTCGCCAAAAATATAGCCGACCTATGCTCCCCTCACTCAATTTATGACCAAACTTAAGCACACGTTAAACGGCGGTTGTACAAATCAACTTTTATTTTATTTTTAAATAACATAATTTTATATATTACATATTACTATAATTTAACCAAACATTTATGTTTCTTATGTTGGCAATCCAAATAAATAAAAAAAAAGTCCTCTCTGTGATGATGGTCCAATCCCAATGGAGCCTGGCGCGGTCATTTTCGAGCAAGGATTCCGGCAAGTACTTATAATAGAGCAGTTTCCGATCCACGAGACAGTATTTCAGAGCGAGCTCCTGGTATATAATCCTGACTTGTGCTTGTGAAAGTACACAGAGTTAGAAAGCGCTTAATAACCGGAAATTATATGCCTAAGTGACTCACCGGGATGGCAACTGTGTCAACGAATGGTTCTTGAAGAGCCTCTACAAACCTCCTGTGGAGCTTCTTCTTTATCCATACGGTCTCCTGGTCTGAAATGCTTGTTGAAATGGTCGGTTTTGCCATTGCTCGTTGGCTAAAGATAGAGGGATAAGTCCTTTATCACACGAAATTACGTCCTTGTAGAATGGATCCGATCTCACCAGGAGGTAATTACGGAGGCTTACACACTTCGCGGTTATGTTATGCATGGTGAGAGCGCTTAAAAAGCTGCGCTCACCATGTTTCCGCGGTAAGTACATGTTCATTACTGACGATCTTGGGTGATGTATTCTGTGGGACGTCATAACAGACGGAATTTCCTATTCAGAGCGTTCAGTTTGGTCAGAGTCCACCTGAGTATGCCAAAGGTATATATGAGAACTGGTATGATCCAATCGTTATATTCGTGTGTCTTATTAACGCCCGATAAAAGACTGTTAAGGATTTTTGTCAAGCGTGCATAAAACACATCACAAATTGACTGTTTATTATTTGCCTCATCAATACCCTTGTTCTTTGACATACCCAGGTTTCTATGTTTTTGCCTCCGAAAGAGTCCTTATGTTGATGGGCATAGATAAGTCTATGTCCTCAGAATTAGCAACACTACTCGTTTCGACATGGAGTACGCCGCACTTATTCGTCCCCAGCTCCATTCTGATAGAATTGCTAAACTCACAAGTGATGTTTAGCAACTCCATAAGATGGAAGCGTCTGGAGACGAACAACTTGAGATCATCCATATAGAAAAGGTGAATCACTGTTGTCCCTCCTTTCCGAAGCTGAAATCCCCTCTCGGATCTTTCGAATAAAGTACTGAGAGGATACAGAGAGAGGCAGAACCAGATTGGACCCAAACAATTGCCCTGGAAGATAGCCCTTTTGATCCCTATGCGGCTTTCCGCCGTCGTCATTTGCTCGCCTAGATGACAAAGTACCTATCATACTCCACTGCCCGAGGGGTTCTCTAACTGTACAGTCAACCTTTCACAGCTTGGGGAACTTCTTTAGCCTTGTGTGGGGCACCGCGTCGAATGCCTTTCTGTAGTCTATCCAGGCGGTGGAGAAGTTCCGACGGTTGTCTTTAACCACTTTGCCAACGACTGTGTCAATGAGGAGTACCTCTTTGTTTCCACGTCCCCATCCATTTTAAGCGTGTGACATCACCTGATTTCAGTTCAGGTGACGAGTGACTCTTGCGCTCAAAATTGATGTCAGTGTCCTATATAATAATAGTGGGTAGACACGGATGGGGCGGTATTTGCTCGGGTCTGTGGTATCCTGATCTTTAGGAACCAAGTGAGTGATCCCAGTAGTGAAGAGACTCGGTAGCGACTTCTGGTAGAGAGCCTCTTGAAACTGTCAGGCGAGCACAGCGTGACACACCACGATCCTCTTCATCCAGTGGTGATGCAGCCCGTAGTCTCGGATTTTTTCATTTCGGGGCCTTACTACGCCCCAGCTACGTCTTCCGGCTTTATGCTATACGGGATGCATGGGCTTAAAAATAAATTTGTGAAAACTGTACAGTCGATTCAGTCAATTCAAATCAAACGTTGCCTAGCACTGGGGTGTAAATAGCCGGATGCTTTACACATTTACCTCAACTAGAAAGGTTAAAATTATAAACAAAAGAAAAAACTTTACTTTTGTCTTTATGTACTTTATTTATTTTTTTGTCACAAACTACAGAACTGCGGTTCTACAAGTCAAAACCTTTCGTTGGACCAAAACGCTCATGAACCATAATTAAATTGACATAAATAAATGTATAATTAGAATTTATATTAATTTGCAATTTCATAAATTATTGAAATAAAAATCTTTTAAAATCTAAATTCATATACAAATAATCTCTCTTAAATTGAAAGTAAATGAGAAAAATCGAAGCAATATTTTTTTTAATGGAAAATCATGATGTTTATCACAATGTTATGGACACTAAGATCCCCAGTAGACTCTCTATCAAATATACATAAAGTTACATTTTAAAAAGATAAGCAAATACATTATTTATGTATTTCAAAAAAGCAAAAGGTTTTAAAGACAAAGTCGACGCGCAAGAAATAAAATGGCGGTAAAATGCCGGTAATTCAATAAGGTAGTAAAAATTAAAGCACATATAACGCGATGTAATAAAACCTTAAGCTTCGTTGAAAACTAAAAGTAAAACTTACACTCCATTGACGCAGAACATGCCATACATTTATATTATTTTTTATGTGTTTATCCTTATCATGCGTAAAAGATTTTTTCATGTCAATTTAAATCTACAGATAATTTTTGTATGAAATGTCCAAATCGCGTTCATTGTAGGTACATATTTGATGATACATTTTTAAATATTTTTTCCATCCTAATAAATTTTAAAGAAATAAATAAATAAAAAATAACTAAGCATGTTTTGCATTAATGGAATGTTTACGACTAACATAGTATTATATTACAATTAATAATAAAATTAATACGACTTTTTTAGACTCATACTAGCATAAGATTATTATTAAAACTTACCACAAGCACACACGCGGTAACAAAAATTGTGACTTCATTAATTTTTTTGGCTTTATTATAAAGTGTGATTTCATTTTTTCAAACTGTAAGGCCGCTGATTCAATGATCGTCCAGCCTATCAAACTAGTGATGGGCCTGCCATCATCTAGATACAACAATTTGTCCATTATTTTAAATTTTAGTGTAATGTACTTTTTATAAAATCACAATTTTTGATCGCCAACCTCGTTCACACCATACATAAAATTGTAACTGTCAACTTAGATCTTTGCAAATGTGTAGTAAAACAATGTGTAAGCGTTGTAATTCTACTTATGAATGTCATAAATCTTATCAACTAATTGATGCCAACATTTCTTTGTCCAAATTGTAAAAATTCTAATTACAAAAGCTAAATTGTCAAATAGATAATAGTCAATATTTGTTGTCATTTTGATTGGTAATAGCGTCCGAAGAATACAAAGTGATTATTCAAATAACTAAAGATTTGTTACGGCGGAAAACCGAAATCCTGCATTTAACGTGTAGCAGTAAATGTGTTTAATACAAAATTTTCCGTGTTTGGAGTAGATAATAAATCTTTACAGAAGTCATTTTGAATAAAAATATATACTCTATGGACAATATTCTTTTACCAGTAGCTGGCTTAGCTAAGTTGATTTCCTATTGTCGTTAACACTATACTAATGCGCTGCCCGCGGTGCAATAAAATGGGGTAGGCCTGTCGTAATGCCCGTAAGTGCGACAGAGAGCGCAACAGGCGGCGTCCTGTTTCCCCATTTTATTGCACCGCGGGCCGCGAGTGTTTAACATTAGTATAGTGTTAACAACTATAGACAATCAACTTGCTGCTGGTGAAAAAAAAATTGGTCACATAGTATTTATTTTTATTCAAAATTACTTCTACAAAGATGTTTTAGTAACATCTAGGTTATCTATACCACACACGACAAATATTGTATTTTACTGTAAATGCAAGATTTTGGTTTTCCGTCGTAACTTAAATCTTTAGTTACCTTAGTTACAACTCGCTATAGCGGAATACACCTAGGTTAAAGTAGAGTTGGGCGTGTGTTCGCGTCGCATACACTATCGAAGCGTGGCTACAAGTTGTGAGTACTACACAGTGACAAAGAGTTAGTGCGTCAGCGAGCGCTGGGAGCGGCTTACGGGATCCAGCCCACCACCCAGCTGGGGCTGCGGGTGAACTGGCTCAAGCGGCGAATTCGTCCGCCTGCAAATTGTTACAAGTCAATATTAAGTATTATATGAATCAATTTTATTCCAATAAACCTAATGCCCATATAATCAAACACTGCTCAATTTTAAGATGCCCTTAAGTCTCTCGTGCTGTCTCTATCACTTTAAGTCAAAGTGACTGTGACGACACTAGACTTAACGACATTTTAAAGTTGAGTAGTGTTTGAGTATGTGGGCATAAGAAACAATTATATAATGACACTAATAATAAGCTAATTTGGGTAGTTTACGCTATCGATAATAACTTAATTATTATATCATATAGATAAATGTCCTACTTTTCGTAACATTTCAAAACTGGTTCAAGTTTCTGTTTTTAGTTATATTAGATTTTTATTATTTAAAATATTCCAACAGCAATTATTTCACTACACGAAAGGTAATTTTTCGTATTGTCATATGGAAAATTTTGCTTTGACAGCTCTTAAAAAGTGTTTTAGTTAACTTGAACGTCGATTTGCGTATTATTATTAATATAGTTTGACGTATATACAAATATCATAAGCTATCTCTTCCTTGGGGGACCATCTTTTTTTTTTTTTTTTTTAAGTACACTGGTATAAAACTCATGTAACATAGATAACACTAATGTACATTTAAATTACATAAATAGTTCTTAATCAAACAATCAACAATCAACCTGTCCGACAAAACGTAGAACTTGCACAGATAACAAATCTGGAATCACTTTAATCTTTAATTTATCATTTTGTCGTAAAAGGATTTTCAATTAATTCCGAATAGTATGCTAAGAAAGTTATATTTATAGAATGTAGATGTAAATACATAAGTATTATTAATTTTTAGCCAACTTTAAAATAGGAGTGACACGTATTTATCGTAACATAAAAAATAGGCATCTAAAATAGCAGACTGTAACTGTGACAAACTGAAAGAACAGCTCGTGTTCCACGAGATAACAAATCCACAAAAAGACAGTCACAAGTTTTTCTTTATTCATACATATTATGACAGTTACCTTTGTTAGAATAACATAACAAATGTTACTGTGACACCTTGTTACTCGTCACTAGCTCTGTCCTTTTCTCGCATAGGTTCAACACCTTAGAAAGAGTAGTAACTACCAAGACTGTAGTAGGCTGCTATTTTGTAACTTAGCGGTTAGCCACCGTAGAGTCTATATCACCTGAGGATGCCTCGTGTAGAGGCGAAACACGTGTCGTATTATCGTCAGTGGTGTGTCTTGCCTAGTGTAGTGGTGTTGGGAGTAGCGGTGCTGGGATTAGTGGTGACGGGGATAGTGCACGTAATTGAGGGAGGGCGGGAGGTGCTCTTCATACTAGGTAAGACACATCTTTTTATTTTATAACGCGGATATTTGCGAAGTAAATTTTTCTAAAAGCTTTTATATTTTGTAACAGGTTTTTGGAACTGTTATTTATGTGGAACTGGAACAGGCGAACAATAGATATTATAGAGTATGGTTTTACCTGCGTGACAATATTAATATAACAATATTACATGTATTTTATATTATTTTATAAACATCTTAAGTAAAACGATGAGGAAGTGTAGAAGAAAATTATAGTTACTTGTGTAACAGCAAGGGCTTTAGAAGACTGTACTTCCGGGTGTAGCGTTGTATTGGTATTATTACCATAAAAGGCGTTAAAATTCGATTTTACAGCGACATCCGCTCTTCAAAATCTGTCGAGCTCTTTAGGCTACAGGAAATTACGCGAACATACGCACATCCCAAATCATAACCCTCTTTCTTGGGCGGTCGAGTAAAATGTCTATATAAGTCTGTCTATCTATGAATGTGTTATTTTTCTTGTCTGTGTTAATTGATAAGTAATATAATGGAGATGTTATATTATGTATGACAAGCTTTTTTTTTTAATATAACATATTTGGCAAGGAATAAATGAAATATAAACTTGTCGATAAACATTATCTAATAGAAACATAAAAGGTATATTAAAATAGGGGTGTTTGTATGTTATTTTACAATCGAAATACATGGTTATATGGTCAAAATGCTGGATAAATAAAATGGTACAAATCAGTCAACCATATTATATATAACAATGTATAAAATCTTACCTCTGGTCGTCAAAGTTCTAATAACCATTATTTGTTCAAGCATCAATTCTAAAATATTATATTCATAACTATAGCTGTATAGATGATACGAATGTCTTTTTTTCTCAATGATTTTTTTAATCTCTCGAAGTTAGAAGACATTGTTACCGTATAATAAAAATTAATTTACATAATCAGGTAACTGGTATATTTTGTGAAAATAATGACAACAAAAGTTATTTGTGGCGATATTTAAATACCAATAATACTTACCACACGTGTAGTTCTGGGCACTAAGCGCTGTTCTGGCTCCGGCGTTGCTGGCGTACTGGAATGCATACACACGAACAAATGGTCAGGGCTTTTATATACACATTACGACGGTTCATGGAATGGCATTTGCTACGTTACTCTTTTTATAACTAACGATATAATAATATTAAATAATAAAGTAAGAATGATAGGGAATGCAACATCAATAAACCCGTCTTTATATACCTAGGTAACATTTGGGCGTATCAATGTGAAAATAATTAACACCAGTGGTAAAATTAAAAAAAAAAATTACAACCGACTTCAATATAAATTATAATGAGAACATCATCAGTGTAGTCGAAGTCAATTAAATACGCATTATTGAGGATAGCTCAAAAACTACTGATCAGATCTTAATCAAATTTGAATAATGGAGCCACACGAGAAGCACCAGCTTTCAAACAAAAAAAGAATCATCAAAATCGGTTCACCTAGAAAAGTTCCTAGGTAACGCACATAAAAAAATACAGTCGAATTGAGTACCTCATCCTTTTTTGGGAGTCTGTTAAAAATACCCTTAGAAATTTACTTATTATATTTTTCTTCCTTACTAGTATTATAAAAATAGATATTGCATGTGAAATTATAAATGAGGTAAATAAGCAGTGTGACTGTTGGTAGCAAATGCCATTACCGGTACTTTCTAAAGTTATATGTATAATCATAGGTTCAAAACAATTCAGTTTCAGCTGACAGTCGGACAGAAGAAGTAAACAGTTTCCATGCCACAGTATGCAAACATCTCAAGTGCCTTAGTATATTTCCATTCTCATTCTGGTTAGCTAACACACTCATGCAGAAAACAAGTTTTATTTTTAACGTAACACACATTTTTGTCTATGGTATCACATTGGGACGAAAATTTGAAAAAGATAAAACAAAAAAAAAACACATAGTATGTCTATACTGTCGTATTGAGACCCCATTGTTGGCAGGCCTAACAAGCGAAACTCGATTAGCAGAAGCCTTTGCGAATTGAAAAAAAAAAACAATAAACGGCCTTCGCATTCGCGCCAAGTAAAACTGGAGTTTTACCCATTGTTCTGGCCGTTCCTACAAATTATCATTGCGCCCTACGCTCCCCTCCCTGCTAAAACCAAATTATTTTCTGTTAGATTAATGAAATCAAAATAATTTACTTTATTATGAGACTAGTGTTTTATGACAGTAGTACAAAATTTTAAAATTAATTCAAGAAAATAGATATATTATAGAAATAGTAAAAAAGGTGTTAAAAAGTAGAGTAAATATGTCACTAATACGTGGTGTAAAAATGAATGCATCAAGTGACATATTTTTTTTTTTTAATATTGTCTCGGTGCAGTTTTATTTGCTTATGATGTTTAATCAAGTGTAACCTGTTGTATGTACATAGCCCTAATATCTAATATTTCTATACTTAACCTTTACTTATTTTATAGAATATAAACTGAGGTTAAGGTGGAATTTACTTTATATAAATTTATTTCAATATTATTGTAAATTATAACAGCTCAAAACTATTTCACAACATACAATTTATAACCCCTTAATTTTATCAAACGATTTTATTTTAATAACTTTCTTTTGTTTACTAAGACGAAATAAAATACAGACAAAAATACAACCTCTAACGTAATAATAAAATATTGGAAATAAAATACAACTGGATTGAAATATAAAAATGTCTTAACAAATTACAACAAAAACTATTGTACTTTAGGAGTTGTTTATATTCGAATAGCATATATCGATAGTGTTGATCGAATGAGCTGTTATAAGATCGATAAAACTGCACCTTAAGAGTTGTCAGTGATGAAACTCAATCAATCGACACTGTAAATAAGCTTGGATAAGCGAAGTGTTGTTATCGCTGCCGTGCTAACATTGTACACCCTTCCAGGGCCTGACCTGCACGAAATTCTATTGGCTACGCGCCCCTTTTTGCAGGTTAAAGAACCTGAACTGAAGTCGCAGCGTTAGGTCTTTCCGTACTGTAATGGAACAACATACATAATTGAGTCGCTGTAAGGTGTGTTGATCCGTGCATGCCGGATCATGTGGTATAGTAACCTTGATCAATCGATATTCACCATAATGACCATGAGGATAAAGTTCAAAATTGATTACTTGGAACTGGTTGATCAAGATGACGTCAGTTTGTGAGATCATTAGAGACATAGGGGGCACGCGTGGGTGTGTGAGTTGCGCGTCTACTCACGAGTGGGGATTGGGATTAATGTCGGGATGCTCAGCTAGCACGAATCGATCTTCACTGGTCTGTAATCCATTGGTTTCTTGTCGAACTTCGGGTCTATCTCCGGGACTGGTCGCCTCTATAACGACCGAGCCCTCAACATTCTCAGTTATCACAGTCTTTCCATTGTCCTTCGTGGGCGTTTTGTCTTCGACACTGGGCGGTGTTACATTGAAGAAGCTATTGTCGATGCCGACGGCAGACGGCCGGCTTCGTGGCAGCCGCAAGCTTAGTGACGCTCTAGCTCGCTTTTGTTTTCGGCAATCTGACAATATCGATATCAGTTATCGAGCCGCAACATTGATTCTCTCTCGATTGCTATGCGATTCGTTGAATGATTCGAGTTAATAGAAGCGAGGATGTTCAAACCGCCGGTTGCGTTATAACTGCAAGTGCGGGCGAATAGTTATGGCCCTATGGATGTTAATACGTATCGATGTAATCGCGATATAAAGAAATCGATAATTTGTCGCGATACGATGATCGTAACATAATGCAATTAGTTATTTGTGATCACAGATTATACAATGATTATGTGCAAATATGAAGAGGTTTAAAAAGAATGAAATATATCGCGACTATATCGATTTAAATTTATCGAGTAATCGTAAGGATTATTCGGTTTATCGCGGTTGTCACATAGGGCCTTACGGTGCGATGGGGTCTACAGGTCATAAATACGTTTGTTTGATTACTAGCGTGTGCGGAGACGCCGGGTCGCAATATTGCACCGTCCCATACCGCCTCTTCCCGTATCTGCGTAATGCGAGCGATAATGTATGAACTGAACTGTTCGCGAAAATGGAATCGACCGAACAGTCGATTGAGAATGTTCGTTGAAATGACATACGATTTTGAAAGAGCTCGTGCACACAATCACTTAATTGAAACAGTGAATAGAGGAACTAAAAGAGATACAAACTTGCTTAAAAGAATATGTAATAATTATTTTTCTCTTTAAAATTCAAAATATGTAATTTTGAATTTTTTAAAGAACCTACTATTTGAAAAAAAAAACAGTACAATTTTTGTAATGTTAATAGAAATTAAAATTATATATGCAAAATATATGCAAACCTACATCCATCATATCTTTTTAGACCGAAATAAAATACCAACCAGATCAACTTCTGTAACAGACAATGAAGGCAGCGCACTTAGTGTACACAAGTTTGGTACACCTAGTCTTCTAGATATTTCTTTTTGTGAAATCTTATCGCAGATCTCATCATTACCATTATCATTACATTATTTAACAGACCAACAGGTCATAAGCTCATAAATTGAAAGTAACTGTCACAATTGTTACAATATTCGACAGAATGCCAGTTACCTCGGACATTAGTTGCTTCTCGTCACTGGTCTGACAATTATTTTTATTTATTCATTTAGCGCATATCAAAAGTCCACCGCTGAACATAGGCTTACTCATGATAGCCTTATAGGGGAGATATTTGCCATAGTTGCCACGCTTGGCAACGGTAGTTTTTTATTATTTCATAATATAGTTTTGTGAATGATTTTTTTACACGATATATAATATCTGCCATATTTGTGACAGTAGACCTACTAATAAAACAAAATAATAGGTCCACGAGAATACTAAACTTTAACTAAATTTTAGTTCTGGCATAACTTATTCCACAACCAATCGGAGCCTAAAAAAAGTAAAGTTTTATTTATGTTAAATAATTCACAAGACAAGATATAGTCGCTCCTTGTCACTACGTGATGCTTGTGGACATTGGGGACATAAGCCTAATGCCTTATCAAATCAAAATTTGTGCATTAACTCATCGTGGCCTCCGTGTTTGGAGTGTGCTATAATTTTCATGGTCTGCAGTTGTGGACTTTCAGGTAGAGTTATAAAAAGAAAGAGTTAAATCAGTGTTGTGCTTTTATTTGCCAAGCAGCTGTGCTTCAGTTTAAAGACTGAGAGAGTTTGTGTAATTACAGGTTATGAGGCATTTCATTTCAGTCTTTAAGGGTTCAAGTGTTGATAGTTCGAGGTGGGGGTTGCAGGTGTCAAGGAGAATGGTGACTCGGAAGTGATCCCGAGAACAGTAATAGCACTGCGAGGGTGTTAGGGGCAGTAAGGACTGTCCCTAGGATGTGCTTTAGTAAAGCAAAGTGAGAGCGGCCCGGGTTGCTTTCTGAAAGGAGATCCTGGGATTTCGTATATTCGCTGATGGTGACCACGCTGAGGTTTTAGCCAGCAGGACCAGTATAACCTTTTTGTTTCCCAGCAACCGAAGATAACCATGGGGATTTCTTCACGATAAAAATAAAAAAATCAGTTAATCGTGTAGTGGTAGTGTAAGAATATCCACTATTTCATGTCGTTCCGAGGGTGTCTTAAGAGTAGTCTCTATTGTCAGAGAGAAAATGAAACAGAAGATGAGCACCAATATCTTACTGATAACAATTTAAAATAATATAAAACTGCAGTTGCCAACCCGTTTGTTAAGTGTGAGGCAAGACAAGAGGCAATCTATCAGGGAGGCCTATGTTTAACAGTGGATGTTTATAGGCTGTAATGGACGTATGGATGGGTAGGTAGCTTGTGTGGTGTGGTGTGGTGTGGTGGTGTGGTGGCGTGGCGGTGCGCTCACTTCTGTCGATGTTGCGCTGCAGGTGCGAGGCGACGCGGTGGCGCGCGTCGCTGTACTCGAGGTGCAGGCCGAGGCGCAGCAGGCGCGGGTTGGCCTCCACCAGCGCCGTGATCTCCATCTCGATCTTGTTGCCCAGCACCTGCGACCTCTGCCACACAATACCACGCACTTTATTCACAAGCACACACGCAAACATTTTTATGTTCTTATTTTATTATATATTCAATCCAAATACCATTTACGCATTATTATTCAGTCTGTATGTGTATAAATTTTTAATATATACACACACACAACCTATATTAAAATATACATACATATACATATACACGCCTACGTATACGTATTCACATATAAAAATCTAAAAGTATACAACGTGGCCTGAAACTAAGAGCGATCATACCAACCACAGGGAAAATAAAAAAAATCCATATCAGTTAATTCAGTAATAACTGACAAATTTATGAAACAACGGAGAGAACTGGAGGAGGCCTATGCCAAGAGGCACACCGAACTGAGAGATATATCAGAAGAAATAAAATTCATAATATCAAAAATGTTAAATTGCATATAGTTTAAAATAAAAGGATTTCATTACTATTATAGTATAAAAGTCACTGTAAAATTGAGAAATTTGTGGTCATAATAACTAATGATATGATTACAGATGTCGATTTTCCTCATTTTCCTAAAATTATCAGTTATAAAAGAACTAACTGATATGGATTTTTTCCCGGAGATGGTATGATCCCCCTCTCGCCCCATGCCCGCTTGACGTTAAGTTTCGGGACAAGTGTAGAACTCACATGCTTTAATTTTTTCGTTATAAACCCGTAAGACTATACTGTTAATCATAGATCACCTCGATTCAAAGGAGAATTTGCCCCAATCGCCACGTTTGCCAATCAATTAAACATTTGCAGTACCATACACCTTAAACCTTGGACACTGTTCCCCGTCGTCAGTATATTTTACGTTCCGCGTAAACGCAAAACCATGAAAATGTTCTTGTATTTTCTATAGTCGATTTTATGACCGTGTAGTAGAGATGTAAGAATAACCACTAAACACTATCATCCCATGGGTGTTGTAAGAAGCGACAGATAGAAACAAATCAAGAGATGGGCAGCAGCGTCTTCCTAATAACAACTAAAAATTAAAAAGTACGGTAAAAAGTAATTATTGGCAACAATGGCTAATATTTCTTCCATGACGCAACTATGGGAGAGGACTTTAATAGGCTGTAACGGTAATTGTAATGATAGCGATTTTTTTTTAATTCAGAATACATTACACTGTTATGTAGAGCACTTCCATTGCATCGTGTCTCTACCACGGTTAAGACACGCGGCTATATCGTAGAGCCGGAGTGTCATTAGCCTTTTTAATGGAAATAAAGCTGCCTTGCGAGTGGAAAGTGGGATATATATAGCGTATGTGATGTTTGATTATAATAATAATGAGAAGGTGGGTGGGATGTATGATGCTCAACCTGGTTGTAATAACGATAATAAAGAAAGTGTCTGCTTGATACAGTTTTTCATTGCGAGTGTGGGGGGGGGGGGGAGGAATATATAGTATGTAATATTGGACGTGATTGTAATAATAGTGATGAAAGTGTCTGCTCGATATAGGAGATTTCTTTGCGAGTGGGGGCTGCGATGTTCGACCAGTTGAAGAAAATGCCTGGTACAGATTGGTCACCTGGTTGGAGGCGCGGAACTCCTCGACGCTGGCGGTGGGCAGCAGCGCGCGCACGAGCGCCAGCACGCCGGGCGGGCTGATGAAGTTGGTCTCCACGTTGACGACGCGCAGCGTGCTGTTGCCGCCCAGCGCCGCGCACAGCAGCTCCGCGCTGCGGTCGTGCAGCCCCACGTTCACCAGCGACAGCACCTCCAGGTGCGTGTTGCTCTTCAGGCCCTCGAACAACTTCGCGAACTTCTCATCGCTTATGTTCTGCAAATTAAACAAAATTAGTCGCTTTTATCGAGTAGTGGCGGTGTAAGGATGTGCACGCCATAATGTCTGGTTGTACGGTGTCGCAAGAGGCGACAGAAAGAACCGAACCAGAACATAGGCAACAGCATAACTAAAACTAAAAAAACTGCACAGTCCAGAGGGAAATATATGGCAAATATCCCCCCAATAAGGTAATCTATGGTGAAAGGCTACATTCAGCCGTGGACTTTTGATAAGCTATAATAATAATGGTCTATTATATTAAATAATAGATATTTAAAAAAACAAGATTTTTTAAAAATATATTCCTCAATAATAAATTGATTACATGGAACGTATACACCTATATCTAATCCTCTATCAAAAATGTATTAACATTAAATAATATATATGTATGTTTTTTTTTTTTAATAGAAAAGGATGCAAACGAAAATACGGTTAACCTAATAGTAAATGATCACCGTCGACAATAAACATCATCATAACCATTGCATTGCCGACCAGAATAAAATCTTTTCTTAAAGGTCCCCAAATCATATCTGTCCAGAAAAATCATTACCGACAATAAATTCCACAATCCTTGAATAATGCAGTTGTGGACCGCTCACCAACTTTGTTACTCCTCAATATACCTCACATGAGCTGGTAATAAATAAAAGACTTCTATCATTTAAAAACAAGCAAAAGGAAAGAGATTATGGCAATAGGCTTTGAATAAGTCTGGGAAGTCGTTTTTTTTTAGAGATTGTATGCACCAAGACTGTCTTCCATGAGCTTGTAACGACGCCTAATTAGTAGACGTAACATAAAAGAACCAGTATCAAGAGATTTCATACTGTCCACACAACTTATGAGAATCCAGAGAGAGTAATGTTTTACGCAACTGAGCTCTGCAGTAACAGAATGACCTGTATAAAGTATTCACACACCAAGATGATCTGCGGTGTGTCGTAATAACTAGTTAAAATACACAATCGTCATGCTGGTAAAAAAATGGATCCCTTCAAACTGTTATTAGTGGTAAAGCCTCGTTGCAGATATATTATAGTTGTAGCACGAACGGCTGGTGGAATGTAATCAGGGAAAGACCACACTCTTACCCACGAAACAAATACAAAAAAGAGATGGCATAAACAACTGTGCACTGTGATTCTAACTAGGTCCTGACGTCATCACAGTGAGTGTGGCTTTACTTAGTATACTGTCAGCGTTCGTCGTTCTTATGTGTTGAAAATCGCAAATCGGTGTATTTTCGTAGTATTAAGAAGAAAATGATAAAGTGTTGTGTTTCATAGTGTAAAAACTACTCAGATAGACACTCTGATGCTATGGACGTCATCACATTTCAATTGTAAGTAATTTTATACCTAATTTATTATAAAGGTTTTAGAAAAATCTCTGCGTCGGCTTTCAAATGTAATTAAATATATTCGACACTAGATGGCGACACTTTGTGTCATGGGAACTAAAAATGTAAAGTTACGTAGAGCTCAGTATTGGTAAAACAATCATACGAAGGTGCAGAAATTTGTCTTGCATTCAGTCCTAAAGAATTTTAATCGCCAAAATATTATTTTTAGTTTTTATAATCATTTTGTGAACAGGCCGCCATCTATAGTCAAGGTAGCTAGACTAAGGCTTCTATAAAAAACTAGTCCTACCAAAATTTTCCAGCACATAAAACTCGTGCTAAGTCCTATAACTGTCAGCAGCAGTTTTAGAACAACCATTCTATTATCTACCGACTTAAAAAGAAGAAGGTACTCAATTCGACTGTATGTCCTTTTTTATGTGTGTGTTACGTCATAACTTCATTCAGGGTGAACCGATTTTGATAATTCTTTTTTTATTTGAAAGCTGGTGCTTCTCATGTGATCAAGGTCTGACCAATAGTTTTTGAGTGATTCTTAATAATTTATATTGAAGTTGGTTGTACAAATTTTTTAATTTTAAATTTATATATTTTATGTTTAAAAAGAAAACCACGCACCTTAATATTATTCCAATTGAGTTCAGTTAGTGTCGGGTCATTTTCCACTACCCTTTTTATGGTTTCATCTGGGTCTGTGTCGTTGGGTGGGTCCACTGGGTATACCTGTAAAAATTAAGTTAATAAATAATAAACTAAAGGATGTACAGCAACTGTATTGGCAATTACAGATTTTATATAAAATCTTCTCTAAATGATGAGGCATTTTGAGAGGTTTTATGGAATATTGAGGTTGCTGTGCTGCTTTAGTTTATTTATTTGTTATTATAAGCAGACTTTAGATCTTCAAAACATTTTACTCCTCATATATGCAGGTTTTCTCACGAGATTTTCCTTCACTGCCGAGGTGGTAAATCGGCACTTAAAATTACAATTGACAATTTCATTGGGGCCAGCAAGGTTCAAGCGTAGTTTACTTAAACACTGTGAAAATGGCAATCACTTAAGCCTTACTAGTTATTTACTAATAATCTGCTGTACTGATGATCCTTCTTATTATTAATCATCATCAGCTCATAGCATAGCAGTGAAACCTCTCCTGTTGAAAGGACGACTAGCCATAGTTGCCACGCTTGGAAAATTGATCGGTGATTGGGTAACAGACGACTCGCCTCGTAGACGCTACATTCTGTTGCTAGGTCTTCTTAGATCTGGCATACATGTATGAGATGATTACATCGCCATCTTTCGAAAGTTACGAGATGGGATTTTGGCAAAACCCACAGTTGCCTTTTACTCCATCTTTAGTAAGGTGTTTAGAAGAGTATGAAATGGGTTGATGTTGACGAAATGTTATTAATCTGCCATTATACGACAAAACTATGTTTGTGTGTATTCATGTCCATCCGTTCCTTTGTAAACTTGTGTATCCTCAAAATTCATCTTGATCTCTGGAGTATCATATGCTATTATATTAACAATTACCTTTATGTTTGCAGAACCCTTAAAATATACATTGCAAGTTGTTTTCTTTAAACATACCTTTTGTTTCGTAGCTTTTGTGATACCGTCCCAGCCGAGGCCAACTGGCTGTCCTTTGTTCAGTAGTGACGCATGGTACTGGTCCTGATTCATCATCGAGTGGAAGCCCAGGATAGCTGAAAATTAAATTATTAAGTAATAAGCAAAGCATACTAATTAGAAACGTCCATGAAAACAGCACGACGAGAAGTATTATTGAAATCAGACAAGTGACAAATGCAGTAAATATTTTGAATGCTGCAAGCATGCAAATACTGGTATGAGCCTCTGCCCATTACACCACTATTTTTTTTTATAGGATAAGGGTGACAAACGAGCACACAGTCCACCTGATGGTAAGTGGTTGCTGTGGCCCATAGACATTTACATCTATCTTCGATTACGAATCAAAATGCAGATGCGTTGTCACCCGTGAGGATTAAGATGGAATGCCTCGTTTCCAGTAAAAAGGGGTCTCCGGTTCTCTACACTCACCATACGAAACACAGCAGCGTTAAGCTGCTATTTTACGCTGGTATTCTGTGAGAGCATGGTCCTTCCCCGGTCGAGCCGACCCATTCATGCTACAACTATACTAGTAATATAGCTGCAGCATGGCTCTACCACATACTAGTGTTAGAGCCATGCTACAGTAGTTTAGCTGACATTATATCATTGTCTAGTTACTTTAGGTCAGGCAGTTATTAATAAAAAACTGACAGATAGAACTAGTAACCAAAAGATTCAATAATATCAAACCAAAACGGCTTCGTGGCACAACGGCTTAGCAATGAGTTGCAGCTCTGGGGGCCGCGGGTTCTTATGCCCGCAGGTACTAAGTATTTGTATGGCCTACAAATAATTGCTCTGGGTCTGGATGTTTGTCCTTGTGAAATCTATGTATATAAACTGCCCCCGCGATACAGGGGAAAATCCTAGTGCGGAGGTAACGTTTTTCAAAAAAAAAATAATTAAAAGAAATCCCATACTTGATGCAGTATAATTTACCAATCTGCACATTGTGCTTTGACAATAACTTTTTTTAACCATTCTAAGCCAATGCTTGCCTTGAAGACACCTACATTGTAATCGAATGGAGAGACAGATTATAGCAAATTATTCCACTCCTTTTGGTGTAGACATGACGAACGACGAAGTAAACCATTTTAGTTCGATTGTTTGGTGAGTTGACAATGAAAGGGTGGAGACTTGAACTAGTGTGTGGTTGTCCGATGATGGAAGGAGAGGGACGAATTATGTTACGCAATTACTTAGCGCACATTGCGCAATG
Organism: Parnassius mnemosyne; assembly: GCA_963668995.1. Taxonomy (NCBI): domain Eukaryota; kingdom Metazoa; phylum Arthropoda; class Insecta; order Lepidoptera; family Papilionidae; genus Parnassius; species Parnassius mnemosyne. The sequence goes on from CAVLGL010000104.1 coordinate 16,430,914, forward strand.
TATCATGTAGAAAGCAAAAGACTTAAATACTTTTCGCTTGTGCCCAAGACTACTTACTACTAGTAAGATTAGTTTTAACCACATGCGGGTCACCAATAAGGCTATAAGGAAATTTTCGAAGTTGCTGTGCAGTTTACATATTATCATAAAAATAGTTATGCAAGTTATGTTAAGGTGGAGCTAACCAGCCAAATCGATGATCTCCTCCTGAGTGGCAGTATTGAGAGCCTGTTCATACTCGTCACCGAGATCAATGGTTATCTGTTCCTCGGCATCGCGCACCTTCTCTGTAGGGGGAGGGGGGATCCACTGAAAAGAAAATAAAATACATTGTTTTTCTGTTTAAACGAAATTTGTGTTTTCTTCTTTGTAAAAGTTGTGCCTTTGGTCATAGTATGTAAGTAAAAAGATTGTGTGGTAATCACACAAAAGTAAAAACAGTGAAAGATATTTCATCATCATCGTCTTAAAGTGCTTTCAAAGTAGCTTGAAGCAAATGCGAGAACAGCATAATGGTACCCAACAAAATTAAATAATTTAAAAAAATGTCACGCCTAAAATATCTTTCTTTTGACATTTGCCTTTCATGTAGCTTGTAGAAAATCCAAAACCAGTATTTTAGCACCTAACAATGGTGACAGAACTGAAAAAACATCATGCTTCACTATCTCTCTATATAATCTAAAGCTATATAATCTCAACTGGCCAATAACACAATTTTTGGGGTATAGTTGTGATACCTATGAGCTTATGGATTAAGTGTTATATTGGTCATGGATAGGTTAGGACAAGTCAATCTCAACTAGATCGTTTCTTTAAATTTTCGATCCGATCTGACAGTGGTGTGATAGTCGCATGTCTTTAACAACATCCTAGATTACCTCAGTGAGGTTAGCCAAGTTGATTTTCTAAAATTGTTAATGCTAATAGTACACTAATTGTATACGTTCCGTGAATTATTTATTTCGATTATTATTAAAAAAAAGTTAACTGAAAATTAATTTTTGTCTTCATATTTGTGTAAGATGTTAATAATTATGATAATGTAATCAGATGAAATACCTATCAAACTAAATCTGAATCAATAGTCTGTGGCTGATCCACATCCTGAATTAATTGAAAACAAATCTTATTATGAATAATAAATACTATGCTCGTTGGCCAAGGGTACACTTAATTTGGCCCATCTACAATATAACTGCCACTCATACACATATTTAAGAGATTATTTCTGTTATCTTATTTTACAACCAATTGCCTAGTTTGTGAATGTATATGTTTTATATGATCACAGGTCTGTACAGACCTTGAAAACTATAAAGGCTAAATAAACATGCCCAATAGCATTGAGATCATTGCGGGTTGGTGAGTAGCAATTTAAAATTGACGGCGCTCATTAAATGATGACGTACTCTACAATCCTACACCCAATTAATATCTCATACCTAACGATACACATTCCATATTATATATAACAATTGAGTGGTTCCCACCATAATAAAAAATTACTACCACCAATAGATCTGATTAATTTTGCTACTTTTTGAAATTCAATATTAAAAAGTCATATTTAAGACTTCAGACGAGGCAGGTCAACGAATTACTGGAACTCTTTTTCAAGCTCCTGCAAGATTATTATCCAAAATATTTCGCAAGCTGGTTTAAAGTCTAATGAACAAGTAAATGGAATAGAGGCTGGATGGGAGAATTAGAAAAAATTTTGTTAGGAAATGAAAAGGTTTAGAAAGTGAGATATATTACCTTTTTGCCACGTATAACTCCTGGCACGTAGGGTTTGACTTCCGGCAGGTCAGGGGTCTCTAGTGCCTGTTTGTTTATGTGCTCAATTAGCTTCTTACGGTTAAGAGGACCTGTGGGGTCTTTTTCGCATGCATAGTTGTTCCTTTGGGATGGAGGCAGAAAGTTGTCCTGAAAAATAATATATTAATACATAATAAGGCATAATATTATGTTTGGAAATTGATGTAATTTGAAATACTATTTTAAGTTGTCAAAACAAATATTTTTATAGAAATTGTATGATAAATATAATGTAATAACATCATAGTTATTATAAATAAATTAGCATATTAATTATGCACAAATATAATATTTTTAAATACTAAAAATATAATTAAATTTTAAACTTGACACTACTAAGTGTAGTAGTATTGAAAACAAGCGTGAAGTAGAGGTTTACCTCTGCGTTTCGCTTGGTGAGTGCAGGTGGCCGGAGGCCCTTTTTACTGGAAATGAGGCATTCCATCTTAGTCCTCACGGGTGACAACGCATCTACATTTTGATTTGTAACAGAGGATAGATGTAGATGTCTATGGGCCGCAGCAACCACTTACCATCAGGTGGACTGTGTGCTCGTTTGTCACCCTTATCCTATAAAAAAAATAGTACATCCAAATTAAATAATGACAATGATGATGGGTCGACTACCCAACTGAACGGTGTAACAGTGTAAAGAAAATTTATTATAAATCATTAATTGTAACATAAATCCATAGGTTCATAGGTTTGTTTGTATGTATTGATATATTGTGTGTTATATGCCACATTATGTATGCATCAGAATGAAATCAAGTTACAAAATTGAAACTCCTACATAATAAAACAAAAAGATAAAACAGTCATTTGGTATGCATTGTTCTTACTTTATTAGTTTTATCTAATTCTATATTAGTCTGTTCTTATCAGCATATCAGAAACCATAACATTTAACAGCCTACATTCATTATAATCATATTAACTGCCGATAAGTGATATCATAGCATGAAAATTAGGGCACCTTTTCTTATTAAACAACAGAATTGAGTGAATACAATTTAAAGTGGCAATATAGCACCAAATAGATATTTCAAATGTTAGCTAGCTATTTTAAGCTAAGTTCTCACTAACTTCTATTTACAGTACTATAAGATGTTTTCTTTTCAGTAGTTCAACCAAAACTAAATATAAAAAAAATTAAGAGTTGAACTGCTGAGACATAACAGTTGAACTCACATCACCTAGTTCAATTAAATCATAAAATAAAATTTTATGATAGGCAATCATATTAATGCACGGTACCATTTATTGGAAGTTACTTTAGGAAATATATTATTAAGAGTGGCTTAAAGGTTTAACTGTAAATTAAGGTTCAGATTAAGTCTCATACATTAGGTACTACTAATAAAATTATTAGGACTTTACCCAAAAACAAGAGGTAATTCTAATTTAACCCTTATATGATTGCCTATCATAAAATTTCATTTCATTTTATCTCCCTACAAGGCAATCTACGTAGGGAGATATTTTACCATAGTTGCAGTGCTACACAGCCGGTTAGAAAGTATAGTTTTTTTTTGTTATTTTGAGTTGTTATCAGGAAGATGCTGCTACTCTGTTTCATTTCCAACAGTCCTCTTACAACACCCACGGCATGAATTGTGAAGTAGATTCTATTACGCTGCCACTACACAGCTCAATTCATCATCATCATCGTTACAGCCCCACACCAGTGCACTGTTGAACATTGGAAAGTGGAGGAACTTCACTCGAGAACTTTTCCTCCCCATCAATAAGCCCATTGCCACTTCAGCCTGCTGATCTGTTCCGGGTTAAGTCGGTTTCTCTGGTTCTACTGCGGTTATCCTCAGTACGCAGACTATCATGCAGAGAAACTTTTTTTTTTTTTATAGGAGAGGGGGCAAACGAGCATGCGGCTCACCTGATGGTAAGTGACTACCGCCGCCCATGAACAACTGCAACACCAGGGGAATCGCAGATGCGTTGCCGGCCTTTTAAGAAGGAGTACGCTCTTTTCTTGAAGGTCCCTAAATCGTATCGGTCCGGAAAAATCGCTGATGGTAATCGATTCCACAAGGAGGTCGTGCGAGGAAGAAAACATCTTCTAAATCGCACAGTGGTGGACCGCCAATCATCCAGATGGTGTGGATGGTATCGGGAGTTCTGCCGCGATGTGCGTTCGTGAATTTTGGCGGCTGGGATTAATCCGAACAATTCCTCAGAGCACTCCCCATGGTAGATGCGAAAGAAAATGCAAAGGGATGCAACATCTCTTCGCAGTGCCAATGAATCGAGCCGATCGGAAAGGGCTCGGTCGTCGACAATTCGAGGCGCTCTGCGTTGGATGCGGTCAAGTGGAAGGAGCTGGCACTGGGGAGCCCCTGCCCAGAGATGGGAACAGTATTCCATGTGAGGCCGAACTTGCGCCTTGTAAAGTAGCAGGCGGTGTGCCGGCATGAAATACTGTCCCGCTCTGCTGAGCACGCCAAGCTTTTTAGAGGCCAATTTGGCCTTCCCTTCTAAGTGACCACGAAACTGCACGTCACTCGATATGTCGACTCCGAGGATACCGATACTGGCTGAGGCAAGAAGGGGAGTGCCTTGAAACTGAGGAGATACGACAAAGGGGTTCTTTTTAGCGGTAAACGCGCAAACTTGTGTCTTCTGAGGATTAAATTGGACTAGATTTAGTCGCCCCCAATCCGAGACTTTGTTCAGCAAAGACTCAACTTCAGACACAAGTTTGTTCCGGTACTCAGCGACGTTTTCCCGAGAAATATTGGCACGGTCGGTGTATAGAGCATCACCAGTGCTGTCATCCGCATAGCAATGAATGTTACCAGTTAGCAACATATCATTGATATGCAGAAGAAACAGAGTTGGTGATAGCACACAGCCTTGTGGAACACCAGCGTTAATAGGCTTGTAGTCAGAGCATGCACCGTCTACAACGACCTTGATGCTCCGATCTGCAAGGAAGCTGGTGATCCAATTGCACAATTTCTCGGGAAGCCCATAGGAAGGGAGCTTCGAAAGAAGCGCTTTGTGCCAAACCCGATCGAAGGCCTTCGCAATGTCCAGACTAACGGCCAACGCCTCCCCCTTGGACTCTACTGCCTCCGCCCATCTATGGGTCAGGTAGACCAGAAGATCACCAGCTGATCGACCCCGACGAAAACCGTATTGGCGGTCACTAATCAGCTGGTGATCCTCAAGGTACCGGATGAGCTGGCAGTTAATAATGGATTCCATTATTTTGGAGAACAAGGAGGTGATCGCGATAGGCCTATAGTTGGATGGGTCTGAGCGGTCGCCTTTTTTAGGGATCGGGTGGACAAAAGCTGTCTTCCATGAATTCGGGACTACGCCTTGGGAGTAGGAGTACCGGAAAAGACGCGTTAGGACCGGTGCCAACTCCGGAGCACACGTCCTCAGCACAATTGGGGGGATTCCGTCAGGCCCACTCGACTTCTGGATGTCCAGGGACTCCGAGCATAGCCCTCCCTATAGCTCGCTGAACGACTGAGCTTTCTTATACGGCCAGCAGCACCTACCTAATAATAACTTTAAAAAAAAACTGCAGTTGTAAACCCAGCAGCTATGGTTAGTATCCCCCTAATAGAACAAGAGGAGCAAGAGGTGACCTATGTTCAGCAGTGGACTCTAGGCCTTAGAAAATTATTATTAATTTAATCAGGTGGTATAAGTTCAACTATTGAGTCTTGTTAGATCAATTCTTAGAAGCAATTATGATCAGTTGAACTATAGGGAAAGAAGTTCACTAGTTTATTGATTTACTAATCAGTTGAAATGGTGGGAATTAGCAAGTATAACTGCAACCACAAGTATTTAAGCCTTAAGCAACACAGTACTCTTTTATGTTCAAAAATTTATTTAAAAATGTGGGATTTCGTACACCCAGCAGTGAGATATATGTAAACTTTCATAGGAACACAATCAGTTTTTTCTTAAGAAATTACTCTATCATTGTCAATTAGAACTTAACCAATTATCCAAACAACTTTCACATTTTATACACTTAAAAATCCTGTTTTGTAGTAAATTTAAGCATTAGCATTGATGAGTATTATAATTTTTAAAAGTACTCAGAATACCGAATAATTCAAATGTAGAGAAATTCCACATTACGGTACCTACACAATTTATTTTTAAATCATAAGTTAAATATTTGAATTGTACACTAACTTTCTCCACAACTATTACAATTAATTGCTTTTGTATGGAAATGAATATTATTCTACATTACCATATGTAACTTAATTCAGTATTACCAATTTACATACTTGATAAGCTTGTTGTGTTTGGTAGTGCATGAATGTGTGACAATTTGTTAATACTGTAATAAGTCAAATAAATTGATTGCTAAGTACATTTTAAATCATATGGAATATTTCATATTAACAAACAATTTGTTAACATTTTAATTTTTCAAACAAATTACTTGAGAAGTAAATTTCAAGTAATGTGTCATATAAATAATATATTAATATATAATAAACAATAAATTTTATTGTTTATTTGAGATAATTTGTTCACATTATAAAATAAATTGCCTGCTAGGTAAAGTACATACCTATAATGTGAAATCTTGTATTTACTTTATTTTTGTGATTTTGTGGCTGATTACAACTGCATTAAAAAGCTACCTTAAATTTTTTTTAATTTTTTTAAAATTAAATTTGGGTTGGATTTATAATCGTTTTTCAGAAATTTGGGGGAGTAAGGTGTTTTATTTGGTAGAGATTTGGTCCCTGATTATAATAATACCACTCACATTAAAAGGTAATGAACCGTTATCGAAAAAATAAATACATACATACTCACGCCTGTCACCCAGAGGGGTAGGCAGAGACTACGGACTTCCATTTGGCGCGATCCTGACACACCTCTCTCGCCTCTTTTACATCCATATATCTACACATACATGCTCGTCGGTTAAGGGTACTCCTAATCTGGCCCATTTTTAATATGTCGCCGATTTGGTCGATAAACCTTCGTCTAGGGCGTCCCTTTCCGACCCTGCCGTTCACTTCTGCAACATAAATTTGCTTTGTCACTCTTTCCTCGTTCATTCTTTCTACATGACCAAACCACCGAAGCATTCCTTTCTTAATCCTTGTCACAACGTCATCTTGAAAACCACACCAAATAAATAAAACCTATTATAACCTAAAATGCGTAAAACATGGAAAAATTACTGTGAAAGCTGGATTGCATACAGAATTTTGTGTAAGTGCGACAAGGACGTAAGACTAGTGTCACATTATTCCACTGTCTATACTCTCTGTCAAGAGATATTTCGCTAAAGACAACTATAATAACAAAGAAAATTTTACCGACTTGATATATATGAATATTTATGGAGAAGTGAAATTATAAGGAATAAAAGAGATCCTTTTGAGAAATTAATAAAAAAAATTATGTTTACAGACAATAAAGAAATGATTATAATATACTGTATTATTTCTGAATTGTTTAAAACTGACCAGAAATACTTGAACACCCAGAAATAATTTCAGTTGTAATAGGTTAGAAGGTTGTGGTGGCAGCGAAGGCAACCCGACTTTATAGATAAGATATCTGATCTGATCGACTCTGTACTAAAATTAAACCAGCACGCCACGACTCCACGTAGTCTTGTCTGCCCTACTACTAGTGTTTTTGTAAAGCCGTAGGCGCGGAGGGAGAGCAGCCCCCACCCGCCATAGCAAATCGCAGGCACCTGTGCGAGCTGTAGCGGCTGAAGCTGATCGCCGAAGGCGACCAATACGCCGAAGCTGCGGAGGTGAGCAAGGGTGCCTGTAATTCACTACGCAAGGGCGAAGGGGCTGCACTTCCCGCAGGGCCGAAGCCATTGTAGAAGTAACTTTGCGTCAATATACCTGTGTAAAAAAGTGAGGTTATGATTTACAAAAAACCATTACTCATAAACTATATTTTTCCACAACGAGGGAAAGGTCCTCCCCTCCCCCTCCTGCCAAACACGATAAATGTTACTTTCAGGTTAGGTCTATGGGATTTTCTTTTTGATTTTTCTCAAGAACGGTGTATTACTGGTGGTGGTGGTTTCGGGAGTAAGGGGACGCTCCCCCTTACCCTTCCCTCATCCCCTTCCCCCTCCTCCTGCCAAACGATTCTAAATTTCATCCTTAAATTTAAGGAATAATATTTTTCTTATATATAGATAAAGAAAAATTTAACCCATTTTTAATGTTAATTTTTTTACCTCTCATAAAGATATCATTTATTCATAGTACACAATACATATGAAGGGAAATTCACATGACATTGCATTTTAATTTCCGTTAATTATGTTCATTGTCAAGTTTTTTAACAACACAATGTAGGTAATATAAAGGTCTGTTAAGCTGGAATGGTCATTTGGGCAAAATCACTTACAATTTTTGCTGAATATTTAGTGCTCATTTAGTGCTAATTTAATGCTGCAAATTTAAATTTCACGCCAAAATAGCTTGATCAAAAATGAGAAAACTGCTAGCTTTTAATTAAGCTAGCAGTGTTCTACCTATTAAAACGATAACAGCTTAATACAGCACCAAATAGAAGCATCAATAATTTAGTGCTCATTTAGTGCTGCCGATGTACGCAAAAACAAATATTGAAAAAATATATATTTTTTTAATATCATAAATTCTGCTACTTTGACATCTTTAGCAGAGTATGTAATGAACAAATTGACATCCAAGTGGATTATCACCTAATGATATGAGATAATAATTTAGTGCTCATTTAGTGCTGTCGATATACACAAAAACAAAACTTGGGAAAATATTTTTTTTAATATCATAAACTCTACTACTTTGACATCTTTAGTAGAGTATAATGAAAAAACATTACATCAGAGTGGGCTATCACATCATGATATAAGATAATAAATTAGTGCTCATTTAGTGCTGTCGATATACGGAAAAGGATTTGGGAAATTATTATTTTTAAATACCGTTAACTGCTACTTTGACATCTTTAACAGAGTATGTGATGATACATTGACATCCAAGTGAGTTATCATCTAATGATGTACGATAATAATTTAGAACTCTGCTACTTTAACATCTTTATCAGAGTATGTAATGAAAAAATTGACATCAGAGTGGGCTATCACATAATGACATAAGATAATAAATTAGTGCTCATTTAGTGCTGTCGATATACGAAAATCGATTTGGGAAATTATTATTTTTAAATACCGTAAACTGCTACTTTGACATCTTTAGCATAGTATGTAATGAACAAATTGACATCCAAGTGGATTATCACCTAATGATATGAGATAATAATTTAGTGCTCATCTAGTGCTGCCGATATACGCAAAAACAAAACTTGGTAAAATATTTTTTTTAATATCATATACTCTGCTACTTTGACATCTTTAGCAGAGTATAATGAAAAAAAATTACATCAGAGTGGGCTATCACATAACGATATAAGATAATAAATCAGTGTTCATTTAGTGCTGTCGATATACGGAAAAGGATTTGGGAAATTATTATTGTTAAATACCGTTAACTGCTACTTTGACATCTTTAGCAGAGTATGTGATGATACATTGACATCCAAGTGAGTTATCACCTAATGACCTACCACCTATACAGTATATAACCTACACAAACGATAATAATTTAGTGCTCATTGAGTGCTGCCGATATACGCAAAAACAAAACTTGGGAAAATATATATTTTTTTATTTCCATAAACTCTGCTACTTTGACATCTTTAGCAGAGTATGTAATGAAAAAATTGACATCAGAGTGGGCTATCACATAATGATATAAGATAATAAATTAGTGCTCATTTAGTGCTGTCGATATACGAAAAAGGATTTGGGAAATTTAGATGTCAATTTTTTCAGTACATATGCTGCTAAATATGCCAAAGTAGCAGTTTACGGTATTTAAAAAAAATTATATCTCAAATCTTTATTCATATATCGACAGCACTAAACGAGCACTAATTTATTATCTTATATCATTAGGTGATAATTCACGTCGATGTAATTTTTTTCAGTACACACTGCTAAATATGCCAAGGTAGCAGTTTACGGTATTTCAAAATAATAATTTCTCAAATCCTTTTTCGTAATTCGACAGCACTAAATGAGCACTTATTTTATTATCTTATATAATTAGGTGATAGCCCACTCTGATGTCAATTTTTTTCATTACATACTGTGCTAAAGACGTCAAATAGCAGAATTTATAATATTAAAAAAAATACATATTTTCCCAATATTTGTTTTTGCGTATATCGGCAGCACTAAATGAGCACTAAATTATTATCTCATATCATTAGGTGATAATCCACTTGGATGTCAATTTCTTCTTTACATACTCTGCTAAAGATGTCAAAGTAGCAGAATTTATGATATTAAAAAAAATATATAGTTTCCCAATATTTGTTTTTGCGTATATCGGCAGCACTAAATGAGCACTAAATTATTGATGCTTTTATTTGGTGCTGTATTAAGCGGTTATCGTTTTAATAGGTAGAACACTGCTAGCTTAATTAAAAGCTAGCAGTTTTTTAATTTTTGATCAAGCTATTTTGGTGTGAAATTTAAATTTGCAGCACTAAATTAGCACTAAATGAGCACTAAATATTTAGCAAAAATTTAAGTGATTTTGCTCAAATGACCATTCCAGCTTAACAGACCTGTAATATAAGCATTGTGTTGTTAGAAACTTCAAAATTGCATTTTAGGAAATCTGAGTAAGAGTGAGATCTGGGAAACAGATCAAATAATGAATGAAATAAAATGGAATAGTATTATAAAATATTTCTTAACATAAGAACTAAACATTTTGGTACATTTTTTTAGTTACTTCCATTTCAAAATGAGTTTCTTCTGAGTAGAGAAGATGAAATGTACCATAGGGGAATGAGAGATTGCTTAAAGCGCAATATTCTTGATTAAAGTAAGGTAAGAATAAGGGCAATCTCTCAACTAAGGTAATAAATTAACAATCCCATACAAAAGTTCTCTAAAAACTGTGGCCAAATAATGTATTGACGTAATTCTAGTTGATATAAAAATACATGTAAATTCAACCTTAAGTGACATGCCTAAAGTTGTATTGACAAAGCAACATACAAAAAGCAATAAAATTTTACGACCGAGGCTCCCTTGGACAAGGAGAGTGGAGTCGAACTGCATAATATTTTTTGTTACTATAATTTTAATTTTACAAATTTTTTAAACTTGTTTTAAGTAATTGGTCTACTTAATAAAGCATATTCTATTTTATTCTATGGTGTGTAATGGTTATATTATTACCTGAATGTAAATATGCTTTTGGATAGGGCACCACATTCATTTAGTAATGAAAGTAATTGAAACAGTCATAATTATTTATTTATTCCTTATCTTGTGTGAAAAATTTAAAGATATTGCTTGACAAACAAGTTAAAATTAAATATAATAGTTACTAAATATAAAAAAATACAGAAAGTTCTTGCAAAATCTAAGAATATTACTGTACAAATTTGGACGTAATGTTCATATTTACAGATATTTAAAAAAACCGATAAGACTGAATAATTATAATGATTTCTTACATTTACGCATTCACTACACATTTAAATGAAACTAGTTTTACGGATTTTATCGCGTATATTAACTTATTTTATATTCCCGACGTTTTGAGTACTATAATATTTAGAGAAACAGTAAAGAACTCTCATTAAATAAAATAAAAAAACAATCATACTTTAATAATTAAAAAATAAAAAAACAATAGCGTTTCTACAAATGGAACAGAATCAAGGCATATACCTCGAACAATGAAGACTTATTTTATTAGGATTAAACTACTAGATTAAAAGTGCACCCATATGTTCGAGTGGGTGCACATTCGGTTATGCCATTTATTGTCACTGATTGTGTATCTAGTTTTTTAGTGATCGATGTAAATTATGCACAAATTACAATCACCAAATTGCACACATACAATATTCACATTTGACCCTTGAACTTAAATAACTGATGCGATTTTCATTATTATTAAAATTGTTAAAAGGTTAATAAATTAAGGAATAATTAATATAATTTTACATTTAAACTCCACAAATTATTATATATATATATATACATATATTATATCTATATCTAATAGTCCTAAACTCTGAACTGATTTCAATGAAATGTTTCACAATGTGTGCAGTTTGGTCCAACTTGAGCGATAGAATAGTTTTTATCCCAATAAGTGACCTTCAATTTCTTTTATTGTGAATTTAATGATTTTTTTAGGACAGATGGTCCTCAGAAAGGGCAGAACAATGTCTGCCTGGTTAGCTAGTATATATTATAATGAAAGAAACTTAAGTTTTTCTTAATAAACCCCCTACACAATTAAGCACAAATTAATATATTTATACTAAAAATATGCAGATTCTAAAAATGTCACAGTGTTCAAAATATTATAATTTTCTATAGTCAGTAAAAGTCTAATTTCTTAGCAAGCTTGGGGTGCCGTGTGGATGGTAAGATTTGGCATTCTGCATTAAAATCTTAAAAATGAGTACTTAATAAATTTTACATAAATATCACCTATATGTATGCAATATAAATATGGGCAATTATTACACAATTTAATTTCTCTACATTCTTTTTATCATTAGATAATAGTAAATAAAGTAGGTTTTTATTTTTCATAATAAATGTGGATGAAGAATAGGATAGGATAGAATATTTTTTTTAATCAATATAGATTATCACATAATAGGTACTTATTGGAAGTCAATTTTTTCTGTTGTCCTGGATAGAATCAACAAGAAACCCTGTAGGATTTTTTTTAGATCACCTGATTCCCAGGGGTTATGTTCATTTATATATTCCTTTATATTAAAATAACCCCTTTTTATACAGGTTTTGACAAACTTTGAAAACTTTCTGGAATTTTGTTGTAACAGCATAATATAGGTAAGTACATTGAAATATTTTCTTCATCATTTATAATGCATACAGCAAAGGATGGAAATGAAATGTTAGTATAATTAGTTGGGGATGTCTTTAAGAGTGAATAGGCAGCTTTTACAAAGCTAGTGTAATTTCTTACCCCTGACTTTATCACCACCTACTATCAGGTGTGGTGGAATCAGAAAGAAATGTACAATCTTTTCTGATTTAACTTTCATCTTAATATATATAATAAAAAATGTAAAAGTTAAAATAAAGTAAATGTTTTCATTTACTTTATTATAGTTAAAGTACCTTCATTTCTACCTACTAGTAGGTAGAAATGAAGGTACTTTAACTTTCATTATACTAAATGCTCAATTTAAATTTTATTCATTTAGTTTATGAAAATATGGAAGATGTCTCCAATAGGGTCTGTCTAGGTGTGTCATTATGAAGAATAAAAGGTAAAACATTTATATGGTAGTGACTTTAAGGAAGGCTAGGATGATGGTGTAAATAAAACATGCAATGTGCTAATTTTACTTAGCATGTTATAAGCTTTCGGTACTTATTTTCTAACCTTGAACATAAATGATGTAATATCTATAATGGGTAATGATAACAGTGAATCCAAGAATGTGTTATTAATAATATAATTGAACAATGTAATTTTCTGGGTTAAATGATAGTTCAGTAGCTAATCTGTTTTATGATTAAGAATTAAATCATTGCACCAAAATATATACCAAATGTAAAATACAGTAGTTTTTGTTAAAATGAAGTGTTATGATACTAAAATAAATTCTAGCAAAAGCCACAATCAATAAAAAGAAAAATAATTATCATTTTCTAGAAGTTCAAACTTCAAAAATCAATATCTCAAATGGAGCAGTATTTAAGGGGCGGGTACTTTTGAATAACTATATACAAACATTAGAATAATATAAACTTTGATATTTATTAATAAGTTACTGTTTTAGTTTAACTCCTTTGTATTTCTATACATGTGTATTTATTATCTCTATTTTTTATTAATTTAATAGTGTAATTTACAAGACTACTTTTGACCAAATCCTGCAGTCAAAAGCACTTTGTTACCAGCCATATTAAAGATACCACCACGTATTTAAAAAGTACTAGTTAGATACTTAATCTAAACATGAATCCAGAATTTTTTTAAATACTTCCCATTTTGAAACCAATTTGTGATATTTATTGGCCAATATACTATTATATCTCAAATTTTTCACCTCAAAAAATTTATGTAGGCACATCGTCATACCCTATTGTTAAGCTTTGTAATGAGTTCTACCTATTTTCCAATGCAAGTCTAATCCCAACCAACTTTCAAAAATTGAATTTCCCGCAGAAAACTAGAGAATATGGTATTACTTAAAAAATTGTTAATTTAATAGTAAAATACCTACCTATTTTATTTACTATTGAAATTTTGTATAACGGATTACAACCAAAATTTTTAGTCCTATAGATATATTTTTTTTAAATTAGTATTGCTGATATTTTATATGAGATTGGTATAGTAGTGCATCTATGCCCCCCAGTTAAATTATATACAAATTTTAGCAACAAGTACTTATTTGTAATTCTTTGTTGCGGTCGTCCCATAATAAAGAAACTTGAGGGTATTTGTTTTTAATCTATATAGCAGAAGATTCTTTTGAAATTTTGACTTGTTTTATATATATATATATATATATATATATATATATATAGTGTAAAAAATTCACAAAGAGCTGATTTGCCTTCATGAAGTATAAGGAAACGTAAAAAAAATTGTGCTGAATGATAAAAAATTGCATGAAATAAAAGCATCAACAGAGATAATTCAACAAAGCCAATATTAATAAAACTTACATCTGGATCTACTTCCTTGGCGAGCATGGTGAGCTCTTCCTGCGTCAACTTAGACAGCAGTTCGTCAACATCCACTTCATCGTAGGCTGACAACTCTCGACCGTAAAGTTTCGCCGGCGTAGTCATTGTTGTCGTTTTTGTGGACGACGACTTCTGCAACCACGGAAAAACACTTCACTTGCACTATTGTTTGATAATATCTTATACTAATATAACACACAATAAACAATCAGTTGCTATACTAAAATCAACAAGAAGTTTCCTTTAACACCACACCCCACAGTTGACGTTATTAATCGATGATAAGAAAAACTCTATCGACCACGCATTTACTTTGTACCTAGCTATTATAAATGTTACAAATGGAAAAATTATTTAACAGTTTTATTTGCTTACAATATAATAAAAATGATTTTGTATATAAAGTGCCAAATTCGGCGACACAAACACTCACTCCGAATGACAATTTTGAACTGAAATGGAATCATAGATAATTTATTACACTCTAACAGCAGAGAGTAAAGAGTATAGAGACATGAATAAAAAACATAATGGTGACAGTGCTGCCAGCTATAAAATTTTTTCCCCTTAGGTGTGAATACAAAAGCCATGGAAACGCCCTGAACCTCATTTTCATTTTGTAATAACATACAATAAAAGCATACATTTAAATATGTAACACATTTCTCTAACATAGAAGATATGTCTTGTTTTTGTTTCTTTAAAGAAATTACCCCATACTATAAAGTAGGAAACTATTTTTTATATTACATGTATAAATTTCACATAACCTAACTCAGATCAGAAAGTGATTTTTGTATGTTAGTAATTCTAAAAATATTTTCTTCGCATTTGCATTTTTGTTTTAATAGCAGTATATTAAAAAGTTTATGTTTTCTAAACTAGATGATTAAACTTAGGTTAAATTTGTTGTTATGATAAGAATTAGATTTAGTAATTGGTAGCGTTTTTAAAATAATTATTAGTATATTTAATCTATTCAAAACAGTAAAAAATACAAAAATATTTCGTAATAAACCCCCTTTTGTCCCAAAATTTAAGGAAAAAGAAGTAAAGTTGACTACACTGTATAAAAAAATATCATTGTGCACTGGCCTAAAGGTCTAGATACCAGGCCATAAACTCCAAAAAAAAATATCATTGTGCACCTCGTTTTCGCAAAAGATCGAAATTTTTCTAAAATCAAAATAGACCAAATGGATATTATTTTAGGTATATAATGTGGATAATTTTCTTTTCTTTAGGGTTAAGCTGACTACAGCTAGTTGTAGCTGAAAGCGGTTAGTTAAACTTAGACTTACTTTTGGCTAAAACTAAGTGACTCACCCATCAAGTAATACTAGCGACAGTGAGCTTAGCCGCGAATATTTAACCTTTAAAAATAACTACAACGCGTTTATAATTAAAAAAGAAAAAGAAATAAAACACAGATAACGAGATAACAGTGAACGCAAATAATAGCTGGCGGAATATAATATAATATAATGAGGACATCCACGACTTTGTCAGCCACCAGGACGGCACCATTTAAAAATGAGGTGTAATATTTGACAGATTTCATAACGGGAAGTTCATAAAAATTGAAAATTAAAAAAAAGAGTTAAAAATGTGCAAAAATTAAGGAACAAGCCACAGAGGCATTGTTTTGTATATTAATATAATACTCTAGAAACTGATAAACTTTAATTTAAAACTAACTTCTCAATTAAACGACACTGTGTAACAAAAAACTTCACCTCAGTGTCAACTAGCGTGCTAAGCGGATGATCATTAGCCCTCATTAATCATCTGGAGTTCTGGATAAACGTTCGCTGTTAATTTCACAGTACGCGAGCATCCAGGGTTCGATCCCCGCCGGCACCAATGAAATTGCAATTTATGAGTTGATTTACCACTTGGTCGGTGGTGTAGGAAAACGTCGGGAAAAAACCATATGAATTTGAGAAATTGAAAAAAAATCGTGGATTTCCTCACGATGTTGGGTCTGCGCGGCGTGGATTAGGGCAGCGCGGCGGACATTTCCTTGTCATAAAACCCTCTTAGAAATGAAAGGAGGCTTGTGCTCTTTAGTGGGTAGTATATAATCTGTAACTTTTCTTAGCTATAGCTTGTCGCTCAGGTAGGTATGTCTATCGCTTCAAACTGAACTAACTATCTCACGTGACCTTCAAAAATTTTGATGAAAGTAACCTAATGGGCAAGATCAGTAAGATACGAATAGCAACAGCGAACCTTGTGTGATGTAACAACTAACAATAAATTATTATTTATGTTCGAATTTTTCCTATATTATTTATTACTTCGCGCTTAAATTAAATACCTTCGTTCAGCTTTGCTTTTGCATGGTGGTTGAGGCATTTGGCCTCACTCTTAAAGACAGCTATTAAAACAAATTAACCCTTTTGCTTGCACGTAGTAACTGAGTCTGTGAAGATTGCATCATTTTGCCTTAAAATCCAAAAAAACGCATCACTTTTACAGGTTCAGTTGATACAAATATGTTTTACTATATTGCTTACATTTACCTTTTACATTGAAATCACGAAATACATAGTAAAAATAATAAGAATTGAAAATATTAAAATTAATTTTGGTATTTTTATAAAATTTTAATATCGTTCCTAAGTAGGCTTTTTTGATAATGAGATCTTAATATTGCACTATTAAAAACGAATTTTAATTTCGAAATTATATTTAGTCCTCATCATTATCATCATTACAGCCCTTCACAAGTCCATTGCTGAACATAGGCCTCTCCCAAGGAACGCCACAAAATACGGCCCTAAGCCACCTGCATCCATCGACTTCCTGCATGTCTTAGAAGGTCGTTTAGTTCTTATTAATATTTAATTTAAATATTTTATTTAGCAATATTAGTCATTATTCGTTCTCGTGGATAGAACTCTCAGCTAAATCGTAAGGCTCGGATTTAAAACTCAGCCAAATCTTATATTTATGTAATACCGGTAGATATTGTTATTGAATATTAAAACTGCACTGTGTCGCAAATCTGCAATTCCCATTTTATAATAATAGCTTTTATCGGATAGAACACGTTCGGGATAGTTACGAGTAACTAATATCTAACTGAGTAGTGATTGTTGATAGAAATACCTACTCAAACACGCCATTGGAATATCGTTAGGGGATATATGGACTTGGCGTTAAATGAAGTTATTTTTAAATAAGAACAACACTACACTTTCGGAATACGTTATCGATCAAAAAACGACAAACGTTATAAAAATATTTATATAATAATAGCATAATGTATATCATGTGCAAATAAAAAAAAAGCTTTGTTCGGTAGATGTTGGTTTATCGAAGTGGAGACCATAGTAATGATTTCAAAAACGCATTTTAAACACAACATACTTAATCGTAACAATTTTTACAGATGGAGTGATATACTCATTATGCTGAAGTTTAGGCCTGCTATAAATTTTGGAACACTGACTGGGACATTTGGAATAGATATAAGTTAAAATATAAAATAAAAAGTAAAGACGAACAAATAAAGACGGATATTTCAATTGACGCAAAAACCAAGCCCTCAACACGCACTCACGGTTGTACACATAATATGCATTTAAAACCATTTGAAATCAACGACATGTGCCTAATGTGTGCGTCCAGCAGTGAACTTTTACGTGCTATTAAAGAAAGAAAGACAAAATATATGTGCGTGAGTGCATGTCAAAAAAGTTGAACATGGTTTCGGCATCACTTGAAATGTAGTAAACAGCGTTCCGTCTATCTTTCTTTATTGGTCTGAGCCTACCTATTTATATAATTTAGCGTACAAATAGCGTACAAATTTTGGTAGAGCCAGGCGGCAGCTTTTGCTGTCGCACGGATGGGCCGGCTCGAACCGGGGTGGTACCACGACCTCACAGAATACCAGCGTGAAGTAGATGTTTATCTCTGCGTTTCGCTTGGTGAGTGCAGGAGGCCGGAGGCCCTTTTTGCTGGAAATGAGGCATTCCATCCTAGTCCTCACGGGTGACAACGCATCTACATTTTGATTCGCAAACGAGGATAAATGTAGGTGCTATGGGCCGCAGCAACCGCTTGCCGTCGGGTGGACTGTGTGCTCGTTTGTCACCCTATCCTATAAAAAAAAATAAGTGCGACACAAAAGTGTTTTCAATTCTATAGCGCGTTAACCACGTACAGCTTTTTCGTGCCATGCTACTACTATCTACAATTCATAAACCCGGATAAGTGACCAGGACTCTGACCAGAATACGTGGACACAACGCTTCAAACCAGGACATGTCCCGATGTACCGGGACATACGGCAGTCGTGCTTTAAGTAGGTACGAGGTCGTGACATTTCTATTTTACAATGCTCTTACTATCACGACGAAGCTTACGCAACGTACTATTACACGCTTCGCCTGCATAATGTTACTCCGTTATTGAACTCACGATGTCACGACCTTACCTATTGAGTCTACTCGATTATACGGATATAAAAGTAGTCTGCTTAGTCCAGCAGTATACAGACTCTGTAATTCTAGACTACTCTGTAATTAATTAAGAATTACAGGCCATAGTTTAATTAATATTTTTACCTAATCGCTTTTTTAGTATGCTTTCTTCCCTTGGTACCATTCGATAAAAAAGAAAGTGTTTATGAATGGAGCACACTAAAATAATATTAGGTGTGAAATGCAAGCTACTCCTGGAAATTAACTTATTTTCTTTTTTTTTTTCAATTTATTAATCTTCGGACCACAAACAAGTTCACAATTATCAACTTATCTAATGTAATTACTGCACATTTTTTATTATTATGAACATAGCAACGCTGGTCATTAACTTAAGTATTACAGTTTTTAAAGATGACGCTTGTTACAAAGTATCTATACTTAGACATTGACAATATCTTGTTATTTTTAATTAAGAATTAAAGTTTACAGACAGTATAGACTAACAAACATTGTAGGGTTATGGTAGGATATAAGATGACACCACTGCTCATTAGTTTTTTTTTTTTAAAAGATGTGTCATATATTCCACTATCTACTCAATGACTACTCGCTTAAGTTTTTCGTGATAATTATAAGAAGATTGTCACTCAATCTTCTTATAATTATCACGTCCTGTGACATTGATTCTTTAAAGACAACAGCACAATAACCACATAAATCGAAAAAAAAAACTGGAATAACGAACCGCCGCCGTAATTGAAATCGTCTTTATGGTGACTATCATCACTATTTAATTTAACATTATATTACAGCTGATATTTTTCTTTATTTACTTCGAAACAAATCTTGATGGGAAACTTGTGTGGGAAAATAAAATTCGCCATCACTGAACGACAGACTCCTGGCTTGGAAAGTTATGAGACTGAAGGTATATGAAGATGTCACATCTGTTAGCACTAGGAAATTTTAAAACCGCAATCCATTTTAGCAACAAAAAAGTTGTTAATTCTATTCTGGAATTTACATTTTACACTTAAATTACCAATAAAAAATATTGAGGATCACTTAACGGGATAAGAACTATCCTATCTCTCAAGTTGGACCAAACTGCACACAGTGTGCAAAATTTCATTGTAATCAGTTCAGTAGTTTAAGAGTTCATCGCGGACAAACAATGAGACACGTAATTTATATAAAGACACTAGCTGGCCAGGCAGACGTTGTTCTGCCCTTTTCGACGACCCTTCGTATAAAAAATTCTTAAATTCGTAATAAAAAAATATTGAGTGTCACTTATCAGGATAAAAACCATCCTATCTCTCAAGTTGGACCGAACTGCACAGAGTGTGCAAAATTTCATTGAAATCAGTTCAGTAGTTTAGGAGTTCATCGCGGACAAACAACGTGACACATAATTTTTATATATAAAGACTAGCTGACCAGGCAGACGTCATTCTGCCCTTTCCTGAGATGACCTTTTCTCCAATAAAAAAATCCTTAAATTCATAATAATAAATGTTAAGGGTCACTTATTGGGATGAAAACTATCCTATCTCTCAAGTTGGACCAAACTGCTCACAGTGTGCAAAATTTCATTGAAATCAGTTCAGTAGTTTAGGAGTTCATCGCGGACAAACAATGTGACACGTACCTTTTTATAAAGACATAACGTAGAATCATTAAATATGTAATACTAAAAGCCCTTTACTATAACATGCTGTTAGCTGTTTTCCCGAAAAAATGGTAGCTATTGAATATAACTATATAACTAATATACTATGCTAAAATCGATTCAAAAAAGGAATAGATTCTCAATTTTTATGTTATGATAATAATATATCCGAAGCCGAAGTGTGTTAAATGATTTTGCTTTTATTTTTATTTATTTTATTTATTTAAGCTTTATTTGCACACATACAAGAAATGTACAAAACGGCGGACTTAATGCCTAAAGGCATTCTCTACCAGTCTACCTTTGGTTTGTGCAGAGAATCCAGTGATGGGTGCAAAACTCATAATTAAAAAAAAAATTTAAAAAAGTTAAAGGTTTAAGGAAAAAAAAATACAAAATTATAATAATGATAATAAATACAATACACATACATATACATTTACATTACTACTTACATGCATACAATAGTATTTTATACTTGTACACAAATACCCACAATAAATACATACACAGTAAATAAATATGATATTTTTATATTATACATATTTGAGAATATAACAGTTTCCGAGGTTTTTTAAATTTTTTATTATTATCCGAAACTACTGCTGCTTCGTTAAGTAATATTCTCAGAGCAAACGTTTAAAGATAGGTTTAGTTTTTGCTTCTTTTATATTTCTGGGTAACATGTTCCAGAGTCTTACTGCATTTGAAGTGAAAGAATTGTAAGAGAAGCCCGTGCGACAGAAAGGAACATGAAGAGTTAGATTTTCCGCGGAACGGAGACATCGGTTGTGAGAATCGTCCTGATACTGAAATTTGCATTTCAGATATGCAGGGACAGACGGATCGTGTAAAATAGAGAATAGCATAGAAAGGATTCTAAAAGATCTACGAAGTGGAAGAGGCAGCCATTTGAGCCGAGAACGGAATGAAGAAACGTGATCGAATTTACGTAAGCCAAAGATAAAGCGAATACAATTATTGAGAAGACGATCCAGTTTGTTAAGAAGTTCTTGAGAGGCATCAGCATAGCATACATCTGCATAATCTAGTATTGGTAATACGAGCGTTTGAACCAACATTATCTTTGTTCTCACTGGAAGAAAATTCTTGAGTCGATACAGACAACGCAAGGTGTTGATAACTTTTTTGCTTACTGCCGTGACTTGCGGCCGCCAACTTAGACTGCTGTCAATGATAAGTCCTAGATTTTTCACAGTATATAGCTTTTCTTTATATAGCTTTTCTTTATCGATAGTTGTGTCAATTAACCACGTAACCAAGTAACCACATCCAAATGATACTTTGAAGTTGTTTTAATAATTACTTATTATTATTTTATATAATGAAAAAAAAATATGTAAGCGTGATTCCTGCACTCACCCCACGAGGCAGCAAGTTACAAAGAATAAATAATGTCCATGTTCGTGCAGTTTAGTTGTTTTGCTTGTCATCCTATTTCGTCGTGTCGGTGTCGTAAGAGACTATGGGAAATAGCAGAAAAAGCGTATGACTTCTGATTATTGACGGTATGTGATCTCATCTACGTAAGACTTAAAATACCCTAGCCAACAACGTGTGGCAGCATCAAAAATACGAGACTTTTGGCACTTTGATAGTGAATCCTCAAATCCTGCGTAGAACGGGAGAGGCCTTATATTCAGCAATAGACTTTTACAAGCTGGTGAAAAAAAAAAACTTTAAAAGATTATGGCGGAATGCCATATCGCCTGTAATAAGATAGGGAGCTTATATTACGCCTACGGATTTGTACCGAATGCCTCACAGCTCTATTATACTCGTTCTAAATAGTGTTTAGTGACAGAACGGAGAATATACACATTTGATAGAGTGAAATGATATTATATTATATAGGTAAATAATTATAATTCACCTATCTGATTGTTTTTTGTTTATTGACGTGATGGATTCGACAAATGTTTCTGTTGACTATGCGACTATGCCTGGCAGTACGTTTGGCGATTTGCCAGTCTGCTATAATTGGTGGTCGCCACACTAGAGACAGATTATATTCTTAGCTTTTCAATCGGCCACTGGCCTTCCGTACAACATAAACTTTGCGTTAAAAAATAATGTATCTGCCTGCACTTGACCCAGTAACGACTAGGGTTGTACGCAATATTAATTTTGGCGGTTCTCATAATAAACAGGTTATTGAACTCTGCAAAGTTGATAATTGTCTTCATGCAGGAAAATAAGACCAATTAATAAGAATTACTGAAAAGACGAAATACAATTAACCTCCTTACAATTATTTTTATTTAAAAAAAATAATTGACAGTTAAAAACTTGTCATTAATACATGATGTCTTGAGTTAAATATTTCTCACAATTTCGCTTAAAATGTCGCTACCATACGGTCCACCATATCCGGTATCACCATTAATAAGAGGAGTAAGATTTGCCCTGCTATTAGCAGGTATTGTCTACGGTCGAATAAAACAAGCCAGGTACGAAGAACTCGAAGAGATTTGGCGCGAAGAAGAAGCGAAGCGAAAGATTGTACGTGATAGACAACTTGCGAAATTAAAAGAGAAAATTGCCAAGGAGGAACGAGAAGTTGTTCGGCAGATTGAAACTGGCGAGCTATTTAGACCTGGTAAGATTGTTACAACATTATTATTATAAAATTTTTAAATATGTTTTTTAAGTATAAATTACTATTGTCTATTTATTATTTGCAGATGGAGGACTATGACTCGAATTATTATACTTACAAATATTTTTTTTATACAATAATATAATATGGCAATAAAATAAAGTGAGTGCCTCATGTATCAAGTTTATTTCCACATAGTCATTTTATTTAAAAAAAAAAACTACTAAACTTCTTACAACGTTGCTTTTTTTATAGGATTGGGTGACAAACGAGCACACAGTCCACCTGATGGTAAGTGGTTGTTGTGGCCCATAGACATCTACATTTATCCTCGTTTGCGAATCAAAATGCAAATGCGTTGTCACCCGTGAAGACTAAGAATGCCTCTTTTCCAGTAAAAAGGGTCTCCGGTACTCTACACTCACCATACGAAACACAGCAGTGTTAAACTGGTATTTTACGTTGGTATTCTATGCGAGCGTGGTCCTTCCCCGGTCGAGCCGACCCATTCGTGCTACAACTATACCACTAATATAGCTGCTGCATGGCTCTACCACGTATTGGCAATATTTACATTATTAAATGTGAAAGTAAATATGAGCATTTCTTTTATTAGAGTTATTGTCGAATTTATCCTATTCAAAACTTAATAATTTATCAGTAAGGCTTTCACATTTGTAAACTGTAATTGAATTGAAGCGAAAGTTAGAAAAAGTCGCACCTTTTATCGTACAGTGGCGTGGCAAAGAAACACACACCCATGCTATTGTTGAGAAACGATAGCTTTGAAATTGTATGACGCCATATTGTCTCATCGCGAGTAGTAATACCATGTTTTAAACAATACACATGTACCAGGAAAATGCGAAATACATTGTATGTAGAGACTATCGTTCCGTGGAGTCCACGTGCGGTGAAGTTCCTAAAGGAACTCCATCTGCGACTGATCGTTGCTGCTGGTGATAAAGGAGCTGGTTCTTTTCTCACTCAAATGCTAAGTATAGCCATTCAGCGAGGAAACGAAGCCAGCGTTATTGGCACGATACCACGGGGAGTAGGATTGCATGATAATTGAATTATTAGTTTTAGTTTATTTTTTACTATAGTCTTTTGTTAATATTGTATATATTAATAAAATTTGATTACTTGAAATGTATTTGATGGAGAAGATAATGACAAGTTCAAGAAGTTGATGCATGCAAGTAGCGATGGCCGTTTTATATGGCAATCTGTGGTGAACGCTTGAACGCATAAGTAGACTTGGTGATTATGATAAAATTTCATTATGAATATTACAACATATTTTATACGTGATAGAGCCATGTTGCACGAATAGGGAACGACCACGCTCTAAAATAGCAGCTTAATGTATTTCGTGAGTGTAAGAACCGGAGACTCTTTTTACTGGAAACGAAGCATTTCATCTTAGTCCTCAGGAGTGATAACGCATCTGCTCAAAATAAGGATAGATAAAAATCACTATAGGCCACAGCATCCACTTACCATTAGATGTATTGTGTTACCGTGTGTCATGCTTATTTTATTAAAAAAAATGTTTTTAGATATATAGTGTAGCACAGCTGTACAAGAATTTGACAGAAGGTTCTTAACAGTAATTTCGTTAGACGAGGACGATAACTGTGATCTCCGTCCGTCAATCGATTATATTCGATTATATAAGATGAACACGCGTTTCCGAGTATCCATCCGAAGGTGAATTTTTTAGGGTGGATAAACGGAATAACCCTCCGTTATATTCCTACAGTTCGATATTCCGTTTATACAACCAGTGTGCAGGATATGTTATTGTGCCGAAAATAAAGATACTACATACAGGCAACCAGTCAATTTTTCAACATTTTTAATTTCACTTGAATAGATTCTATCCATATAATATGTGACTGCCTCGTTAATCTAATCACTGCCGATCAAGAGGTCCTGGGTCCGAATCCCGGATCGGGCCAAAATCTGGGGTTTGCTGTCAAGAAATACTCATTAGCAGGAAGGAGTCAGGAAGTTGGCGGTGTTTTACTTCCGTGTCACGGTGTGCACGTAAAGCCGTTGGTCCTGTGTCTGACCTCTCTCCGGTCGTCCCATCGAACTATAAGTGCGAGGGAATAGAGAGTGCACCCGTGCTTACGTACACACTCGTACACTATAATCTACTCGTATATCTATAGTTATCTATATCTATACATAGTATATAAAGGGAAGGTTCTTACGAGCGTCTGTCCTTCTGTATAACCGCGCTACTCTCAGAAACTATTGTGGGATTTTCATTCGTTCACAAGGAAGATATAGGCATATAATTTATGAATATTTTGTGCAAATTAGTTAATTTTATAATGAGATAATATGTCACATAGTCAGAAAAAAATCGTTCCTCCTGAGGCACGGTGTGCGCTGCGTAAGTTGATAAAGTTATACCAGTATTACCAGATAGTACCAGTGTAATATATACATGTATGTATATTAATTAATTCAAAATCATAATACGGAAAGGTGTAATTATGTTATATATTGTAATAGAGACACAAATAAAAACTATTAATGCATATCACGCTGAGTTTTGACATGCATGGTAACTCTACACCTCTACACACATAGCAAGTGCCGAAATACTCTTTCCAGTGATGTGGATTGAAATGACGGTATCGCGTTAATTTCTTTTACCGGTTATCTTAACGCCGCGCTGGATACATACAATCAACCTCACTCAAACATAATTAAAATAAATAATAATAGGAGGTGTTATCGAACGGAGCACACTTTCCGGTGTCGTTACGTAACCTAACATTTTCGTAACTTTGAACTGTTGTTAGCTTCGGAGAAGAAATAATATTAAAAAAAAAACTAGCTGATACTCGCGACTTTGTCCGCGTTGCTTGATATATTAACTAAGTTTTCGTACCTATGTGCGAAGGAAAATACATCAAAAAGACAAAATTTATTTGTAAACAATGTTATTCGTTGCTCCGTTTGTAGCTAAAATATATAAATTATCTGGGTTAGTAACGCGAGAGCAAGCGACGTACAGTTGACCGTGTGAAAAACCGCGTATAAATATCGTTTTTCTTAAAACTTTAATAACTTTATATTAAAGGAAGATATCGCAATATTTTTTTTAAATAATGGCCAAGAGTCTAAGAAATAAAACTTAGAAAAGCTAATTGAAATCTATCCAGTAGTTTTACCGTGACGCGCGCACAACTACAAACCTCTATCACTTTATTTATATAACTATGTAGATATAAAAAAATATAAAGTTCTTTTTTAAGGCCATGGTAGATGTAAGCTGGGATGGGTGTTTGCCTTATATCTTATACTTCCCACAGTAAGCGAACAAATGGCAGGTTAGGGCTGACTTATCACATGGTGGGAGATGAAGGAAAATGTGATGAATTGAAAAATATTTTGTGATATACAATAAAGTTCATTGAACATTCACACTACCTTGCGTGGTGTTATATATTTATTGTAGTTTTAAAAAAAAGTGAAACATTTATTTACGTCTTGTTTGAAATTGAAGTGACACGCGAACAATTCGAGAATCCTTCATAATAAATGAATCAAAATACCAAAATACCATATTGGATTCTATTTTTAACTTCCCGCTATGAAAATCAATGATTTTTTAAAAAATCGGGAAGTTATTGGTTTCAACCCAGTTTTTAAAAATCGGGGTTTCGTTATATCTCGACGTTTTGAGGTCCTAGGAAGCTATTCTGATTATTCCTACGAGGATGTCTGTATGGCAGTGTGTGTGTAAGTGTGTGTGTATGAATGTATGTAACCCTCTCGTAACTTGAATGGCTTGACCGAATTGAACGAACTCGGCGTTGGAAAGGGCTTCACCAAACTCAGATTTTCTATACCATTTGAACCGATTCGGACCGGTAGATTTTGAAAAATCTTAAAAATTATATTTTCAATTTTTTTTAAAGTAACTTTAAACAGATGTAACGATCAATTCCAAAATCTAATCAGCCCTTAAACTCGAAAAATGCCGTCGATTGCTGCAAACCGCATTAAAATCGGTTGATGCGTTGAAGAGAAATCGTTAACAAAAAATTTCGAAAAATAATTTTTTGTTAAATAATTTTGAAAAATATTTTCGGATCGTTTTTGATGTAACAAATTATTATTAGAATGGCTGACAGCCTCTCTATGCCTTTCAGATCACAACATTGCACGCATTTGGCATTTGATTGTAGAAAAGGGTAAAAGGATGGCAGAAAAGCTCAAATTATTTTAAGATTTTGAATTTTAAGCTTTGTTGTCGTTTGTTTAATCAGTGCCAAGCAGTGGGGCATAAGCCACTGCTGGGCACTGATCGATCTCCTCTAATTTCTTAGAGGGTTATGAAGAAATTAGTTCATCGCGCTGATCCAAATCGTTTTGGCGGACTTCACATGGCCTTGAAATATTTTATTTTTTAGACAAAATGCAGGATTCCTCACGATTTTTTCCTTTAAATTAGCTCTTAAAATTGCAACAACTATTTTGGTGCCGGTTATTCGAGCTATATAATATTAAGAAAGTTTTTATTTTGATTTTGATATCATAGTATAAATAATTATATTAAGATGAATTTTGAATAGAATGGGTACGCGTAAAGAAATCTAAAACGGTATTACCATAAAACTGATTAATTCATGGAATGGAAAAGTCAAGAAACTCGAGCGGGGACGTGATGCATAACTAGTCTTGAATACGTAATTGGTTTCATCAAGGTATCTCCGCGGGGTTTCACCGGATGTACTTATTCCAAATTGTTACTCATTAAAGTTTCATAAGTATTAATTTTAAAAAACATTAAAAATCGATTAGAAAAATTGATGTCCTCTAGGTGCAGCCGTATTATAAAAAGTTAAAATAAAAAACATTGTGTATTTAATATTGAATTATATATGATATAACTCAAATAATAATGAAGAAGTAATGTGTAATGGTCATATATCATAAATTATGTATTAACTAAGTGGAACAGGAAAATATCTTGGGTTTATTCCTGACCGCTGTTGGTCATGGAAACCACATATTCAGAAAATCTAAAGTAAACTAAGCTTACAGCAATGTAATATATAATTTTTTTTGTTGGTATCTTATGCGCTTCCATACCGTTCATCAGATTGCGGTAAAACTTTGTCAATATATTGCTTGCACTTCGGCGCAGGTTATAGGCATATGTACAATTAACATACGTGGTGCGTGGATAGCATTCAACTTCAATGAATGTTTTATCATTCCCAATTAAACAATATAATCCTTCCATATTTAAAACGATACTTCCGCAATTATTACTTCTGTGGCTGCAAAGAACCGGATACCAGGTAGTATGGTATATTTTTTAAATTTGATTGCGTTCCTCGTCAATAATTTCATTACACCTATTATTAATCCCTCATCAAGCCACACAGATTATCTAATATAAATATAAGTACAGAGTAGTAAAAAAATAGAACTGTTAGAAGCTATTAGAAGTATCAAAAAATTGGTAAGTTTTGAACACACAAATATATATACGGAAACGAAAAACATTAGTTAAAATATTATTTACTCATAATATGTAAAATATTTTAAAAAGTTTCATGTACCCAAATCACCTGAAAAGACTAACTACTAAAGAACGCAAATAAGATAAACCTACACATATACAGGGTTATTTTGCAATAACCGGCCAAATTTGCAAAGAATGTTCAGAATAAGTAATATTTAAAATTAATTAAAAAGAATCTCAAACATTCTGCCCTTTTTATCTTTTAAAATCAAAATGCGTGGTAATGCATCATTTATACTGATTTTACTGCGCGCGCACACATTCGTAAGGGTCGATCGGTAGGCAAAGACGTTGTTGCCCATAAATCTCCTTCCATTTGGGATCATTTCAAATAAAAGTAGAAGCCTTATTTACTCTTATTTTCAAAAACTGCAATAACGGTATATCATTATTTATATATTTGTACTTAAGTTCAAAATTTGGCTACTCCTTGAAAAATAGCCCTGTATACGTAGGACACAAGTTTTAAGATATACAAAAAGTATTCTAGATACTATTACAATTTATTTTACATCTTTTCAAAATATGCTCCATCATGCTCTACAGAGTTCCATTCGCCTAAACCAACTCTGAAAACACTTTTGCCAGTCTTGATCTGACAGGTCGGAAATCGCTTCTTCGTAGGCGTGGCTGCCTTCTGGCTTCTTCGACGCTTGAAAAAAACTTGCCTTTTATTCTTTCTTTGACCATTGGGAACAAAAACAAATCACAACGAGCTAAGTCAGGGCTGTAGGGTGGGTGACTTAGAGTTTCAACACCAGATTCCTCAATAAATGCTTTTGTTCTAAGGGAGGTATGTGAAGATGCGTTATCGTGATGTAGCATGATTCCCAGAAGCCCGGTCTTTGGTCTTCTCTCCCGCACAGCTTGAAAAGCTTTGGGTAATGCAACCGTAGTATACCATTCAGAGTTGACTGACCTATAATTTTCCAGCATTGACGTCGACAAATGTCCGCTCCGTGAAAAAAAACTAGCCACCATTTTTTTGCCGACGTTGCGAGGTCTTTGCAGTTTTGTCGGTAACTGTCCTTCTGAGTAGACCGCCATATTGGTTTTATTTTCCGGATCATATTGATAGATCCATGTCTCGTCACGTAAGTAAAGATTTCTGAAACACGCCTAGAAGATGCCTCGTTTTCAAAACGTAGACGCATTTCATGGCACCAATCCACACGAGTCTGTTTTTCGC
Organism: Parnassius mnemosyne; assembly: GCA_963668995.1. Classification (NCBI taxonomy): domain Eukaryota; kingdom Metazoa; phylum Arthropoda; class Insecta; order Lepidoptera; family Papilionidae; genus Parnassius; species Parnassius mnemosyne. The sequence continues at coordinate 16,461,020 of CAVLGL010000104.1, forward strand.
TTTCGTAGAGCAAACGAGGGATCCATCGACAACAAAGCTTCTTCACTCCGAGGTGTTGATGTAGGATGGTATGAATGCTCCCCGAACTAATGCCTACAATCTTTTCGATGTCTGTATATGTGATTTGTGGGTCTTCTCGCACCAACATTTCAGTAGTTCATACATTTTCTGCCGTTACTGCTGTTTGCGGGGCCCCGGTTCTTTGGTCATCTTTAAGATTAATTTTACCCCTTTTGAATTCAGCAAACCACCTAAAAATTGTTGAGCGTGATGGAGCTGAGTCCCCTAATGCTGATTGTAACCGCTGTAAACTTAATTGTTCGGTTAAACCAAATTTAAAATCATAATATATTATAGCGCGCGAATGTTCACGGATAAAATCCATCGTTTTAAATTACAAGCGCGGGAGGCGTTGTAGGAGAATTAATAGAACTTTTTTTTTAATATTGAGCAATTGGCTTATCACTATCACTATCGCTACAGCTCATCACAAGTCCACTGCTGAATATAGGCCTCCCCCATAGTTTGCCACCAAAAACGGTCCAGAGCAGCCTGCATCCATCGACTATCTGCATACTTTATCAGGTTGGCACTGCATCACTAGAGTAAGGAGTCGCCCAACATTGCGCTTGCCAGTAATAGACTGCTGCACTCTAGAACCTTCCTTCCCGTCGGTTGTGGGATCTTCAAGTTATATGGCCGGCTCACTACCACTTCAGCTTACTGATCCGTTTGTCTATGTCAGTTACTCCTGATCTTCTGCGGATATCCTCGTTACAGATCTACTTTGCTCCGAGTAAATATTATTTTCACGCAGTTCAACAAAGGCAAAGTTCATATAAAAATAACTTTTACTCTTATTGTGGTTTTGACTGTCAAATTTCGATAACATTCTCCAGAGCGAATTTCGATCACGACGGCCATTCTCAACGGAGATTAGCCTTCCGCCCAGAACAGGAAGAAGGATTAGGCGCAGCATTAACCGCTTTACGTGCTTTCTGAGGCACGGGGTAAAATACGGCCAACTTCCTGAATCTGGGCTGTAACTGAGCATTTCTTTACAGAAAAACCCAATAACTGACTTTGGCTCGACCCGGTATCCGAGCCCAGGACCTCTATCGGCCATCGCCTTTACGACCACGTGGTTTTTACGTGGTAGAGCCATGCTGTAGCTATATTAGTAGTATAGTTGTAGCACGAATGGGTCGGCTCGACCGGGGAAGGACCACGCTCTCACAGAATTCTAGCGTAAAATACCAGCTTAACGCTGCTGTGTTTCGTATGGTGAGTGTAGAGAACCGGAGACCCTTTTTACTGGAAACGAGGCATTCCATCTTAGTCCTCACGGGCGACGACGCATCTGCATTTTGATTTGTAATAGAGGATAGATGTAGATGTCTATGGGCCTCAGCAACCACTTACCATCAGGTGGACTGTGTGCTCGTTTGTCACCCTTATCTTATAAAAAAAAACCACGAGTCCAGTGAGGCAGTCTAATGTCGATAGATATTTTTAATTTTTATTATATTAACATTTAAAGCACGTACACAATAGAGCTGTAAATGTTGGGCTATAATTAACAGTAAAATTAAATAAGGTATGTCTAGTGACTCTAGTGTAAACAGTTACATAACTGTACACGTGTATGTAATATTATTTTAACCTAAGGCCACGTGATGCATGGCGGCGTGGCGTCTGAGCGATGGTACGACGTCCTACATATAAAATCTGTGGCATGACACACCTTGTGGTAGGATAGTATAGGACCCCCCCCCCCCCCCCCGAAAGGAGACCGCCTTGTCTTGCCGAGGCTTAGTAGCTGTGGCTTGGTCACCCACGGCGAATAAAGAGGAACCTATTTGGCTGCTCCGAGTGGGATTGGCAAGCCCACTTCGCATGCACGTTGGTGGACTTTGGCGTGAGCGGGTATCCTCTCCCCCTTTCCGCCGCAGACGAGAAGGAGTCGTGGGGAAGAGGAAGAGGAATAACATTTAGCGTAAAATCTACCGCCGCTGCGGCGCTATAACGAAAGCACGTTGCGCGCAGGTGCAGTTACACGCGCAGCTCAAATTTCTTAATCCGATACAAGCATTTTTCAATTATAACGTCATGACTAGGAGTACATACAATTTATTGCGATTCCAACGTGTAGCAATTGTTGGCAGCAATACCGCCACTCCAAACAAGAGATGTGGAGCAACTTAATCATGGGAAGAGCTATTTGTGTAGGTACTTACGATGATCTGTAATGATGATAATGATGATGACAAAAAGATAGTTTTGATACTTTTAACACGTCATCATAGACTGTCAACGTCTTACCAAATCTACACTTCATGTAATGGGGTGCCCCCCTACTATTCGCCTACCGGTACGAGTACGAGGCTGCCACTCGAGAATATTTCTTCTCCATCGTTTTCGTCGGTTTTTCAAGCTATCGCCATATACTCTCGCCTTCATATATAGTATCTAGGTTCACCTACTATATTTTTTTGGGGTTATAGTGTTCGGTCCCTTAACATTTAGGATATTACAATATCTTAGCCGTGGTAAGGAAAAGGGCAGATCTGGCAACGTGTTTAGCCCGGGGAGTGGGCAACGCTCCGACTGGTAGTTCGGAATTATCCTATGTAATATACTGCTTTACTTCGGAACTTTGAGAGCGCGTTTTAGGCTTCGATGTGTTCACGACGACAGCGCCGTCACATCATAATAATATATTAGAGAGCAGAGACGTAAAAGTTCAGAAGTGGGTAAAAACTTTTTTTTATAGGATAGGGTGACAAACGAGCACACAGTCCACCTGATGGTAAGTGGTTACTGTGGCCCATAGACATCCACATTTATCCTCGTTTGCGAATCAAAATGCAGATGATTTTCCAGTAAAAAGGGTCTCCGGTTCTCTACACTCACCATACGAAACAGCAGTTTTAAGCTGCTATTTTACGCTGGTATTCTGTGAGAGCGTGGTTCCTCCCTGGTCGGGCCGACCCATTCGTGCCACAAATATACTACTAATATAGCTGCAGCTTGGCTCTACCACGTATAAACTAAAATATAAAATTCCATTAAATTTATAAATACATAACCACATAAAGGTTAATAAAAGAATATTAAAAAGTTGCCCACGGGCTGCATTAACCAATTAAAAGCAATTGTTTTACCCTCTTATAATAATAAAAGTATAAAAACTTAAAAAACACTTGATAATGAACTGTGAATATCATAATAAAATACTAGGTTTAAGTCATAAAATTACTGTATTGTCATCGGTTCTTAATAGGTCTGCAGAGTTTTAGATTATTCAGACTTCTGGAAGTGGGTGAAAACTGTATTACTGAAATCCGTTACGTTCATAGATACATACAGGTCACGCTAATTTAAAACGTGTAATAAAGCGATAACTTCATGCTTAATAAAAGTTGTAAATACCTTACGCGGCGACCAGGAACCGGTAATAAGGATACATTAAATGGTTTACGAGTATCAAATGGACGGCAATTAAAAATTAACTGTTATTAAATTCTCATTATGACTAAAAGCTTTTCTCAGCACATTCAGGAAAGTTGTGTCGCAAATTTTATGTAACAGATTGTTACCAATTGAAATATAAATGCTTTATAATTTTTAGCATTATTTAAATATTATAGTTTATGGCTGCCATAAATGTTGAAACGCAGACATCTATTTAGAAATGAATAATGCTGTTCGTTAGTCTTATAAAAACTCGAAAACGGCTTGAATGATTTTGATTAATTTTTTATGGGTTTATGGAGCCCCTGGATGGTTGGTTGGTAGGTAGCGCTGTGCTCGAGATCCTGAAATTACCCGTGCGAAGCCGCGGCGGATCGATAATTTGGAATAAAAATGGCATACAGAGGACAGTCCTCCTGATTGTAAGTTTTGTGTCAAGATGAAGCTGTAAGAGCCGCATGGGCTAACAGCACTAACATCTCGAAAATAGATGATGATTGTAAACTAATATTAGGATGATTTTTTTTGCCATTGAAAATATACTTGGTAAACTCAAATATTGCATGCCTTAAGCGCGAAGCGCTCAGGTATGTTCTGCTAGAGCCTAAAAATTAAGATTCCAACGTTTTGTCGCATGATTAATAATTCTGTCAATAATTTACATTATATAATATTGACAGAAATTATATAATGTATTGTATTAATATAATAACAAAGAGCGTCTGTGAAAATAACCAGTTCAACAGTTGATACACTTTGGCCGTGTATCCGTCACACCAATTGGTCTGGTGAATGAAAATGGGTTGGCAAATACGACGAGACATCTAATGGCTTCAAATAGATGGCGGTACGGTATTCGATCTCATTTACGCCAGGCGTAAAATACCCAAATCGGAGATGGGGAGCAGCGTCAAAGATTCCAAACGTCTGGTCCAATCCACCTGCCAAACGTGAATCCCCCTACAAGAATATAATAGAATGAATAGAATGATTTTTTTATTCAATATTGATTATTACATAATACTTATTGAAAGTCATTTTTATTTACCACTGGTTCGGAAAATGCAGCCAGCAAGAAACCCAGCGGGACTTTTTTTTAAACATAATTTCACTTAACAATAATTTTGTTTATACAACTTCAAATGAATTTTTATAGAACCAGCATGGTGGCGATCACCTTATTTTCATTCATGTATCCCTTGATATTATAATAAACCCTTTTTGTACAGTTTTTCTTTAATAAAACTTCTAAACTTGTTTATTGACAAACTTTGAACATGTTCTGGGATTTTGTTGTAAAAGCGTATACATTGCCCCATAAATCAATTACTGATTCTGTGGAGTCTAGTAACTGGCATTACAAGCTTATGTTAGTTCCGGAGGAGGAGAAGTCCATATCCAGTAGTGGACTTTAATGATCTGATGATAAAGATAGATAGAGAAAGAAACTATTATCACCTGTCAAATTTTCATACTGTTTGTAAATTATGCGCTTAGAAAACCTCGTAATGAGATAAACGACCTACTGTTTTGTCAGTAACTTTTTCTATTTTTGTAATCATTCGTGCTATTAGCACGGAGTTACACTGTTTATGTAATGTATGCATTGTTTAACCGTACTTGGTTAGCGTGTGCCGCTTATCCGCTCGACTATATCGCGCATAATATTAGTGTCGCATGCGTTACGATTCTTACGATATACGCTTCCAGTGGTCCCGTTAACGAGTCACACCCACCGCCCGCTCCCTTTTACTGCGTCCATAAAACTTATGTAGGCTGATGACGCTCCTCGACCAGTCCGGTGACATGTATTTGCAAAAAAATACTTTGTGTCTCACGTTCAATAACCGGCATTGCAACTTTTCGTCGCGGTTATTCGAACACGATTAAACACATGTTTGGCAGAAGCTTGCGTTGATAACTTTACGTTGAAATTTTAAAGCTATTTTGCATAATTTGTCTATTGATTGCTTCCTCAAATGTGAACATTCCCAATGATCGTTATAAATATACATATAAATAAAATTGGAATGTCTATCTTATATAATAAATTTTTATCTGTCTGTATGTTTGCCTGTCCAGGCTAATGTTCAGTAGCTGAACCGATTACAATGAAACTTCACGAAAAGATGGAGAGAGAGAGAGAGCAATGCCCGGAGTGATCTAAGCTGTTTTTCTGCCGACTTCCAAAAAGGTACTCAATTTGACTGTATGTTTTTTTTATGTGTGTTACCTCATAACTTTTTACTGGGTGAACCGATTTCGATGATTCTTTTTTTATTTGAAAGCTGATACTTCTCGTGTGGTCCCATATGAATTTGATCAAGGTGTGATCAATAGTTATTGAGTTATTAATAACTTATATTGAAGTCGGCTGTAAAAAAATTTTAATTTTTAATTATTATCCGAAAAACTTGGAGATGTTTTTAGAAACCACCAAGTTGATAAAATAAAATGGTTTTTTATAACGCCACATTAATAAGTCCTACCTCAGGCGAAGCCGGGGCGGGTGGCTAGTTTTACTTAACATAATTGTAATAAAGTTGCTGTGGTTACAACTTGAAACACTTACGTAATCTTACGTAAGTTGATTTAGTATTTTTGCGTTCGGGTTAATATTATAATATGCATCTATACTCTATAGTATTCTTTTTTTGTACTTTATTACTACCACTTTGCCACTTTCATGCTGTACCTACTCCTTTTTCCGTTTTATACGTCTGTTAAATATTATTATTTTTTCGTCTTTTATTTTTCTTTTGTGTATATTGTAATTGTTCCGTTTCCATTTTAGTTTCCATCATTAGGATTACAATTTACGTAGTAGGGTCACGTTGTAACTTGTAACCCTATTCCGGATCCAGCATATCTATATAAGTCGGCAGAATCGGGGAAGGACCAGCATTATGGTACTGTCACGTGTGGTGAAACTAGAGAACTGAAGACCCATTTTACTAGTAACGAGGCATTCCGTCTTAGTCCTAAAGGATGACAACGCATCTGCATTTTAATTCATAATCGATAAATATAGCTGTATTTTAAAAGGGCGGCAAAAGAGCACACAGTCGACTTGATGTTAAGTAGATGCTGTCAACCATAAACACCTACTTTTAAAATCGACTCCCATCTCAGTAAAAGGCATTTTAATATTACAGACAGATATTTCAATTTCATTTGTATGTATAGTTATAACGTTTAGGAAAGTTCCCATAAAATAATTATGATCCCGTTACAGGTGACAAACTAATACACTGGTACGAGGATGTTGTGGCTCATAGACGCATTTGCGTGATAGAGCCAGACTTGCAGACATATATTGTTTGTAGCAGGAATGGGTCGGCTCGACTGGGGATGGACTACGCTCTCACAGAACACCTGATAACTACAGACCCTCTTTACTGGAAATGTGGAATTCAACCTAAGTCCTCAGTGTAACAGCGCATCTGCGCATAGATCTAGAAATCTATGGGCCACAACACCCACTTACCATCAGGTGGGCTGAGGGAAATCAGATTATGAGCCTTTAAATTTCAGGTTTTAATACGAGTACGTACGTAGTTCAGTTTTTTGCGAAAACATCGCAACTATGGCCTTTTTGGTTCCAAGTTGGTTGAAGGTCTATATGAGCTACGGTAGTCATTTACCATTAGGTGATCTATTAGATAATTAAAACAATTAAATAAGTTTAATTGGCAATATTGTATGCAGTAAAGTAGCATTTCACCCCGGGCTTATCTGAGTGTATTCATTTTCTTTATTATTTTTTATAAATCCGGAAAGCACCGTTATAGATTTACCTGTAGTTTTTTTTTACCACTACATACAACCGGTTCCCACTATCTAACAATAACTAAATCTTATCTAAATTGCAATAAAAAAGTCGGTCGCAACGAATTGCTCTTAAACGATTTTTAAAATGTACCGCTTCTTTAAGTAAAAATGTTTAGCTCGTGTGATGGTTAATGTTTTTTTTGTTTTTTTTTTTTTTTATAGAACTAGGGTGACAAACGAGCAAACAGTCCACCTGATGGTAAGTGGTTGCTGTGGCCCATAGACATCTACATCTATCTTCGATTGCGAATCAAGATGCAGATGCGTTGTCAGCCGTGAGGACTAAGATAGAATGCCTCTTTTCCTGTAAAAAGGGTCTCCGGTTCTCTACACTCATCATACGAAACACAGCAGCATTAAGTTGCTATTTTAGGCTGGTATTCTGTGAGAGAGATAAAATAATTTTGAGAAAGACGGATATTGCATTTATAAGCAACGCCTAAACGTAGCACTTCATTTTATACCCATATAACAGAATAAATAATACGAGTAGTTGCCCATATGCGAAACAGGAAGTTATTATGTTTATGTTGACATTGCCACCTACGCTATCGAACAGTTCGGGAATACTAAAATTAAATAATCATATTAACGAATCATTTATGCCAAAATACTACATTGGAGTCAATTTTTTTTATAAAATCGAAGTGACAAATGAACTTACAGACCATGTGATGTTAAATAGCTACTGCAGCTTATAATCGACTTCAAATAAATAATGTTACAAATCGTTGTCACCTGTGAGGACTAAGATGGAATGCCTCATAGCCTGTAGTTATAATGGCTATCTACACACTTCATACACAGCAGCGCTTGCATTGTTATTTGAACCAAGGATGCACAATATGATCATCTATAGAACTTCACGGAATTAAACTTTAAACTATTTAATGATTTCTTATATTTACACGAATACTACACATTGAATAATAATTTAATGTTACCGATTACCATGCGTTTATTATTAACTTATTTTTATTTATTTAAATTCCCGACGTTTCTTGCGCTTTACAGCATTTATGATCACTGGGGGACTGTGGTATTTGACCGTTTGACGTTCCGCGTACCACACAAAATAACAGAATACTTACGATATAAAATATTTAAAAAAAATTCTGTCTTTTGTGTCGTTCTTTGTTACGAAAATATTTTGCAAGTAATTGGGATTGCAAAATGTTTCAATGCAGTGAATGAAAGACTCCAGTTATATTTTACAGTCTCACTATCGACGCAACAATCGGAAGTAGCTCACAACCTCCGCCAGGTCCGGTCGCGTTTGGAAATAGTGTGGTGACCGCCACGTTGGTCTTGTGGCTGTAAACACGACCGCTGATCATTGATTTTTCTTTTTTCATTTCTTTTGTGGTAGAGCCATGCTGCATCTATATTAATAGTATAGTTGTGGCACGAATGAGTCGGCTCGACCGGGGAAGGACCACACTCTCACAGAATACCAGCGTAAAATACTACTGAGGGTAGAGAACCACCCATTTTACTGGAAAAGAGGCATTCAATGTTAGTCCTCACGGCTGAATACGCATCTGCGTTTTAATTGGCGAACGAAGATAGATGTAGATGTCTATGGGCCATAACAACCACTTACCATCAGGTGGACTGTGTGCTCGTTTATTACCCTTATTCTATAAAAACAAAATGGGCCCCGTTTCAAATTCCGTTTTTCTGTGTCTGTAATAAGAAATTCTCAGTAGCAACCTGGAGTCAGGAAGTTGACGGTGTTTCACCTCGGCGCCTAAAGCATGTAAAGCTGTTGGGTGAAGGAATAGAGAGTGTAATTGTGCTTGCGCGTACACTCAGCCACAATATCCCGGTCCGCACAGGCTAATCTCGTTGAGACTGGCCGCCGTGAAATTCGGTCCGGAAGACATTAAATAGTGTTCTGAGTTCTGTGCCCATCAAGTCCAACAAGCTTTATGATCAATTCACTTAACGTTTACAGTGTACACTGTTCCGTGCGGTAATCGATAACAATGGCGTCAGTTAGAACACTGGCTGCTGTCACGAATGGATTCGACGCCGTTTCGACACGCCACTCTCGTAACTTACACTTACGTGTTTTATTCTCGGCCTTAGTAGTGAATCGAGGTCGTAAGATTAGTGGAAAGATAGATGTTAAGGTGCTGTAACGACCATATTTTTTTTAAATATTCGGATTTAATTTAAATAACAAGGAAGAAGCGTTATTTGAAAATAGTAACTTTTGTACGTGATAACTATAAGGTAGTTAGAACATAAGGCTACAGATGCGTGCTCATCACTGAGGACTAAGTCTCACAGTCTGTAATTATACTGGTTCCTTTTAACCTTCAGACTGGAAGAGTGTAGTGTATGCGATTTAAATGAAACAACCGTACTGCCAGAGAGCTGATTTATTACTGGCTCGTTCTTTCGAAGTACCAGTGCGCATATACATCAAAGAGACTTGTTTTCGCACTATTATTTGGCGGTAGAATAGGTAAACGGGTGATCCTACTACCTAGTGAGTAGAGTAGACAAGGAGGCATGTGATGATAAAACTTTAGAAAATTAGTAATCAAAACGATTTTTACTATTTTTTAGGGTTTCGTACCTCAAAAGGAAAAAACGGAAACCTTATAGGATCACTTTGTTGTCTATCTGTCTATCTGTCAAGACCCTTTTTCTCAGCAACGCGTGGAGGTATCAAGCTGAAATTCATATGAAATACTCAAGTCTACTGTCCCTTGGAGCTGTGAAAAAATCAAACTTCTAAGCCAACCCAATTAAAAGGTACAGCCGTTTATGCCGCAAATTTTCGACATTCGCAAAGGAATAAAAACCTACAGGGTACTTCCCGTGAACTCAGAATCTTAAAATTTGGTACGAAGCAACGTATTATAGCACAGATAAAGGAAAAATTGCGAAAAGCATAAATTTTTAGTTACATCATATAATAATAATATTTTTAATAATTTTAAACTTATATACCTTTGATTTGTTCGGAACCCTCGGAGCGCGAGTCCGACTCGCACTTGGCCGGTTTTTTTATTATTAATGAAATACCCAACGTAATGCGTTGCTACTAAGGTGTGCTCTCGGTAATTGTGTTCTGTGATGGCGTGTGTCGCCATCGACCGTAAATATAAAGCAATTAAGCATTTCGTTATAAATATAGGTACACATTTAAACATAATTATGCACATATAATTAAAGGTGTTACGTAGACAAAATTATAGTACTATTTGCTCGACACACGGCCGTGAATTCTGCACTAAATCTTTACAATCGGACAAGTACACGGCCGAACCATTTATCAAAATATAATTCTGTTCCGCTATTACTGTACAACTTAATATTTCTGTTCTCTTTCTGTTTTAGTAGTAATAAAATGCAGCCTATTATTATCGAGAGCGTTGTCCTTCCGTGGTCGGGCCGACCCATTCGTGCCTATAACGTAACTCTACCATACGCGCAATCGCTTACATATAATTTCATGCATGTAATTCTCGGAACTTTATTAAAAGTTTAGTATATAAAAAAATCATTATAATTATTTATAATCAATAGCCATAACTAGTATTTAAATTTACTATTTTATATATCAACGAAAACATTAATAAAATCGTTACATATTTGAAACTATTTACGGATCCTCCACTAAAGTAATAATGAATTAGGTGGACATTCCTAGGCAGCGCAAGGTCGGATCAATAAATACGCCCACCTCGCACAATAATATTTAGAATCACTTCCTACCTCGATATTATTTAGGTGTTAGGTACATTGGACTGTATTATATACCTAGGAAAATTCCTTTTAAATATTTCATAATGTCAAAGAAAATAGAGTTATTTTTCAAAGAGTAGCCAAATTTTAAACTTAATTTCGAATATATGTATAAATAATGATATACCGTTATTGTAGTTTTTGAAATTACTAGTAAATAAGGCTTTTACTTTTATTTGAAATTATCCTCATGTGGTGAGTGTAGAAAACTAGAGACCCTTTTTACTGGAAACAAGGCATTCCATCTTAGTCCTCACGGGTGACAACGCATCTGCATTTTGTTTCGTAATCGAGGATAGATGTAGATGTCTATGGGCTGTAACAACTGGCAGCAACCACTTACAATAAGGTGGACTGTGTGCTTGTTTGTCACACTTATCATATAAAAAAAAAACTACACACACAAATCTACGTTCATTTTGCTACGTTAATGTTGCGGAGGTCATATATATACATATGTGTTGATGGACATTCTAAAATGTATTTCTCAGACTCAAGGGCTTCCTTACGACTCGACTCTTTTTTCTTCACTGCGAAATAGCAAGAATGTTTGAACGTTACAAGGAATTTCTCCTGTAAAGTTCAGGCGTTTTATATAAATTACACATGGACATTGGATAAACAAGTGTAGTTTTCTCTATGCGAGATTCGAACCTGCAATTACAATGCTAAACCACTGCGTTGCCTTGAAATTCAAGTTCGTCGATTATCAGTGATACCAACATCGGGAGTCAAATTAAGTCAAAGTCACTGATATCACAGAATAAATAATATGCTAATATGCGGGCTACCGCGTATCTTGTGCGTGTATTTATAAATTTAAGACTCGCACCTATTGTAATTTAAATTAAAAGTCCTGTGTTATTAATTTTATATCTATTAAAAATTAACAACACCTATTTTTCTCTAAATATATAGTGGCTTTAAGCGTACATGTAATGGCCGCGTGAGAGAATCCGTATTCCGTTTCGTCCCGTGCGTGATTGTATGAGGCAACTATGGAAAAAGGGCAGCAAAATCTTATGGCTTCCTATAGTTGACGTATACTGTCTAGTTCCAGCAGCCATAAAATATCAAGACCGGTAAGCAGCAGCGTCAAAGTGCGAGACTGGGCTATTAAGTTAAATCCTCCCTTTTTTATAGGATAATAGTGACAAACGAACACACAGTCCACCTGATGGTAAGTGGATGCTGTGGCTCATAGACATCTACATCTACCCTCCATTAAGAATCAAAATGCAGATGCGTCGTCACCCGCGAGGACGAAGATGGAATGTCTCGTTTCCAGTAAAAAGAGTCTCCGGATCTCTACATTCACAATACGAAGCACAGCAGCATAGAGCTGCTATTTTACGCTGGTATTCTGTGAGAGCGTGGTCCTACCCTGGTCCAGCCGACCCGTTCGTGCTACAACTATAATATAGTTGCAACATGGCTCTACTACGTATATAACCCACCCATATGGGGAAGCCCATGTACAGTGGATTTTTGAGCTTATGAGAAAGATATAAAACGCGTAAACGTTAAACGTCACATATTTCACATTACTAACTGGATAAATAGATGTGTCTCATAACGTTATGATTGTCATAAATATCTTACCAACAGAATATACCTACCTACTCTCTAAGATCTCAAGGATATTTGAGTCACGGCGAATTGGACCAATTGGCTAACGATAACATTACATTTTGTATAAGGAATAAGACGCGCATAGTTTGATATTTTATATTAAACTAGTAGGTAATAAATGATATGCAAAAATATATTCTAGGAAAACTGTTAATTTCCCAGCGTTTCGGGTGCTTTACAGCAACCCATGGTCACGGGAAAACAATATTTTGTTCATCACAAGTAAAATCATGTAAATATAGCTACTTAATCTTTTTTTAATTTTATTTGTGATTCTATGCTAGAATTGCCCTAAAGCCCCCTCAGAAATTAAAGTGGGACATTTAAAGTCTGTAACTGTACTTTTATACTAGAATTTGCAAAATTTCACAAGTTATGTCTTTCGGAACCGAGAGTTCCTTCACTGCTGGTCACTCGGGGAGCTATGGAGAGGGCTAAGCTTTAAAAATTAAGAAACCGACAGCAAATCAGTGCATTGCAATACCATTGGACCGATAATATAGTCCGAAAACACTGACGAATGACGGGAAAGGAAGATTCTCGAGTGGAAGTCCCGTTCCAGCAAGCTTAATGTTGAACGACCACTGGATGAAGTGCAATGAATGCAGGTTAAATTAGTAATCTATGGGGCACACCTATCTCAAAAAACAAATGATACATATGAGTATGACTATAATCTGATCTCAAAAATCTTCTCGATACAATTGGTGTTAATAATTAAGTAAAAACAATAATTTTGTAAGTGGTAGAGCGATGCTGCAGCTATATTAGTAGTATAGTTGTAGTACGAATGGGTCGGCTCGATCGGGGAAGGACCACGCTCTCACAGAATACCAACGTAAAATAGCAGCTTAACGCTGCTGTGGTTCGTATGGTGAGTATAGAGAACCAGAGACCCTTTTTACTGGACAACAGGCATTCCATCTTAGTCCTCACGAGTGACAACGCATCTGCATTTTGAATCTTTATTGAGGATAGATGTAGATGTCTATGGGTCACAGTAACCACTTACCATCAGGTGGACTGTGTGCTCGTTTGTCACCCTATCCTATATAAAAAAAATTAAGGATCAACTATTTCTACCATCATCATCATCACAATTATTTTTTTAGCCTATTACAAGTCAACATAGGCATACCCCAACAAATGTCACAAAACACGTAGTATCATCTACTTGTGTTGTGTTTTGTGGCGTGTTTTGTGGCATACATTGGCGCAAACGCGCATTCTCATTCACATGGAAATAGAATTAATTATATTATACGTTTACTTGTTTCAAACGGGGAATGGAAAATTTAATTAAATACAAACAAATCAAAAGGCCGTTACACACAATCTTATTTACAATCTACTTATGCTGCACATTATACTAATTTTGAATTGGCGCGAGCAAAATTTGGCACATGGATTACCGGCGTGGCGAGTGACTTGCTTTACGTTTATAAACGACGCAATTGCTTTTAAAGCTCGGTACCTTATTGGATGGTCAGAACCATAATGTTTAAAAATAAAAAATTAAATTTTATTATTATTACATGGTTTGATATATTATAGATTATATTAATCCGTTGGGACATCTTTTAAGTAAATATATACCAGTGCCAGGATGTCCGACTATCCCGTAGAAAATCACTTAAAAAAATGCAACCTTTATAAATAATATCTAAAACAGTCTCAAAATAACAAAACATAAATTATATGAACATTATAAAAATAAATAAATAATAAATTTAAAATTTTGTATCAATATTGTAAAAAATCCAGTCCAAAAGGAAATAATTTCTTTTTTATTTATCGATTCTTGATTCTTGGTGTTTCAAAACATTGCAAGTCTTTTAGCAGAGCAGAGAGCTGCTAATTGGTACTGAAAGAGCTAATTTGTAAGATACCCAAGAATTGTTCACTTTATTAAGAAAGTGTTACAATTACCTCTTGGTGTAATAGTGTACAGTTATCGGAAGATTTTGTTTTGTGCCCAGCGGTAAATTTAGGCATTGCATTTTGAAAAGCATTATATAATTTAAAATCGATTTGTCTTATAGTTTTAGTACATATTTAAAACAAGATTTAAAATTCAGTTTCAATTGATTTCTAATAACATAACGGGTAAGTATATGTTTATTATAGGTTATCTTCTTTAAAAAGCCTTATTAAAACTCTTGAGTTGGTACGACTAAAAATGGATCAATATTAGAATTGTTTTATGGAATAAGAGTCATACTCACCAAACGAGCACCTGATCATGAATTCAGCGGCACACAGACATCTACATCTATCCTCGATTGAAAATCAAAATTCAGTTGCGTCACCACTCCTGAGGACTAAAATGGAATGTCTCGTTTCCAGTAAAAAAGGTCTTTGGCTCTCTACATTCAGCATATTATGAAAACACAGCATTACACAGCATATTTTACGCTGGTATTCTGTGAGGACGTGGTCCTTCCCCGGTCTAGCTGAGCCATTCGTGTTGCAACCATATTATAGCAGCAAAATGGTTCTAGCAAGTAAAATCTAGATTTATTAGAGTCTATAGAAGGCCGAAATGTTTGTAAATTATTTATATTAGAGAAAAAGGAACAAACAAGCGAACAGTCCACGTGATGGTAAGTCATTTTTTTGCTAGTTTGCAATAAACGCCTTTATCTAGTCTCAATAAAAAAATCATGATACAAGTGCGTGGTTATAGTTAAAGACTAAAAGGGAATAAGCAATACCTTATGATGTAATAAACACCTGGTAAACTATAAACCAATACCTTATGATTTACCAGATGGTTTACCACCATCTATTGGAGGCTATGATGGATGGATTGGATTATCTAATGCCACCACGATACGAGTATAATAAAACCGGTGTAAATGCCCAGGCTGCCGACGGAGTGCAGCGTCGAAGATACCTTCGCCCATGGCAAACAGTGGTCTTTTAAGGGTTAATTAATAATCAGACGAAACAGAAGTTAAAATGCAATGTGTCTGTATCTCTTAATCAGATTTCAACAGTCGATTTCGTTTTTTCTCTAAATACCGTTTTGCGCCATTTCTCAGTCTCAACTTTCACAAATTTTATGGTCTGATTAAGGTATTATGAATGAAAAAAAATAACACCTAAATAGAAATTTATCAAAGAAAATTGTCTAACATTTAATATTTTAAAATTGCCTCTTTTGAGAATGTAAATAAATAAAGATGTAGATATTGATGAAATCAACAAAGAAAAGAACAAAGTAATGTTCTTCTGGTGACAACTTATACAGCGTTATATTTCAAATAGTATCCAAATTTCATATTTAAATTCAAATATATAACTAATGATAGTCGATAAGTTTTTGAAAATACGAGTAAATAAGGCTTCTAATTTTATTTGAAATTATCCCAAATTGAATGTGATTTATGGGCAACAACCACGCGTACGCGCGCTCCTTTGTGTGCGATTCAATTCACTACGTGTTTGCTGATCGAACAACCCTTACGAATGTGTGCGTGCGTAGTAAAATAGTAGGCGTCAGATATTTATGAATGATAATGAGTTAAAATAATGCATTACTACAGATTCTGAATTTAAAAGATGAAAAGAACAGAATGTTTGAGATTCTTTTAATTCTTTTTTCTTCACCATTCACCTCCATTTCACCATTTCCTTATTTTGAACCTTCTCTGCAAATTTGGACGTAAATTGCAAAATTACCCTGTATGTAATATAATAATATGCCTGACAGCTCGAAAGTTGTCCGTTTAGTGAATTTTATATAGAAGGGACTAACGGGCATGCGGCTCGTCTGATGGTAAGTGACTACCGCAGCCCATTAACAACTTTAACACCAAGAGAATTGCAGATGCCTTTTAAAAAGAAGTAGGTAAGTAAGTGCCTATTAAAATTTTATAACTATGAGCTCAAGATTCCAAGGTTGATGCATGGTGTATCAACCTTGTAAACCTTGCATGCTAGGATTTGAAAAGGTTGCAAAATATAAAATCCGTAATTTTGAAACATTTTCCTTTCTTAGGTCAACCCTCAAGCTAATACAGTCTATAACTTTCGACATTGTCAAAATTGACCAGAAATACACCATGGTATTCCATAAACAATGCTTAAGAGATGAGAGTAAACAATACGTACTTAATACTATTTACAATTCAATAAGAGTCACTTTCTCGAGTACAACTCAAATGGTTGCGTATTAAAGATTACAAGAAATAGAGAAACCGAGGTAAAAGCGTGAGTTATTTTTGTCATGTCATAAGTTGACGAATAGCTGTCGGATCACTTTCTTTAATGTGTACAAGTGTGAATATTAGCTATTTGATGATGTACGATGTATATAAGACAATGTTATTGACATGCAATGCAATGAGTTGAAGCGCCGAGGGCTGCGGGATTAAATCCCGCACGGAACAAGTATTTGTATGGCCTACAAATATTGTTCCGGGTCTGGATATTTGTCCTCGTGCAATTTATGTTTGTAAACTGCCTCCATGATACAGGAGAAAATCCTAGTGAAGGATTAACGATTTTTTTTAAAGAAAAAGAAAAGAAAATAATGTAATATTTTTTTAATAAAATGTATTTATTAAACATAATGGAATTTTGCAGAAGTAAACAAGAACTCACCATACAACTATCTAATGGTTAATCGATGTTGTCGCTCATGGACACCTAGATTTATGGTCAGTTAAGATTCTAAATGCAGATGCGGTGTTACCCTGAGCTTTAAGACGAATTGCATCCTTTCAAAAAGTTCCCGGTTCTGGTTCTTGGCACTCAAAAAGGAGGTACTCAATTCGACTCTGTTTTTTTTATTTGTGTTACCTCATAACATTTTATAGGTGAACCTATTTTGAAGATTCTTTTTTTATTTGAAAGCTGATGCTTCTCGTGTAGTCCCATATAAATTTGATCAAGGTCTGACCAGTAGTTTTGAGTTATCCTTAAAAATTTATATTGAAGTCGGTTGTACAATGTTTTTTATTTTACTACTTGTTTATGCTCGTATTCTGTGCGAGCGTGGTCCCGTTCACGTACACGAACACGTACACGGAGAGTAAACCAATTGCTTTTTATTAATTACATTTTAAAATTATTAAATAAAAGTTTTGATTAACCATAGCTGATCAGTGAACATCTGAATCTCATTGAACGGCATGCACTGACTGAGGGCTGATGATTTTTTTTTTCATATTACATATTAGTATTCGCGGCAGATAGTATTTGTAATAGATAATTTAAGTATCTATTCTTTGAGTTGTTGAAATGAATGAAAAAATCGAATGATTTGATTAGTTTGACTTACAATCGCACATCGTTACTGTCTCATCGATCATAGTCTCAGTTTTTGTTTTATTTTATATTATTCGGAGTTTTTGCAATAGATGTATTAATTTGATATATACAGCTTTGTTGATATTATTTGAACTTTAGGCTTCGACCTTTTCTCGACGCGACGCATTTTATTCTTCCCGTTTTCTATTTTAGTCCAACCTTGTTTTTGTGGTATTTTTAGCCACATTGCTTTTATTTGATTTCCAAAAATGTAGCTATCTCGCTGTGGCTGCGCACACGGTTCTATTTTAAGTACAATCCAACACAGTTCAACAAAGTTGTATTTAAATACGTACAAGCTTAACGATTTTCATCTTTACTACTCTCAAGAGAAGATTTCTTTTTGTTTGAAGGTTGATCCATTCTACTTTTTGATTAGACTCCTATTGTTTTGCCTCTGAAAACAGAACAATATTGTTTACAATCGAAGCTTATATCCAGATGCATTCCTTGGAGTGATTTATTATCTTTAAAATATTCTCAGAGACTCTTAGACCGTTGCTACATTGCATGAATTTTTTGTGAAAACATCATAACCTACATTTAAACGGCATCTGGTATATTTCCGTTTCTTTAACAGACACCTCATTAAACTATTTCTTGAGGATTCTTCGGCACACCCCAATACAACTTCTTTGGATGCCTCATTGAGTTATCGAAAGCCTAAATAAAATTCTTCCCAGAACCTTGCCTCTTTCAAATTGCTATCGGAGGAAAATTAAATAAAGAATATTATGAAAGATCAACAAAGAGCTACCTAATTTGCGCGTATAATATATTAAAGTGTAAATAAAATATTCTATAATATAATAAGTTAAATAACTTCATGGAAGTCCAGTGTACGCCACTTACGACACCCACGGCATCCCGTGATCATCATATGAGGATATGAGTGTACTACACGTTGTTATTGTAGTTGTTACTAACTATCTACAAGTATTCCTTTGTGTCATCATCATCATCATCATCATCATCATTACAGCCCTTCATAAGTCGACTGCTGAACATAGGCCTCCCCCAAGTAATGCCACAAAGCACGGTCCTGAGCCACCCGCATCCATCGACTTTCTGCATGTCTTACCAGGTCGTCACTCCATCTAGTGAGGGGTTACCCTACACTTCTCCTACCGGTTATATCGGTTATTCTGATTCTACTGTGGATATCCTAATTTGTAAGTTTATCACGCAGAGAAACCCCGAGCATAGCCCTCTACATAGCTCGCTGAGCGACCTTGAGCTTCCTCATACGGTCAGAAGTGAAGGACCGCGTCTCAGATCCATAAGACATCACTGCTAACACACACTAGTTGTACAGTCTCATTTTCAAGTTTTGAGGTACCTATACCTGACGAGAATATGTGTCGTAGTTTCCCGAACGCTGCCCAGCCGTGTCGAATCCGTCGATTGACCTCTCGGTCGAATTTGGACTTACCTAGTCGGACTATTTGTCGCAGGTATTTGTTCATTTGTGTACATTACTCTAAATTACTCGCATTGCCTTTATTAAGACTATTTAATACACTAAGCATTAAGCATAAAACATTCATGGATCTAGCAGCTTTTTTCATTTGTGCATACAATATTTATGTTTAAATAAAAATTTAATTTAAATGAACAATCTTGAAATGTATTTATCTACATGTTAATTGTAATTTTATGCCAGTTTATTGAGCATCGTTACAATTATATTTATTTCTAAATTAAAGTCTTATTTAGTACTTATTTTTGGATTGATTTGGGTGGTCAATGAATGGTGCAATTGCTTATTTTTACATTGGCTAAATACGGCTATACTGAATATATTTATGTGCCCATTTTTTACTAACAAGCTAGCAATGCATCACTGCTTTGTACGGACTGCACTAAATATATACAGCATGATGACCTATGGAGACCTGGGGAGCGCAGAGGTAAGTTTATCTACTGATCTGCTGCAAAGCGCTCCTAAATCCGATCCGATCTTTTTGACACTTATTCTTTACGGATCATTAAGGCAACCAAATATTAGCTACAGGGTGTTACAACGTTATAAAGTAATTCTAACATTAACCTTGCGGTTGATTACACCTACTTAGGTATATTGTATATAAACTTTGTATGTGGTACTTACCAATGTAAAAAGTTTACATACAAACATTGGATATCATTAATATCATATACTATGGTTTGCAAGATGATGTTGTAACCAGGATTAAGAAAGGAATGCTTCGGTGGTTTGGCCATGTAGAAAGAATGAATGAGGAAAGAGTGACAAAGCAAATTTATGTTGCAGAGGTGAACGGCATAGTCGGGAAGGGTCGCCCTAGGCGAAAGTTTATCGACCAAATTGGCGATATATTAAAAATGGGCCAAATCAAGAGTACCTTTAACCGACGAGCGTGTATGCGTAGGTATATGGATGTGGAGGAAGCGAGAGAGGTGTGTCAGGATCGTGCCAAATGGAAGTCCATAATCTCTGCCTACCCCTCTGGGTGACAGGCGTGAGTGTTTATGTATTTTATGTATCATATACTATCCTTTTTAACCACACATATAAGCCAGTGCTTGAGTAAATGGTGATATAGCCGAGGATGATAAATCGCATAAACTTAGCTTTACGAACATTTATTCACTCTTGCCATGAAAGACAGATGCTGGCAAATTATTCTACTCCTTTGCTGTGCGCATGACGAATGACGAAGCAAACCGATTGGTTCGAATGCGCGGTAAGTCGACAATAAAGAGCAATGCACAAACAGTACGTATATAGCGAGTATATTCCCTCACGGGACGCGCAGGGTCATTTTTAGATACGAGAAACACTTATAAAATTTCAACTACTGGTCCAAAAAGATTGTAATTAAGACTGTTTTATTTAAGATAAAATGCATAAAACAATTATTATATCTAACCTGATAAGAATTTATAGCTACTATGTTACACGAAGAACTAACATACACTGAAGTTTGAAATGAAATGATATAACTTTTATTTGCAGAAATATGATAGGTGACAAGCTGTTAAATAACTTAAATGTTCACATATTTTGTCGCCAAAAGTCCGTTAAGCAAATTAAAAACTAAAATTGTCTTTAATATAATTGCACGCCTCACAACGCACGAGCATGTGGGAGGGCTCTCGACATGCCGCTGTGTAACGATTTTGCAATATAAAATTGTTAGTCTTTATAAAAACACTAGTGCCTAATACTAAATCAATAAAAAGGGATGTTTTAAAAAAAATCTTCAAATATATCTTTCTGAATAAGTTTCCATTTATCCTCAGGATGATCCCTATTGCTGGTTGTTATCAGATATTATTTAAAACTATACTATTTTAGATACATATTACATTATATACTAGACTATTGTTTAATTGATAGATAGATAATAGATAGAATTTTTGTCAAAATTAAACGAATTTTTGACGAAAAAATAAATAAAAACGCTCACGAGGCGTGTGCTTTTGGATTTTTCAAACTACATATTTTGTCATTTTACTACTTTTATTTGCGTTTATAATATGTAAGGTCTTTGGACAAAACATCAGTACTGGATTTTTTAAGGGCAACAAACACAGTCTTCCCACGTTTATAATCTCCGATTAAGAAATAAAATATGGACATGTTGTCACCCTCGAAAAATAAGATGGAATGCCTCGTTACTCGTAAAGAGTCTATCGCAGTATCAGATCGTTCTTTCTTTTAACGCTGCACCCAGCGCCGTTATTTATTATATATCCAACAACTACTACCATCTGGCGCAGGTCCCGAGGACTTTATGGGCTTTACCAGTCGTTTACTACACCTATGGGATGAAATAAGGTGGTAGATCCTCTTAAGCCACAACCGCACAGAATACAACTTATTCATTGTAACCTAACCCACTGTTAGCGTTTTTACCGCCTAGAGCCGCCAGCTAGCGGTTAGAACTGAAAATTGCCAACTTTCGCCCCGCCACCTACATATTCGCAAGTATTATAAAACTATGATATCGATGAAATACTTTTATATTATTCTTTAATAGTCTGTATTATAAGAAAATGTTTAAGACAGTAATACAATGTTTTTTTTTTATATTTACTCTTGGCAAGTGTGCGCATGCGGATTATCTCTATTTTAAGAACTTTCAATGTTGCTCTGTTTGTTATATTTTTATGAATACGAATGTATTCAGTAAGAACTCTTTTTCAGATTTTCGCGATTATGACTTCTCTTACCCAAAATGCCGTCCATTGAAATCTACCGGCATAGGCCTCCCGCGAACCTACTCCTAGATTCGATATACTTTAATACATAAATGCAATGCGGCTTCGATATCTTTTTTCCACATACATAAAATGTGCTGTCTTTTATTTTTATTACGTGCCTTACTTTTAAATTGCGTGTGGTTCATAAATCGATTTACGTTCGTATCGAGTGAAATAAAGGCCTATTTCATGCTTCGCATCTGATACAAATTGCTGCTTCACAGTATTTATTTGGCTCGTGTTCGCATTGCATTGTGTTTTGCTCGCCTGTCGCAGGCAATTAGCACTTTTGTCGGCTGTCATCGATCGTCCAGTTTCAAATAAAACACTTCACGTCTCGTTAGAGTTGTATGTATGTTTTTTTTTTTAGTGCAGTTTTTTTCTGTCAAGAAATTTACAATAGCAACCCGGTCAGGACGGATGTTGATCTCGGTCGTGTTCGATTGCCGTTCTATCAAACTACGAGAGTGAGGGAACAGAGATACGAGAGTGAGCACCTGTGTTTGCGCAAACACAGGTGCACTGTAGTCTTTTCTTGTGCAGATGGCTGGTCTTTGTTGAGACTGACTGCTGTGGCCGAAATTCGCTCTGAAGTATTAGTGTTAAATGTACTGCAATTTAAGTAGTGTTGTTGTTTACGTCTTTAGTTCATATTTAGTAATGAGTTGTTCACGGTTTACGATTTAATAAATCATTTTTTTTTCATTCATCATCTCCAGTCTCACTTACCACAAGCTTTAAGGAATGCGACAAAACGCGGTCCTGAGCCACCTGCATCCATCGACTGCCTACATCTCCTTACCAAGTCGTCACGCCATGTCATTGGGGACGCCCTACACTTCGCCTACCGATACGAGGCTGACTCGAGAAAGTTTCTTCCCATCGGTCGTCGTTTCCTCGAGCTATATGGCCGGCCTATTGCCAAATCAGTTTATTGATCCGTTGGGCTATGTCGGTTGCTTTGTTTCTTCTGCGGATATCCTCACTTCGTAATCTATAAGAAGAGAGAAACTACGAGTATAGCCCTCTCCATAGCTCGCTGAGCGACCTTGAGCTTCCTCAAACAGCAGAGCACACGATACTTCATAAATAATAATGTTCAATTTAAAATGGCTACTTCACAGTATTTTAGGCACTTTAAAAACTATAATTACGAAGTATATGGTACTTTTATTTGTTTATCCAAAATATTGTGAATTAATAATGATAATTCTCAATAATGCGATTTGACATGTTATAACTCAAAGCTCATCACAAATTTCGCTGACCTCTGTAAATAATCTCTATATATAAATTGGAGAATCTAAAACACTGCGTTTTATGAATATTTCTAACAAGAAATTACTTTTTACACTTAAAAACACAAATGCTTTCAATTTTAATATTATTAGAAGAATTTTATTGAATAGGTAATAAATGCAAAGAAGCTTGTTTTGTATAAACATACTCTGAACGATTGTCATTTAGTGTTGTGCGATATCGTTCGAAGTGTATTCGTCTTCAATATTCTCACTCTCAAGCTTCCAAAGTTCCAGAATTAAATGTCAACAGTGGCTCTATATTTTTTTCATATATTAAAACTATTACAACGTGTAATGTTTTATTGAAAGATTGAATTTACAAACTTACTCTAACAAATAAGAAATAAACCATCTAATATATAACAATAAAATTTTTGTTTGTTCGTATTTTATGCGCTGCCCTACAGTTCATCAGATTGCGCCAAAATTTTGTCAACTTATTGCTTGCACTTGCTTGAAGGTTATTGGCATAATACAAATAAATTACATGTTTATTTGAAAGTCACACTATGTCATTCGATTCCAATGAATGTATTATCATTTCTAATTAAACAATATAACCCTTCCAAATTTAAAACGATATTTCCACAAATATTTTTTCTGATATAAAAAAATGATTCTATTCTATTGTATTCCAGTAAAAAGGGATCCCGGTCCTCTACACTCACCATACGAAATACAGCAGCATTGAACTGTTATTTTACGTTAGTATTCTGTGAGAGCGTGGTCCTACCCCGGTCGACCCGACCGATTCGTACTACAACTACACAATTAATGGTAATACAGCTTGGCATGACTTGCAATGGACTTTTAGGGACTGATTTAAAAGATGATTATACCATGGTGTGTATTTGTTATGCACGCCGAACGCCCCGCCCCGCTGTACGCTCTTCACTCAGTTTCTACAGACCTTTTTGTTGAGCAAAATCTACTTGTGGCAATATTTTAGACCTATTAAAAGGTCCTTTGAAGGATATTTACGAAAACCAA
The DNA here is from genome assembly GCA_963668995.1 of Parnassius mnemosyne. Taxonomy (NCBI): domain Eukaryota; kingdom Metazoa; phylum Arthropoda; class Insecta; order Lepidoptera; family Papilionidae; genus Parnassius; species Parnassius mnemosyne. The sequence continues at coordinate 16,485,553 of CAVLGL010000104.1, forward strand.
ATACCTTAGATATAGGTATAAGTATACCTTTTTAGTTGCAATTGGATCGTTGTTTAACATTTCGTTTCGATCGTTGTTGAAAGCATTTGTGTTTTTAAGTTATTAAAAAAATATTTAAAATCTCGTGGTAGAGCCATGTTACTGAGTATTATTTTTGCAGCACGACTAAGAAAGGAACACACATTTTCATAGAATAAGTACATAAACTAGCAAAATAGTGCTTTGTTTCGTATGTTAGGGATTGGAGGACTTTTTCCTGTTTACGATGTTATATCTTATTCTCCAAGCGTAACAGCGTATCTGCATTTTGCTTCTGGAAAGATGTATGAATCTATGGGCCTCAGCATCCTCCATCATCAAATGGACTGTTTCCTTTTTTCAGCCATGCAGGTATATAATATCAGGTATTTATTCTCAGTATAATTGTTTATATACACTATACTATAATATATACACTAGATGGAGTAACGTCATGATAAGACATGCAGGAAGTCGATGGATGCAGGTGGCTCAGGACCGTCCTTTGTGGCATTCCTTGGGGGAGGCCTATGTTCAGCAGTGGACTTGTGAAGGGCTGTAATGATGATGATAATTGTTTGACATTAGTGCTTGAGGATACTTTTTCTAATCAACCTAACACTCACAAAGAGGTCAATTTTAATATTTTCTTTCTTTTTTCAAATATTACTTTGTTTCTACAAGATATCAGTATCAAAAATATTTTTTTAAAGTAAAGGACGATAGAAAGTGAGAAGATATCGCTCTAACTGCCAATCCAATTAGCGCTAACGCCAACAGTTAAATGGTTCGTAACCATCGCAAAATTAACCTACATTCAGCAATTACGGTTGGCAACAACCAACGGAGTTAGCGGATCAAATGTCTAATACATTAATATAATAATTTGCAAATTAATTAAAGAATAATGAGTAATTGTCATTTGTGTCGAGGTGACAATATTAGAAAATCACTTGATCTTTTTTCGCTCTGACAAAAAATATTAAAAAATAAACTTAAAGAAAATTTATTTGTCGAATAGCGGGGGATGCATTTAAATTGTCACATCCAAGTAGGTGAAAGCAGCATCTAAATTGAGATGTTTTATACTTATTAAAATGGCTTTTAGCTGGCGTTCTTGACTACTATCCAATGATGGTAAGTGGTGATATAGATAAAGATTGTAAAGCGTACTCATTGTGATGTTTTATACTTATTAAAATGGCTTTTAGCTGGCGTTCTTGACTACTATCCGATGATAGTAAGTGGTGATGTGGATAAAGATTGTAAAGCGTACTCATTGAGATGTTTACTACTTATTAAAATGGCTTTTATTTGGCGTTCTTGACTACTATCCGATGATGGTAAGTGGTGATGTAGATAAAGATTGTAAAGCGTACTCACATATAATCAATTTACCTAGAAGATACTCACAGTTTAGTATTAAGATCGAAAACTCATCTGCCAATCGTGGCCCTAGAATCTAGCAATAAGCAATCCAACAAGCATACTATGGCTACCTCCCGGAAAGTTGTACGAATGTATTACATAATATTTACTATTGGCAATTTCATTTTTATTCCTTTTTTTCTATTAATCTAAAAGGACCAAAAAGCCTCGCACTTCTAAAGTTTACTGTTATTGTTTACTTGAAAGAAGTACGTGGTAGAGTCACGTTGCAGCAATATTATGGTTGTAGCACGAATGCGTCGGCTGGAACCGAGGCGTTCTATGTTAGTCCTCAATGGTGACAACGCATCTGAATTTTGATTCTGAAATTATTAAATGTTGTGGTTTATAGGTCACAGTATCCACTTGCCATCAGTTGGACTGTGTGCTCGTTTGTTAAACCCTTATCCTATTAAAAAAAATTGTATTTGATAAAGATGCTTGAGCAATCAACAAGTTTGTTTGTTTCCCGACTAAGACCAACACCGAGAACAAGACACCAAGAAACCAAATAGCGATAAACTCATCAAAACCGACCACTTAGTTCTAAATTTTTCAAAGTTAGTTAATACCTTGCTGAGATTTGCTATACCAGCAATACATGGTTACCAAAGCAGGTTTTTTATACATAAATGCCATATGAAGTTTATCAAACGATTCATTCAGATTTAGGCATAGAGCAACACAGGCCTCCGGCGGACCGGATGGGAGTAGTCATAGCGTTTTTCCCCCATACTGTCTGTCATCTTTGCGGCGGGAAATCTGGGCACACGAAAACAATTGTCTGTCACTACGAAACTCACTCATAACAATTAAAACAATATGCTAACTATTTCACACACTCATAGATACATTTTAACAGTATCCTTCGGTGACAGTGACAATTCTGATACAGACTCGGATCAGTCGGGCGGCGGGCGAGCGGCCTGTGTTGGTAAACAAATCCGAAACAACACGACCGTTATGATTGTTATTTTTAAGTTTAAAAAGAAGTAAATATCAATAATGTGATTAAAATTACTTTTATATAAAAGACACCGCCATTTATTTGTAAATATGACGTGAAAGATCTCATTTTACAGCCAAAAAAAAAAACGGAACATTTCGAAATTTTTGTATTACGGCGATTCAATCGCACAACTAGATTTCGTCTGTTGATCAGTGTGGCTCAACTAGTTTTATTGTACGAATAAGGACCGCGTGGACAATATAACTAAACAGTATCTTATATAAAAAATCGCATCTCCGCATGGCCTGTTGTACATAGTATTCTTAAATTAGTGAAAATGTTCACTAATTTAAGAATACTATGATTTGAAAACTATAAATACCTAAAGAGTTTTCTGCAAGAAATCGTTTTCTTTCTAAATCTTAAATACGAGCGGAAAGCTATCGGGATGTCACCTACGGGCTTACCGACAAAACGAATAGCACATATTTTCAAATCGCAGCAAATGACTTGTCAACCTACTTCAAAAAATGAGGATACTCTCAATTCGACTGTATTTTTCTTTATGTGTGTACCTCATAACTTTTTTCTAGGTGTACCGATTTTGATGATGATCATGTGGTCCCATATAAATTTGATCAAAATCTGACCAATACTACGTTCTGATTTTATATATATTGAAGTTTTTTTTTATTTTATTTGTATTGTACAAACAAAATTTTTAATTTTACCACTTGTGTATCATGAAATACATACCCTAAAATCTGCGTCGTGGAAACATGACCCCCCATGTCCCTCCTCCACTCTTATACGCTGGCGTAAATAGCACAAAAATTTCCTAACATAGCTGTCGGCTTCCGAAATATCAAAATAAAACTGAGGCATTCGGGAGTTTCCGTATGGGGTCGATGGACCGGTGCTCTCAAACAGCGATATGTTTATATTTCTGGATAAACCACGCTTGAAATAATACGAGTCATTCCTCACTCCAGCGCACCAGCTGGGAACAGTTCAGAAGCGTACTACGGTGGTCCGCTTTTAGACAATGTTCAACTTTATGATTAGCTTAAGAAAAGAATTGGCTAAGCGTTTGGCTGCGGTGCTGAGGCCTGCTAATTCGAATCCCGCGTGGAACAACTGTTCGTATGGGCTACAATTAATTATTCCGTGTTTGGATGTTTGTTCAGATGCAATTTATGTATGTATAACGCCTGTATGTACACCAGAAATGATCAGGGCGAAAAATTTTTAAAATCCCCATCCTCAACTTGTTTAAAAAAGTTGAAATTATGCTCTATGTAAATACATAATACACATACAATACATTGTAACCAGCAAAGGTAAGATTTAACGGATAAAAAAGTGGATGATAGAGTTTTCTGTTGAAGCTCCTATAATTTTAGGACGGGCTTACTACATGGTAAGGGCCGTCATAAAATTACGAGCATTATGAGCATTATGAGCCAAACCTTTGCCACCGATATACAAGACCCTCGCCATACCATCTGATGTTCTTTCTTTTTTTTACCAGCTTGCTAAAGTCCAAAGCATATACTATATCTTCAGCTGTAAAGAAAAAGTTCCGGAATTTCCTATACGTGCTTGACAAATGGATTGGAGATTGCATTATCAGACGTCTCACATATTTTTTGCTGCTCCCCGTCCCCGGTCTTCGTATTTTTAAATAAAACGCCTCCACTGTACCGCTACCTATAGAAAATTATGAGGTTTTTCTGACATTTTCTGTAGTCGATTGATTTTTTATACCGCCATTACACATAGCAAATTAAATTAAAAATTACGTCTTATAGTGGGTCCTTATACACCGAGTTTGCTAGAAACTCTTATACAGGGTTATTTTGCAATAACCAGCCAAATTTGCAGAGAAGGTTCAGAATAAGTAATATAGGCAAATGGTGAAGAAAAATTAATTTAAAAAACATCTTAAATATTCTGTCCCTTTTATATTTTAAATTCAAATTGCGTGGTAATGCATTATTTTAACTGATTTTACTGCTCATTCGTAAAGGTCGATCAGTAGACAAAAACGTTGTTGCCCATACATCACATTCAATTTGGGATAATTAAAAAAAGTAGAAGCCTCATTTACTTGTACGAGTATTTTCAAAAAATGCAGTAACTATATATATCTAAAATTTAAAATTTGGCTACTCTTTAAAAATAACCCTGTATATGCATCTTAAGATTATCGATTCCTACAGCTTACAGCTCGTAGAATTGATCAACACAATCACAATTCTACGTATTACACTGCGCTTACAAGAAACAACTAATCTATATAAATAAATAAAAGTGTCTGTTTGTAATGTCAAAATACCAGCTTTTTACTAAATGCATATGAAAGTATATACGGTACCTATAACAAAAACACAATTTTTTAAATTTTTGTCTGTCTGTCGGTCTGTCTGTCTGTCTGTTTGTTCCGTTCTAATCTCCGACGGGATTTTCACTGGCAGATAGCGGATGTTATAAGGAGTAACTTAGGCAACTTATATTTTAGAAAACGAATTAGGGTTCCGCGCAATATAATTAAAACCCTAAATTACACGCGGGCGAAGTCGCGGAGAACAGCTAGTTTAAAAATAATTATGTTAAAATAAATGCGACTTTTGTTAAATTTGTGAAAAATACGAAAGTAAATATCAAGTCATAATAGCGACTATAGTTTAGGAGTACAATATTTACTCAATTCGCCCGCCTGTGTTTGTTACTAGCCAAAGGAGACGGTCCAAAATTGTATGAAGCGTAGGCCTAGTTTATGTACTAGTATGGAAATAAGTTAAAATGAAATATTAAACCACTTTTGATCATTCAAATTCACGAATTTGCCTTAATTTCAGTGCAATTAATATTTATTCTCACCAAAAACTGCAACACTAATGGCGAATTGAAGTCGTTTTGATTTGACGTTAGCTGTCATCTCTGATATCACCTATAGCCATAGATTAATGATAAGACATCGCGCGGTCAGAGCGCAAATGTAAAAGTACTACCTAATTCCAGACAAGAAGATTGTTGAGATAAATCAACGGTGTCTACACACAAAATTATATCATTGCATTCATTAGTGTGTACTAATGCACACTTCAGTGCCAGGGGCATCCAGGACATTTTTGTTTTACATGGGGAAATGGAGCCTAAGTGTTTTGTTAGCTTTTACAAAAATTATGTGCCAGATAGCTCAAAGCCGAGATTATATGTGAATAGCGGGTAACTCCGTTTCTCTACCCTAAAAAATTCACCCTGAGATACTACTTTATTGCACTAATAATTAAGAATATATTTAACTCATTTTACTTTAGAGTGGCTGTTTTAAGGTGGATAAACAGAATAATCTTGAATACTAATTTCTGTTCAGGTATATGTGTCTATCTGGGCTGCTGAAGTGCTAGAGTACAATCATAGATAATATATTTGTTATAATATGGTACATTACAGTTGTTACAAAAGAATTCGCATCCTAAATACGTTTCCGGCGTACAAATATTTTCATATAACAGGTCCTCAGCGTGTCGGAGTATGCCTTGAGCCTTGACAGACATTTGAAGTCTGGATAATGTCATAACAAAGGTGAACAGTCCTATAAGTTATAGAAAGTGAAACATTAGGTCAATCATGTTTTGGATACTTAAGGTAATATAAATAAAACAGCTTAATTTTTAAATTTTTTTATTTATTTATCCTACTTCGAAATTCTCTCTTAATAAAATGCCATCCAGAATTGAGGCCGGTGCGGTTATGGAATTTTGATACCGAGCCCAACACAAATACCAGGCAGCGGTCATTATGTGGGCACAGCAACCCACTGTCTGTTATCCAGAAGTGCAACTGCAATAATAACCTGCAATCATCTCATCCCAACTTGTCCCTTGTCTCGCCAACAGTATATATGTATAATAAGCTCTGTCCGAGTGATGGTGAGATTTTATACGGCCGCTTATTAAAACAGAGTATAGTTGGGGTTATATTAATCGGGTTACAACTTATCTGCTACCCCGTCTTCGTTGACACCAATATACAATATACTCATAATATTGGCATTAGGGCGCTGAAGTTCATTTTCATGATTTGTGCCGACAGATAATTCTCGTAATACGTTTGCAAAACATTGTGAACATATTGGTGCATTTTCATCCATCTAGAACAAAACAATTTTACTTTAATAAACTATCTATATTGCAGAAGCGCATTTTAGACAGTGCAACATGTTTTAACAGGTGAACTGAAAGATAATTACATCATATTAAGCATTGAGTTATATGTACTACGTACTAGAGAAGCCATCCCAAACAAAAATTGTGCCCTACTCTATGTCTTCGCGCATGCGCGGGAGTAGTAGTCGCGCATGCGCGATGACTTTAATTTAATATAAAATAAGGTATTAATATAAAATAAATATAAGAATTTAATATAAAATATCTTAATTTAATCTAAACAAACATATTTCTAAATAAAATGTAATAATAATTATTTTATGGAATTCACAAATCTTCAATTTACGCAATATTTAGTTTGTATGGATTGCACTACAGTTCAGTTGAACATAGTCAATGTTCGGAATGGCTTCTCTAGTACGTAGTACATATAACTCAATGATATTAAGATTTTGCAGCCATTATGAACTTATGTAGAAATTAATAATTATTAACAGACTACAGATAGAAGCATGTCATTAAAATGCGTTTAATAGCTTAAGGAAACATCTTTTTTTAATACACACCTGCTTACTGATTCAAAATGTGATTCTACAGAATACAGATGTCCGATATCAACGAAATCGAGATCTCACGTAAATAATTAAGTCCATAAAACAAAAGCAGAGTCAAGAAGTCGTAATCCAAAGTCCAAATCTCCAAAGAAATCCACAATTAAATACATTCACGAGTTCAGAACAAGTTCGGATTAAATAAAAATATCATTTGACAGAAATGACATTTGACAAATAACCGTGTCTTTTTTGCTTTTTTATGACTGGAAGGGCACCATCTTGTAAAACCATTAAAAACTTGGGATTGCATTTTTATTTTTTGCAAGTTATTTAGTTTGATTTATTCTCTCATTTTATTTTTAACAAAATCCCTGAATTTTTCTCTATTTTACGGTATACTGTACATAGACTGGGCCAGAAATGGACCGTCTCCTTTGAATGAAAATTTGGAATTATTTGTTTATCTTGTTTTTACCTTATTTTTTTTTTTATATATAAGTTCTATTTAAGCTATTGCACTACTTTAAATCCTTAAATTTTCTGGTAATAAAAAATAGCGATGCATTACCATTACATACCACTACCATACCATAATTGTGACATTATCGTCGCCATTCGTGTAGTGTATAGGGCGTGATTCCATGACCACGTGATTAATTCGTATTTGATGTTTGTACTTCATACCGAATGAACATTTTTTGACGTGGTAGAGCCATGCTGCAGCTATATTAGTAGTATAGTTGTAGCACAAATGGGTCGGCTCGACCGGGGAAGGACCACGCTCTCACAGAATACCAGCGTAAAATAGCAGCTTAACACTGCTGTGTTTCGTATGATGAGTGTAGAGAACCGGAGACCCTTTCTACTGGAAAAGAGGCATTCCATCTATTCCATCTTAGTCCTCACGGGTGACAACGCATCTGCATTTTGATTCTTTATCGAGGATATATGTAGATGTCTGTGGGTCACAACAACCACTTACTAAAACGTGGACTGTGTGCTCCATTGTCACACTATCCTATAAAAAAATGAACATAATGCTATTAACAATACTGACATACAACTCTATACGCTAATGGGACAGTGACACCACTCTAATAGGGCGTATATATGATGATTTAATTGTAAACCTGACTTTTCACTAGTTTGAAACAGTTGCATGTTGGCAACATTGCAATTAATTTATTGTTTCAACAATGTATTAAGGAAACGCTCGCAGTATTTCAGTATGTGGAGCAGGCGGATTCAATGAATCATGGTCTACTGTTTACGCTGGATTTTATACATTAGAGATTGTTTTAGAACAACGCACCCGAATTAGAGCCTGCAGTGAAAAATACGTTGAGAGCTTTAGCAACGAACGTTCATAAACTCTTCAACGCATTGAGACGAGAAGCAAAGATTAACATGTGCAAATGTATTTGCATTTTTTTTAAAACCAAGGTGTTTGGAAACAGCCAGTTTTATCTGACTATTATTTATAATCTAATTCTTTTTTATTTCCTTTTTTTAAATAATATTTTGTGTAAAGCAAATCTGAAGACAAAAGTCTTCAATCAATACATCCTCAATTAATGACTACTCAAAGTCGCTCAGGGAGCAATGGAAAAAGGACTTTCTCTGGTGGACCATCACCGTAAACATTTATTTACAAAGCCGTCCGTGTCTGCGAAGTGAAAATACAATGAGCTAGTCACTCATTTCATACATATGTGGCTAAATGGAAAATTCTAGAAAAATCAAATGGCACACAGGTCACTCCGAAAGAGGAACGATGAACTTTGCGAGGCGGCAGGCGTGAACCGATTGCTTAAAGGTTTTTTATATAAAACTGATGTGACAAACAAACTTATCGTCCCTAGTTGGTAATTGACTACTGCAATCCATGGACACCTCCAGCTACAGATGTGCGAGTAAAATCACGTTATATATGATACGTATACACGCATTAGTTCTTCATTTTAGAATTTATATTTTTAACTAGCAATTTTTAAATTTCTATATATGCGATTCATCAGTGTGTTATTTTATATTCTGTTAGAACTTGATCATAAGACGGAAGCATTTCTAAATTATCATGACACGACGCATGAAGTTCAAAACTACTTAATCAAAAACCATTAAGTAGTTTTGAAGTTTTAGGAGTATATATAAACAAATAGGCTCGACAAATAGAAGCGACTTTGTTTTCTTAATAATGTCCTCCAGACCAAATTTCGGCCACGGAGACTAGCTATCTGTACAGGGCAGGTTTATAGTGCCTAATTGTATGCGCATGCACAGGTACACTCTCTATTCCCTCACTCTCATAGTCCTATGGGACGGTAATCCGACACGACTGAAAAGAGGTCAGGCGCAGGATCAACGGCTTTACGTGCTTTCTGAGGTACGGGAGTCAACACCGCATACTTCCTGACTTCAGGCGCTACTGAGCATTTCTTGACAGAAAAAAACAATAAATAAACCAATACACGACTCGTCTAGTCTCGATTTATCTTTATTTTTTAGGGTGACAAACGAGCACACAGTCTTCCTGATGGTAAATGGTTACTGTGACCCATAGACATCTACATCTATCCTCAATAAAGACTCAAGATGCAGATGCGTTGTCACCCGTGAGGACTAAGATGGAATGCCTCTTTCCCAGTAAAAAGGGTCTCCGGTTCTCTACACTCACCATACGAAACACAACAGCGTTAAGCTACTATTTTACGCTGGTTTTCTGTGAGAGCGTAGTCCTTCCCCGGTCGAGCCGACCCATTCGTGCTACAACTATACTACTAACATAGCTGCAGCATGGCTCTACCAAGACTAACTAACGATATAAATCCTTTCCATCTTTCTAAAATACCCCATCTATAAACGAAACAGTTAATTCTTATACCCTTTACTGCTATGAAAATTTATTTTACAACTATCAAATATATTGAGTGCATCGAAAGGAAGTGAGCAATTTTAGAAATAATGTTGTCATCGACCGCGGATACAGAGTGCGCCTTGTAAACATACGGGCAGCGGTGACTCACGAACACGCATATAGGCGAGCAAACGATAAAGAGCCCTTTCAGTGTATATTTTTTATTTGTGAATCTACCACAGACTGAAAACATAAAGTATTTTCTTTTTATTTTAATACTTTTAAGAGTATAGAGCTGTGGTAGCTTAGATTCAAATATTACCATTATCAGCATCATTACAGCCCTGCATAAGTCCATTGCTGAATATAGATATCCCTTAAAAAATTCTACAGAACACAGCCCTGAGCACTTGCATCCATCGACTTCTGCATCGCTTACCAGATCGTCACTCTATCTAGTGAGTTTTAAGACCTATTCATTGTGAGACACTATTGAGGTCATTAAGCATAGTGTTGAGGTTTTCCAGCGATTCTGCCATAAGAACTACATTGTCGACAAATCGAAGGTGGGTAAGGTATTCACCACTGATGTTGATACCATATCATTTCCAATCCAGTAACTTAAAAACGTCTTTTAATGCAGCGGAGAAGAGTTTCAGGGTATAACGTCACTCTGACTTACACCTCTCCTCAGTTGGATAGGTTTCGTACTCTGCTTTCGTACGTGGATGGCCATCGTAGCCCTACTGTACAAATACTTCAGCACATCGATATACCAACAGTCATTATCATGTCTTATCAAGTCATTACTACACATGCGAGGCTGCCACATGAGAAATTTTCTTCGCCAATGATTGGTTCTTCGAGCTATAAGAGACTCATATATAAAAAGATATTGTCTATATGTTTTTTTTTATTTATAAATACATCAACAATATTTTAAATTATAAAGACAAAAGAGAAATAACCTCATTTAACAATAATCGAATGAGATGCAAATAAGTTGCAAACTCATGCCTACTCTGTGTAAATAATGTCGTCCTCAATTTGTTCCCTTTTATGAACCAAAACAGAACGGGAATCGAGAAAGAAAATTAAATTACATTAGTCATGTCTCCATCAAACAAAGATTGTGATCCTATTCAACTGTCTACTTAAGAAACTTCCAGAAAAACACGCAGTCTACTCAGAGTACGAAGTCTTACAGGCTGTGAGTCATTCCATCTTCCATCAAAAAAAGCTTTTGTTTCTGTCATCTATAACGAACTGGCGGTTATGAATTGCGAGATGGCGTTTGAATTATCTTATTCTCCGGAATGTTCTTCGCTTTATTTTATGGCATACATAATATCATTATGACGTTCGTAAATAGAATAGGGTGCTGTTTCGAACACTTTAAAGTGTTTTGCCGAACGTTTCATTTTATTAGATGCTTGTTAAAAAGTAAAAAAGATAAAAATACAGTAACGACAAGAAAAATAAATTTAACCTTAAATTAAAAGTATTAATCAATATAAACTATGTATAAATCTCAGAAAAAAAATTAAAACTGTGTGCGGAAAAGTTTTCCGGTGAAATATTTTCAGTGGTTGTCTTATTGACAGATTATGGTCTCCGTTCAGACAGAATTACATTTTTTTTTAATTTATTTATCTGATCAAAAAAAATACAGATATAGGTCTAATTAACATCTATAAACCACGGAGGTTTGACTTGATGCTAAATAATTAAGATTAAGTCAGCATATTATGTACAAAACACATAGTGCACGAGTGGGTGCGCAAGCACAGGTGCACTCTTTGTTCCTTCCTCTCTGTTCCGTGACCGGAGACAGATCAGGCGCAGAGTTCGTGTCACGGACCAACTTCCTGACACATCGCTTTCCTACTGCTACTGAGAATTTCTTGACGGAAAAATCCAATCACTGATTTTAGTCCAACCCGAGGTTCGAATTTTTATGAAACCCAGGAAGAGATGCATCTCTTAAGACTCTACATTGCAAAATGATTAAGATTTAAGCCATTAAGATGAATTATTTTTGTTGTTTCTATTTTGTTGTGTTTACCCATAGACTTAGAATATATAATACAGGCGTACAATTTATTTGCATTGTTTTCTTTTCTTAATTTTGTGTACATACTTACGTGGTTTAAATAAATTATCTACAAAAAAAATTAAATACTTTAATTTATAAATAAAATATCTTCGAAGATTTTACGTGGTAGAGACATTCTGCAGCTATATTGTGGTTGCAGCTTTGCAGCGTTGTAGCAGTTGCAGTTGTTACCACGTTACTAGATTATGATTTTGAAATTCATTTAACTCATTTCACTTTAAAATACTTACATGTCTTGTTTGTAAAGCCCAAAGAGCAGCTAGCTACTCGAACCACATTTAGCCAAAAAAAATGGGCATAGATGGAAAATTGTGAAAGAACTGATAGGTGGCAAGTCCATAGCCTACACCATCACAAACCCAATATCCCATTAGTCGCCTTCTACGACAAGCTAGATAAGTGTTGGCACATTCTTTTTTAAATTGAAACTTCTTTATTGTAGTGGAGAAATTCAATTTTAAAAACGCCACGTTTTCTTATAACGTTTCACCGCTGGGGCTGCATGAGTATAGTATTATTTAGCCTACTTATATAAAATAAAAGAACAACGATATGTTGTAAATTAGTTACATTTCGTACGTATGTACACAATTACACGCACAATTTCTTATTATTTTTGTCATAAGGCCCAAATAAACATGTGCCATGTAAGTCCCAGATCAACATGGGACAACTAAACTAATTCAAATACTCGCTTATAACAAAAATAAAGTTATATTACCACTTGGCGAATGCATGTTTTACGTTTTACTTAAAAAAGAGAAGGAACACTATAAACTAACGCCAAAGTCTTGCTGTCTAATGATCTTTACACGGGACATTGAAATTTTTATAGGGCGTAAAACCGCGTAATGAGTATAGACTATTAATATGGCAGGGACACTGCGCCGAGCGATAAAATTAAATTTCATTTTTTTAATGTTTTCAAAATAAACTGAGTAATCACTTTGTTTGTTGGAACACATAATTATTCATTTTAAAGTTTTAATTTACATTTTGTGGAACTTTTTAATTGAACCTTCAAATTTGTTCATAAAAATAAATAATTGTGAATATTTTTTTACTCCCAAGGGTGAAAAAATAGGAATATGAAATATATAATGAAATTATTAGTGTGATTTTTGTCGACAATATTCTAGTTTTAACCTTGAACTTGTGATATGCCTTAGTCTACTCAAAATGGTCAATAAAACGAAGTCATTAATGAAAAGTAAAAACCGACTACTAACACCTAAAAACATTAAAATAATTACCACAAAATAGCTCCTGAATTCGGGGGCTTTAATTTTTAGATACCTTGGGTATCGAATTATATTTGTCTTAGCACCGCACCGCCTTCAGCAGATACTATGTGTAAATTATTTATGATTATAATAGTTTGTACTTAAGGTAATTACATCCATATGTGTACTTTACGTGGTAGAGCCATGCTGCAGATATATTGGTAATTTAGTTGTAGCACGAATGGGTCGGCTCGACCGGGAAGGATCACGCTCTCAGAGAATACCAGCGTAAAATAGCAGCTTAACACTGCTGTGTTTCGTATGGTGAGTGCAGAGAACCGGAGACCCGTTTTACTGGAAAAGAGGCATTCCATCTTAGTCCTCACGGGTGACAACGCATCTGCATTTTGATTCGCAAACGAGGATAGATGTAGATGTCTATGGGTCACAGTAACCACTTACCATCAGGTGGACTGGGTGCTCGTTTGTCACCCTATCCTATAAAAAAAAGTTGTTTCTGAGATACGGAAACTTGTATCAATATCGACATTGACATCTTAGAAGGTTTTTTGTGAAATATCGTTATATTGGTGAACGTTAATAGTTAATCCATATCGTAGTAGGTAATAATTTTTCAGGCCATAGCTATTTGCTCATGTGAAATTTATATATGTTAAACGCCTTCAGAATACTGAAGAATTTCTTAGTGTTTCCTAGTGTAACGTTAAAAAACTAGTGGTGAATTACCTTTATTAGTTGTGGACTTATATTTAGTACAGTTTAATAAAAGCACACAGGTGAAGTGAGGAAGACTAGATATCAAATATACTAAGACCAATACCTTTTAGTGTATTCTTTAAACCATACATTTAAAAACCAAAGATTTCTCAGAGATGTATGCGACCGTTGTGTGAACGTCATTTAGAGTCGACAGAAACAACTTTTAACATATGAAATGCCACATCACATAAGCTTAAAAAATAACTTACTATTGTTCCAGTCAAGCTAAAAAATCATCAGTAAATTTAGTTTTATAATTTCTGTATTTTGAAAACAAAAAAGATAATTGCTTTTAGATGTTTGATATGTTAAAACAACGAGTTTTAGAACGCAGCGTGGCATTGACAAAAGAGAACAACTGGCAACGCAAATATTTTTTTATCAAAACACCTCCAAACACATACAAGAGATAGAAAAGAGATAGACGATAGAAATAAAGATCTATATATCACAATTTTAATATTATAAGAGTGTAACGTCATAAAATTCATTATTTTTAGAATTTAGTTGCGATGCGTCATTAGGTAGAGTTGACATGTGACAAGCACACATATTGCCTTCACCTTGTTGGAAACCTGGCTTATATCAGAGTATTCACGGGGGCGTCCGTGACATCCGCGCTCAGTTACTCCAAAATAAACATCCTAACTATAATACATTAAGTATATTATACAGAATTCGATTTTACGCAGATCAAACAGATTCAAAGGCCGATTCCTGAACGTTTCTAAATAAGTCGTTGGAGCGAAAATACTTGCGTCGGAGTCACGATCAAGGTCGTATGCCATGTAACTTACTGATGGTACGGTCTTTCTGGTGGTTCTGGTGGTGGTGATCATTTCCATCGTCTCCACGGTCTCCTCGACTTCCTCGCCAGGCTTCATGTCGTTCCATGATCCATAAAATTCCGTCATGATTAACAAATTCACTGACACCACTTATTATAACATTCGCACATTCACCGCACTAGGACAGTTCGCACATCAATATTTCATAATCGGTATATAGATACGCAATCTCGATTTATTACTTCACGCACATAGCTTAGTGTAGGCAGGGGGTTAGACTTAGTAGCGGGCGATTCGCTACTGCACCGCGGATACGGCCACAGTTGATGTTGCTCAGAATCCTACTGGAAAACTGAAATAAACCGCCTCGAACAAAAAGCACCAGCCAAAACATTTCACATGCGCGATATTATTAGTTGGACGGTCTAGTCAAATGAGCTAAGTGTCGCTATGTTTCACAAATAAAATGAGACTGATTAAAATTTTGTCGCATATCGTATAAATTATTATATCAACTACAGTTTTTAATTCGTATCTTTGAGGGATTTAGTATGACGTAAATAGCTCTTACTGTCCGTTTCGAGATATCTGTGATGTCCATGCATTGTTGACAAACAATCGATTTGCTAACGATATTAAACGCATCATAGAAAAATTCATTGCTGATACGAGTTGGCTCTACATCAAAAACCGTTTAACTTTGATATTAAAAATACATTTATATGAATATTATTTTATTTTAAAAGTAGCATTCGTGTTACAAGACAATAAAATATAAATAAAATGATTGCTTTTCAGGTTATTTCCATTTTTGAAATATACATCGGCATTAATAAAAATATATGTATTTATTTAGTCTCTTATGCAGATTTATCTAAAATTTGAATTATTTTCTGAAATTTTTTTCATATATCATTTTGTTTTTTAATTATATTTTTTCAACGAATCGAAATATAATAAGTAATTTTTATAAAAAACTTCTAATTAAATATAAAAATCGTAATTTTATTGGATAGAGCTATCCAGAGACGGCGTCAGCGTAGGCGCTGACAGATTTTCCACTTAATATAAATACGCGGCATACTAACTGCCCGCGATAAATCCGTACCATATATCCACAAATTATCGCTCGATTTGCTATTTTAATGCTATAAAGTTAAGATTCACTTTTGATCGTAGCGGAAATGTTTATAGTTGCTACATTACCTAGAAGAAATTAGGATAAACTTAAAATGCATCTTGTGAAGTCTACGTTAAAGTTCAATGTTCTAGAAATATTATTAAAAGATAGTTTTTGCATATCTAAGATTTACAATCGAATTGAAAACTAGTGTAGACAACTGGGATAAGCTGTCTTCAGTGTCTTCATGTGGTGGAGGCGTTATTGTTTTAACCCCGTATGATTCAAAAGCGTAACAATAGCGGTGCTACAATCGGATACAAAATTTAAGGAAATTATTAAAGACATTTTGTTGATAAAATAAATGCCTGCAATTAAAATAGATTATTTTATTGATAGAGTACAATGATGTGTGGAAATAACTCTAAATCTGCAAGTCTCCTGTCTGCTAATATTATTTCGTTAAACAGACATTATTAAAATCGTAGAGCTTTGACATTGAAGTCATTTTATTCGTATAGCATTATACTTAGAGGAACATTGACTGCCTCGTTGGTCTTGATGTCGTAAATGCGACTACTGATCGTGAGGTCCTGAGTTCGAATCCCAGGTTTGACCAGAAATCAGTTAATGGGTTCTTCTCAGTAGCAGGCCGGAGTCAGGAAGTTGGTGGTGCTTTACCCCCATGCCTCGGAATTCATTTAAAAACCTTTGGCCCTGCTCCTGATCTCGATCCGGTCGCGTCGAATTACCTTCCCATGGGACAATGAGAGTGAAGGAATAGAGTGTACACCTGTGCTTGCGTGTACTCTCTCTCATGTACTATAATCCTGTCCTGCACAGATAGCTAGTCTCCGTAGGAACTGGCCGATGTGACTGAAATTTGGTCTATATGACATTACAGTAACATACATATAATGTACATCTTTATATATAAAAATTACGTGTCACATTGTTTGTCCGCGATGAACTCCTAAACTATTGAACTGATTTTAATGAAATTTTGTACACTGTATGCAGTTTGGTCCAACTTGAGAGATAGGATACTTTTTATCCCGATAACTGACCTTCAATATTTTTTTATTGCGAATTTAAAGGATTTTTCATAGGAAGGGTCGTCGGAAAGGGCAGAACAACGTCTGCCTGGTCAGCTAGTATATGTATAAAAAACAGAGTTAGGTACTTGTCAGTTTTTCATTGAGATTTTGTTTTTGCTAACCGGTGTAGATTATGACGTAAAAAAGAGCTTTAATCAGCAATCAGTTTAGAATAAAAGTTTAAATAAAACACATCGGAGGTTTAAATTTCCGATGCAATTTATGTATGTAAGCCTAAACTATAGATACAGAAGTGAAGTATAACTAGTATAGTATAGCTGTTCCACGCGACTTCGCCCGCGTGTAATTTAGGGTTTTAATTATGTTGCACGGACACCTAATTATTTTTCTAAAATATGAGTAGCCTAAGTTACTCCTTAGTCCTGTCGAAATCGATCCAGCCGTTTCGGAGATTAGCCGGAGCAAACAGACATATAGACAAAAATTTTAAAAGTTGTATTTTTGTTATAAGTAGCGTATATATACTTTCATATGCATTAAGTGAAAACTAAATAGTTTGACATTACACTTCAATTTTATTTATTGTTGATACATACTATATATTTTGTTGACAATGCGCGTTTGATAAAATTATAAAAATATAAACCACTGGATTAACTTAAAAAATCTACAATTGTTTATATAAATTATAAACAATTGTAGATTTTTATAAAAAAATTTAATTTAAATATTAATAGCTCAGGTGAGGTGTGTAACTTTAAATATGTGTAAAATTTAAATGAAAGTTGGACGTCGTTTTGAAAATAGAATCTGGCTCAAACGATCCAAAAAAGAGTTAAATTATGGTTGTAGCACGAATGGGTCCGCTCAACCGGGTATGGTGAGTGTAGAGAACTGGTGAATGACCCTTTTTATTGGAAACGAGGCATTCCATCTTACTCATCAGAGGTGTCAGCACATCAGCATTTGATTCTGCATTCTTAATTGAGAATAAATGTAGATGTCTACGGTCCACAGTGTCCACTTACCATCAGGTGGACTGTGTGCTCGTTTTTCACTCACATTGTAGTAATAGAGTCAGTAAAAGTTGCAGTCATGAGCAAAATTATTTCGAACCATAGCAATTAATTATCAGTTAATACCCAATTATTATCAGTCAAAACGCCAATATGACGAAAACAGAGTTTTGTGGTTTGGATCCTTTTTGCGTAATTTCGTCCTTATGTTTTTTTTAAATAGAATAAGGTTAGATAGCATGCAGCCTACATGATGGCAAGTGTATGCTGTGGCCTATAGACATCTACATCTCTCCTCAATTAAGAATCAAAATGCAGATGCGTTTTCGCCTCTGAGAACTAAGATGTGATGCTTCGTAACAGGTAAAAAGGGTATTCGGTTCTCTACACTCAACACAACATTATTCTCTTTTTCTACCGACTTCAAAAAGGAGACGATGCTCAATTCGACTGTATGTTTTTTTTATGTGTCTCATAACTTTTTACTGGGTGTACCGATTTCCATAACTCTTTTTTTATATGAAAGCTGGTGCTTTACATGTGGTCCCATATAAATTTGATCAAGATCTGACCAATAGTTTATTTAAATTATTCTTAATAATTTATATAGAAGTCGGTTGTACAAAATTTTTAATTTTAAATTATTCACGCTGATATTCTGTGAAAGCGTGGTCCTTCCCCGGTCGAGCCGAACTATCGCTCTCTACAATATAACAGCAGCGTGGCGTCACCACGTCAAATCAGACACTTACGTTATAACGCATTGCATTGCATTCCGTAACACCGAAGCCGTCCTCCAACTATTAGTGTTGGCATCCAAAGGTCTTACCTGAAATCAAGAGTAGAACGGATGTTAATATAAATAGTAGTATTTGCGAATACAGTTGTATACTGAAATAGAACGTGATGTTAAACTCATGCATCGTCGCTGTCATTGGCCGCGCACAGGTGTGAGCCCACCTGAAGCGTCTGCCCCTGACCTAACACCAGCTTCCGCAACTAATTATGTGACATCCGCGTTCTCACTCTCCTCACTGTGGCGTATTGTAAACACAAACCGATTTAAACATTTCAATTTATTACCACTAATTTATCGTTATTAATTTAGCTTAATGTTTTGTTATCCTTTTTCTACAAGCGGGTTGTAATGCAGTCGTATTGACATACAGTCTTATAAGAGCGGAATCACTGTGACTAGTTTGACTGTGATCGATGCGTACGGTTTCGCCGTGATTTCACCAAACATCTTTGAAAGATTAAATGTTTATTAGTACCTAATTAAGTTCTAGTTTGTTCTATTATTGTAGTTATTAAAGTTATTTTTTTTTTATAAAATAAGGGTGACAAATGTGCACCTGTCCACCTGATGGTAAATGGATGCTTTGGCGCATGGATATCTTTATCTATTCACAGTAAAGGATCAAAATGCAGATGCGTTGTCATCCCTGAGGACTAAGATAACTCGTTTCCGATTCTCTACACTCACCATACGAAACACTATAACTCATTATTACCATTTTTCTTTCTAACGAAACAGCTAAAACTCATTCTGTAAATTCTCTTTTTTTTTATTAACAAATATATCGAAGACCTCCACATTGGGCCCATATAGCCCAATTTCATTAAAATTTGTTTTAATACTAAGTTTAAGCATTAATTTGCTATTTTACGTTGGTATTCTGTGAGAGCGTGGTCCTTTCCCGGTCGAGCCGACGCATTCGTGCTAAAACTATACTAGTAATATAGCTGCACCTTGGCTCTACCACGTGTAAAGTATTGCTCGCGTACTGAGAAACCCGAGAGAACTTAGCTCCTAGGCCACAGTAACCACTTACCATCAGGTGGACTGTGTGCTCGTTTGTCACCCCTACCCTACAAAAAAAAAGCTATTCGATTTCCACCTACACTAATGAAATTGTTAACTGCAATTTAAGTGTTGATTTACCCCTTGCTCGGTGGTGAAGATTAAATTAATGTTTCGTTATGTGAAGTCCGCCAACACGCACTGGAGCACCGCGATATATTAAATCGTTCCTATGGACCTTGTGCCCAACTGTGGGATATAAGGTGTAATATATACTAGCTATTCCCCGCGACTTCGCCCGCGTGTAATTTAGGGTTTTAAGTTATTTTTGCGCGTAATGATAATTCTTTTTATAAAATAAAAGTGGTCTAACTTACTCCTTATAACATCAGCTATCTACCAGTGAAAGTCCCGTCAAAATCGGTCCAGCCATTATGGGGATTAGCCGGAAGAAACAGACAGACAGACAAAAAATTTAATAATTGTGTTTTTGTTATAAGTACCGTATATACTTTCATATGCATGTAGTAAAAAGCTCTTATTTTAACATTACAAACAGACACTTCATTTTTATTTATTTGTATAGCCTGAATTGTGTTGCTACAATATTAATAATATTTAACACATCATTGACTCATCATATGCACGCGGTAGAGCCATGCTGCAGCTATACTAGTAGTGTAGTTGTAGCACGAATGGGTCAGCTCGACCGGGGAAGGACCACCCCAAACAGCACACAAGCGTTATGAACATCAATATACCAACCCATATAGAACTTAGAGTTCTTTAAGAAGCGTATAAGAGTGTCGAAAGGAGATTGTATCCTTATAAGAGTGGCTTATGAGTTATTATACAGCTCAAGCTCTATAAAGTCTGTATTATGGGATCTAAGTAAGCTTAGGGTTTTTAATCAGAATATGAAAACTCTACTATACAGCTTTAAGTATTTTGTAACACTCCAATCTAATTTTATCATTAAAGCTGTATAGAAGCTGTGTTTTGCATGCTGTCACTTGCTTATTACAGCTTTAAGTGTTATAATAGTATCATTCAAATATTATTTCTGTACAATGGTGTATGTGAACTCCCTTCTAAAACTTATTCTTATGGCGTAATTGTACACTCTTGTAAATACAGTAGTTTTATAACTTATGTCTATGAGAGTGATATAAAACTAAAAAAATAAATAACAGCTATAGTACAGATTAAGTCTGTATAAGTAATAGAATATCGCCATTTTGAATGCGTAATTGCGTGTTTAATATATTGTGCTATAGTGAATAAATTAATTTGTTATCTATATGTGTAAAAAAAGAAAAAGATTTGGTGCAGTTAGAAGAAGGATTAAAAGGGAATATTTAAATATTACAAATTATCAACGAAATAATAGTGATACTGAAGAATATAGAAATACTTTAATAAATCAGACAAGCTACAGTCAAGCGTCAATCCCATCGACGGCTAACAAAGAGGGTTCCGTAACAAAAACACTAAACAGTGTTAATCATGATCACAGTTATGTCAAATGTAACTTAGTTTTCGGCACCTGATTATGATGATTTATTATGCAGCAGCACAAGCAGTTCAAATGATGATAACAGCGAATTTTCAAAAAATCTATTTATTTTGCCAGCAAATTGAAGAATTGTGCCACAGGAAGAAATATATCTTAAGTAGCTTTAAATGATTACTGCTACAATTACAAATTGTAAATTTTATTAGCTTGATATATTAGCATCTAATCGCTTTTTTGCCATCTTAAAACGCCTTTAGATTCCCTCAAACTTGGTACAATGAAAATGCAATTTTTCCCTTTCTCTATGGTTTCCAAAATTTTAAACGGCATATTTTCCTAAAAAATAAAATAAAACCAGTATAAGATACACAACACAGTCAAATTACTTCACAATAACTTAAATTACGTATCAAATAAAATAGGTCTCTTTTGGTTTTGCCGTACCTACGTGACGTAAGAGTATGAATAGAAAACGACATGCGTATGCGCTAGCCAGGAGTTACCTATCAACTAAACACAATAACAAAATAAAGAGCATGCTCGTACTGGTACCGTACTGCTGAGCGAGATAAAATATTCTGTCATAAAATGTACCTTCCTTAATATTGTTTGGCAAAGAAAGAGATAGCTTTAATTCTTTACTCCACTTTTTAACATTAGAAAGAAAAGATGTATAGGTAATCTTTATTTTCTAGAGGTCTTATTTTTGGTTTGGTTTGTGAATTTAACTGAATCAAAGGGGTAGTAATTTATTGCCAATAAATAAAATCATTTCGATTAAATAAATGGTTTTAGGTTGGTACAAAAATGAAAAAATATTTTTTCAATTTATTAACTTTGTCTGTGTGGCTTTATATAGTCTCTGTCTTAAAAGAAGTCAAAGAAGTAAGCACTTTTTTGTTCTTGTCCATAAAATAAAACAACAAAATTATTAAAACACGGTTACATCTTAAAATATAATTACAGTGGATTTCGGGTATAACGACGATGAAGGGACCACTCTATTTTCGTCGTTATATCCGGAAGTCGTTACAGGCAAAGGTAACAATTTCAAACAATTCAATACATTACAGTTGCTACTCAGAATATCACTTTGTAACTGAACCGTAAATTTAACTCCGAAACTTATACGCTTCCCTACCTACTTAGCTGATATCTATAAACAAAAGGTAAAGGTCTCCATACCTGGTGACCATCTGTGTGGATGTAAACAAAAGATAAGAAATGTTTTTGAAAGAAAGAAATCTTTGTGTCTTTGGCGGCTGACTCCGGTCGCAATATCTGGATGGGATTTCTATGAATTTGCTATAAATGATTCATTAAAAACAGTCGCTACACCTGAACCCGGCGTTACATCCGAAGTCGCTATAGCCACATGAATTTTGTACTAAAATATGCTTTAAATTCAAGAGACTTAGATTTAACGTCGCTATAGGCAAATGGTCGCTACAACCAAGGTCGTAATAAATGAAATCCACTGTATTTAAATGAGATAAAGTGAAGAAGGGATAAAAATGTTGTTTCTAAGACAAAGATTTTTCATCTTTTATACATATCTCTAAAGACAATTATCTGTGATGTTTTAAAAACTACTATACAGCGTTAGTAATCAAAATATTCTATTATACAGCTGATTAAAAACTAATGGCTGTACAAGAGAATCCATAACATACATAGTACAGCTACTAAGACTATAAGACCCTCGAAATATCGTTTAGGCTGTTTAGCAAATTGTCGCCATTTTAGGACCTATAAAAACAAAATTTAAATTGTAAATTTAGGAATATGAGACATTAGTTTTAGCCTAAACCATTATTTTTAGTTTGACTAATGATCACTGTGCCCCAATATGCATTCATATTCACTAATTTAATTATTTTCTTATTCTAACCTATAAAACCAATATTTACTTACCATATTTAGTATTTTGTCCTTATATTATTTCGTTATTATGCTGGCGCGGCAATTTTTTGATAGAAATCATATACAAGTTTACCGTAAGTCTAATTTTGCACTTTCTATTCACCAGTTATATATATGTAATATAATCTTTCACTCACTAAATGTCGCCATCATTCAATAAAGTATATAAATAAATCTATTAAGTTATGTTTGTCATAAATTCCGTGATACCGTTCAAACACCAATTTAGAACTTTTATCTTTAAAAGATACTTATATCACAGTATTTTCAGTGTAATAGTTTCTTTGTACACCAAATAACAGCTATTATATAGCCCCTTTTGTGCTTGTACAGCTACTGTACAGCGCTAATAACGCATAAAGCAGTATAGTTTGTGCCAATATTTTACTTATAAGAGCTGTATAAGCGTTTATACAGCCTTTGTACAGTCAGTAAATGCAGCCTCTAGTATAAAAAGGAACTCCAATACAGCTCGTATACATCTTGCATGCTGCTTGGGATGCTCTCACATAATACCAGCGTAAAATAGCAGCTTAACACTGCTGTGTTTCGTATGGTGAGTGTAGAGAACCGGAGAACCTTTTTACTGGAAAAAAGGCATTCCATCTTAGTCCTCACGGGTGACAACGCATCTGCATTTTGATTCGCAAATGAGGATAAATGTAGATGTATATGGGGCACAGCAACCACTTACCATCAGGTGGACTGTGTGCTCGTTTGTCACCCTATCCTATAATAAAAAACTTAAAGTTAAAAAAGTTTATGAACTATTTTAGTTTATAAAAGAACTATTTGTTAATGTAGTTTATATTACCGTATAAATTTTGAAAATTAATTCAAGTATAAATTTACAATGAACAGAGTGTGTAACGTGCGATTAAGCGACTCTTTATGCGTGAGTAAGTACCCGGTTTTATGTGCTCGATGGAGCAGCAAATGTGTAGCAAAATCAAAGTAGGGATGGGCAAGGGAAAAAATATATCGTTATATATAGAATAGACATTTTTAAACAGTATCGATCTATATGGCGTAATAAATACCGATATATCGTCATTACTTGCATGATTTAAAGATAAGGCCCAAAATTTAATATTACTGACGGTTGGACGACAAAAATACGACAATCACACGTGAATGCTTTTGTTTTTGTTGTTTCATGTTTTGTCCATTAATACAACATTTTAAAATATGTCGAAATTGATACGAATTCGATACTCTAAAATAAATATCGTTATATCGATATATCGCTATTTTTATGAGAAATTTTCGATATTTCGAAATATCGATATTTTTTGCCTAAGCCTAAATCAAAGTCTGAGAAAATATCGACCTTAATGCCCTAGGCTAGTACCTCATCGGTGTTATTCTGGCTGCTATATATTAAAAATTATGTCGACCATTGCAAATAAACTATATTATTACTTATAATACAGTTTAGTTGCAAAATAATTAGGACACGTATCAGGTGGGCGTGTTCGAAAAATGTGATGAGAAAGTGAGGTCGATATCGAAGTAATCAAGTAGACGGGGCACGCTTTGGTAGCTCTACATCTCTATAGAAAGTATGTATTATTTTATGCAAGTAGGTAGTTTGCGCCCTTAGATACGTGCCTAATATGCCTTAAGGATAATCCGCCCCTAAGCAAAATCGATTACAGTACAGATCTTTATATTTTAATATAGAGTGGATGTGTCCGATAAATGCTGGAGAAGAAAGGTTCTCGAGTGACAGCCTCGTGTCGGTAAGCGAGGTGTAGGACGCTCTTCGACGAACAGAAAAGTGACGAAGAGTAAAGTCAGGACCACGTTGTGCGCACGCCTTAACCGCGGCGCCCACCTAAGCTACCTACATGATTTCGACATGGCTTGTAGCATGATTCTGACGATACTCTGACGTGACCACGGGTGACACTGCTTGCGCCAACCTGTGCAACAATAGCATATCGAAGAATTCAGTTTGAGCCAAAATGTCGTCTGAAGAAGATAAACATGCCCTTGCTATGCTACAGATTTCAAACATTCCAAGTGCCAGCAAAAGATTTCGGGTACATTAAGCTGCTATTTTACGCTGGTATTCTGTGAGAGCGTGGTCCTACTAATGTCCAGCCGACCCATTCATGCTACAACTATAATAGAGCTTGCAGTATGACGCTACCACGTATCTTTGAAAGGATGTCCGATAGTGATAATCCTATCTAAGATTTAATTGTATTATAATCAACAACTTTATGAACAATTATAACTAATATTTTGATTAATATATTACCTATTTAGAAATAACGAAGAAATGTCTTGGTCATAGCTAATTATAAGTATAAATGAGGTTCCGCAGATACACGTATAAACTATAATAGAAAAGTAGCTCGTCAACGTTTCAAAGTATTTTTCCGTAACTTTACGCTACTCTTGTTTTGTAGGCCAAGATGACAGAATTAGCGAAATTTTGCACAATGAACAAGATTTATGGTAAAAAAATCTCCATAATCATATTATACTTGTATTAAATGAGTTAAACGTTCGAAAACAATAAAAATATTATGTAAACATCATTGAGTTATATGTACTACGTACTAGAGAAGCCATTCCGAACATTGACTATGTTCAACTGAACTGTAGTGCAATCCATACAAACTAAATATTGCGTAAATTGAGGATTTGTGAATTCCATAAAATAATTATTATTACATTTTATTTAGAAATATGTTTGATTAGATTAAATTAAGATATTTTATATTAAATTCTTATATTTATTTTATATTAATATTTTATTTTATATCAAATTAAAGTCTCCGCGCATGCACGACTACTACTGCCGCGCAGGCGCGAAGACATAGAGTAGGACACAATTTTTGTCTGGAATGGTTTCTCTAGTACGTAGTACATATAATTCAATGGTAAACATGTATAATAATTGTACTACATATTGTCCTAATAGTATATCCTCCGGAATCATAAAGTTCCAAATGACATTGGTGGATTTAAAAATAGAACACTCCGAATGAAATTATAATAGTAAGCTGGCATGTTTACAATTTTTCCAACAAAGATTAAATAAATAGAAATGAAACCCGCACGTTACGTCACAACACACGCTATGGAACAAGGACGTTACTTGGTCGAGAGCAAAATTAAATACAAATGGAATAAACCTTGAGCTTCACTCTAGAATCAATGACATCTTTTGTGTTTTTTTCTGATTCTGAAATTCTCTGAATCAGAAAAAAATGATATAACTACGATATACCTACGACAATGATATACCTACGACTTATTAAGTCGTAGGTATATATATCATTGTCGATTTCGTTGTTAAGAGGAGAAACAGACAAAAGAAAAAACTAAATCAAATTCGTTCTAACCCATAATTATTTTAAAACATTATCTATAACAATTGTAATTTCATAGACAACGTTACCTACATTTTACTAAAAATGGCTCATAGCAGTACAGTTTTAAAGGTAACACCACCAGTCAGAAGAAAGGCCTGCAAAGTATTATGAACATTAGAGTCGTTGTAACTAAGTTTAAACTCGCAAGTTTACTATCAGAGAGTGATCCTTCTGTTCTTTTAACTATTATTTATTCTGTAGTAACTGACACTTAAATTACGTTGTAGAACAAGCCCACAAATTATTGGTCAACAATCTAGAAGATACTTCTAGATTGTTGGCCCCTCCGTGACAATTACAAAATCAGGAAACACTATCTAAAAGTTGGTTTAACGTTAATAGTATTTGTGAAACGACCCGTGGTATAATATTAATTGTCGTGAGTCCCACCTCTCACAAATCCAGAAGTTGGCGCGCATAATTTAAAATAAAACAAATTAATTAAAGCTCACTATAAACTGAATAAGGATATATTCTAAGAGTAGTCTTTGCACTCTTAAGACATCCTATAGTCTATAAGAAGAAAAATCAAAGATGTGAGTGAAACATCATAGGTTTGAAATCCTCTAAGACGCAGGGATATATTTTGTTCTTCATATTGAAAAAATAAAATAAACAAAGGGTCAATTAAATATGTTCAAAATAAAAATGATATTAATTTAAAAACTTATATTTACGTATTTTTATTATTAATTGATATCTTATTTTAGTATTGTATTATTAAGTATTGTAAGTTTAAATATAATTGTATATGTATTTTTAACAGTGCTATGTAGTTTTAGCCACGCGGCAGCTTTTGCTGTCGCACGGATGGGCCGGCTCGAACCGGGCTGGTACCACGACCTCACAGAATACCAGCGTGAAGTAGAGGTTTACCTCTGCGTTGCATATCCCCCCCCCCCCCCCATCAACATGGTAGTGGAATTTAATAAAAGACTACCCCAGGAGGGTACCAGCACCGCTGGAGAATCCCTCGCTGAGCATCCGCGCCCAAACTACGCCACTCCTGAGCGTGGGTGCTCAGGATGCCCCGCGTATTCTTGGAGGGGGGGGGGGGGGCAAAATTCCGCTCGCGACTAAAACTGCTCGGGGCAAGCGGAACAATAAGACCACGGCGACCCCTGTCTTTTTATAATTTACTGTGCTGACCTTGTTAAAGTTATAAAATATTCTATGTACCACTGTTACGCTGACGATGTGCAAGTATACGTGTCAGCCTCACCAGATAAGTTACCACAAGCTGTGACACGGCTTAATGATGATCTGGACAGGATTGCTGACTGGTCAATGCGGAATACTCTTGTTTTAAACCCCTCAAAGTCAAAATATATAGTCATGGGCACAAAGGCGCAAATAAGTAGAATTTGTGGTGAGCTAGACGTTAAGATTAAAGGTACACATATATTGTGCGTGGATGAAGCCAAAAACCTTGGTATAACCTTCGACAATAATCTTAGATTTGAAAATCATGTCCTTAATATGGTAAAAAACTGTTTTTATCGTCTACCATACCGTGACCAACTATCTGTACCGTCGCGCATTACTCTTTGCGAGTCATTAATTTTATCTCGGCTTAACTACGGAGATGTTGTTTATGGACCTCGAATTTTCAGCAAAACAAAGCGACTAATACAGCGCGTGCAAAATGCATGTTGTCGGTTTTGATGTCCCCCCCAGAAGTCACATTACTCCTTTCTTGAACACTGCTTCCATGCTCAACATGGACTCACGTAGAGAGCTACATTTAGGAGGGCTTGTTTTTAATGTCATTAAGTTTAAAAAACCAGAGTACCTGCATGTAAAGATAAAATTTGCTAAGCAAAATTCCGGAAAACAATTGAGGTCCATAAGATCAGCACTCCTGTATCACAGCCATAAAACAGCGGCATTTACTGGTAGTTTCCGATATATGGCAACGAAGTGTTGGAATAACATCCCACCACCAATAAGAAATCTTAACACCAATTACAATTTCAAAAATAAATTCAAAACATATCTTCTACATAAACAAAAACAAGGTATTCCCAAACACTTTGTTTGCCAGCTATAAACCACGGTATTTTTTTGTTCCTACTAACTCATCATGGCTGTCTAAGCCTTTTAGGTACTACTTTTAATTTGTACGCAAACTTCACACTTACACGCCCCTTCAGTAATTTTACTAAATTAAGCCCAGGATGCAAATCGTAGGGCTGAAAGGACACATCTTTCAAATATACATATTTACACTGATTAACTATTGTGCTCATTTTCTTCTCGTCATCTCGAAGGTAATAGCTGAAAATCAGTGTTTGCTCTCTGAGCAATATTAATCGCTGAGCTAGGACCCATTTGTCAAACTGCAACACACATGTACATTTAGATTTTAAGTTTTTGTAAATTATTTTTTTCGTAATATATTACTTTGTACTTAGTTTAGTTACTGAATTTACGTGTGTGATTGGAGAAACAAATAAATGCTTTATCTATCTATCTATCTATCTATCCGTGAATTTTTGCTACATCAGGGTACTTCATTCCAACCTTAACGCTGTCCATTACCATCTACAGCCGGCGAAGCCTGCCTTGCTCTTTTTAACCGAGACTCAGGTGTCCTCTCCGGCTGATACTTCATATCTCTACTACCCGGGGTACAAATTAGAACACACTAGGATTCGGACCGCCGAATCGAATTCGATCGAAATTAAGAATCTGGATCCGTGTGCTCCGGAGTTTTTAAGGCGTCTTTTCCGGTACTCCTACTCCCAAGGCGTAGTCCCGAATTCATGGAAGACAGCTTTGGTCCACCCGATCCCTAAAAAAGGCGACCGCTCAGACCCGTCCAACTACAGGCCTATCGCCATAACCTCCTTGTTCTCCAAAATAATGGAATCCATTATAAACTGCCAGCTCATGAGGTAACTTGAGGATCACCAGCTGTTTAGTGACCACCAGTACGGTTTTCGTCGGGGTCGATCAGCTGGTGATCTTCTGGTCTACCTGAATCATAGATGGGCGGATGCAGTAGAGTCCAAGGGGGAGGCATTGGCCGTTAGTTTGGACATAGCGAAGGCATTCGATCGGGTCTGGCACAAAGCGCTTCTTTCGAAGCTTCCATCCTATGGGCTTCCCGAGAAATTGTGCAAATGGATCACCGTTTCCTTGCTGATCGGAGTATCAAGGTCGTAGTAGACGGTGCATGCTCTGATTTCAAGCCTATCAACGCTGGTGTTCCACAAGGCTGAGTGCTATCACCAACGCTGTTTCTCCTGCATATCAATGATATGTTGCAAACTAGTAACATTCATTGCTATGCAGACGACAGCACTGGTGATGGCCAATATTTCTCAGGAAAACGTCGCCGAGTACCGAGACAAACTTGTGTCTGAAGTCGAGTCTTTGCTGAACAAAGTCTCGGATTGGGGGCGACTAAATCTAGTCCAGTTCAATCCCCAGAAGACACAAGTTTGCGCGTTTACCGCTAAAAAGAACCCCTTTGTCGTATCTCTTCAGTTTCAAGACACTTCCCTTGTTGCCTCAGCTAGCATCGGAATCCTCGGCGTCGACATATCGAATAGTGTGCAGTTTTGTGGCCACTTGGAAGGGAAGGCCAACCTGGCCTCTAAAAAGCTTGACGTGCACAGCAGAGCGAGACAGTATTTCATGCCGGCATATCGCTTGCAACTTTACAAAGCGCAAGTTCGGTCTCAAATACTGTTCTCATCTCTGGGCCGGGGCACCCCAGTGCCAGCTTCTTCCACTTGACCGCATCCAGCGCAAAGCGGTTCGAATCGTCGACGACCGAGTTCTTTCTGATCGGCTCGATACACTAGCACTGCGTAGAGATGTTGCATCTCTTTGCGTATTTTATCGCATTTATCACGGGGAGTGCTCTGAGGAATTGTTTGGACCAATTCCAGCCGCTCAATTTCACCATCGCACATCGCGACAAAACTCGCGTTACCATCCATACCATCTGGATGATTGGCGGTCCACCACTGTGCGATTTAGAAGATGTTTTCTTCCTCGCACAACTTCCTTGTGGAATCGATTACCACCAGCGATTTTTCCGGACCGATACGACTTAGAGACCTTCAAGAAAAGAGCCTAGCCTTTTTAAAAGGCCGGCAACGCAGCTGCAATTCCCCTGGTGTTGCGGTTGTTCATGGGCGGCGGTAGTCACTTACCATCAGGTGAGCCGCATGCTCGTTTGCTCCCCCCCCCCTCCTATAAAAAAAATGAATACAAATATCAATTTATTTTTTAAATAAACATACTAGCGATGTTATTCACATTACTAATATTTCCGTTAAAACCATGCATTTTAAGCTTCGTCTAGCTTAAAATGCTTCTGTTAGGTGTGGTTCACGATAGAATGGCGGATTCAAACATTGAGCTATTATGTACTACGTACGTCAGTACATATTATTACTTCAATGGATTCGGACCGCCGAATCGAATTCGATCGAAATTAAGAATCTGGATTTCATGAAGCTGTCACACCTTTGGCACCTGGAGTAAAAAAGCCAGTTATGTTAAGTTTTAATTGATTTCGGTTGGGGCTTAATACTGATTTATTTGATTTTCAAGGTTTTCGGGAAACCACAATTGAGCATTACACACACATAATAACGCCACTAGCGTTTGTCCTTGGATAGTTCTTAAATGTATTATAATTTGTAATAACTTATAAAAGTTATAACTTTATAATATATATGATATTTTATTTTATTTTTTCGTTAATGATTTCAACATATATTTTCAGTTTAGAATAGGCCAGAGATAATTTAAGTCTCTGAGCAAGAAGTCAAACGAGACGAGTGACCTTATAGAATCTGGGCACTAAGTTACGATCTGCAAAGTTGGACTCGGTTATTCCGAATCAATCGTAACAGACAGATATATTGACGCATCTATTAATAAAACAAGAATAATAAATTTAATCACAAAGACAGCGACGGTGCGATGTGCAAAGCGAAAGGTGAACGGCATAGGTTTGATGGTCACACTCTGTTGGCAAGCTAAGCCACGCTATCAATTCAGTGAATCGGTGAATTAATTGCTAAAGAATTATTTGCATTCAAATACATATTTTGATTTTATTTAAATATTTGAAGTTTTTTATTTTTTATTTCGATAGTGCAACACACTCCAGCCTGTACAGGTGCAAACAGAAATGATTCGCGAGCATCCTGCCTGATTCTAAATCTAAAAATTCTAAACTTGATTCATCGTAAAGGCCATTTTGTCAAGAACTATATTAATTTAAAAAAAAAATCATGGAAGTTTTGGCGGGAACTTGTCCGGCCTTATGTGTTTACACATGTAAACTAGTGGAAACGACTAAACAAGTGCTATAAACCTTAAGTTATTGTATCCGCTTAGGTGGCTAAGAAGTTGAGACACTTTCGTTATCGAAATCTGCTGCCTTAAGCTGCTATTGTGGGGATGTTTTGGAACAAATTTTCTTGTTATATAAAGAATACTTTCCTATCACTTGATACTAGCAAAAGTACAACCGTAGGAGTCCATCGCGAAATAAAAAAAAGATATTTTTATTTATAGATAATTTATTTATACATCCATGAATTTTTTATTAAAATTTTTGGTTGGATGCATGTTTTTTAAGTGATAATAATGCTTTATATATAGTACACTGCCTCACAATATTATGTTGATGCGTCACATTGCGTAGTTTTTGGCAGATTTTGACGGCAACTTGAGCCAGCAGACAGTTGGCGATAGTATCTCAAGGCGCCTAAGCAGACAGACACCTTATCTTGAAATTCACATCACCATCGGAGCACTTGTTCGACCGTTTCCCGTTTCCCCCCAGAAGTCACATTACTCCTTTCTTGAACACTGCTTCTATGCTCAACATGGACTCACGTAGAGAGCTACATTTAGGAGGGCTTGTTTTTAATGTCATTAAGTTTAAAAAACCAGAGTACCTGCATGTAAAGATAAAATTTGCTAAGCAAAATTCCGGAAAACAATTGAGGTCCATAAGATCAGCACTCCTGTATCACAGCCATAAAACAGCGGCATTTACTGGTAGTTTCCGATATATGGCAACGAAGTGTTGGAATAACATCCCACCACCAATAAGAAATCTTAACACCAATTACAATTTCAAAAATAAATTCAAAACATATCTTCTACATAAACAAAAACAAGGTATTCCCAAACACTTTGTTTGCCAGCTATAAACCACGGTATTTTTTTGTTGTTTGTTTCCACTAATAGTTCACTTGCGCAGACATTTAATACACAAAATCTCACAACTTTTACATATCAAAATCCACTTCAAACCATTATTTAAACAATAATACAGGAGCAGCAATCCACCTCATTAAGTTCCCGCCAAAACATCAAGATACAGTTTGAATTGAACATCTTACAGATAACATTACAACCATATCGTGTTTAATACCAGATGTAAAACGTTTAAGCCGGCGAGAGGATGTAGCCTTGCAAAAAATATAAAAAAAAATATTTTGTATTCTACTCAATGAGCTTCTAGATCATGATGGGGTAAGAAAAATAAATTTTCGATTCCATTTTATGTATACCCATAGATTTAGTATAAACTGAAGTATACCCCTGAATAATAATTAATTAGTTTCTTATTTAATAGTCGGTTTGGAGTGCAGTTTATTATTGAGCTAGTAAAGAAGAACAAGAAGACGAAGATATTTTATAACTACAGCGTGTCGTTAAAGCCTCAGTTTATTCGACACAGCATTAGTAACGTGACAATCATTCGAATAATGAAAAACCTAAAAATTTGATTAGCATCATTCATAATTGCAGATTGCATCTTGAGCTACTAGTTCTTAAGAAAGTATTAATTGTTATGATTTTGCCAATCCCCACTTGGCAACGGAGAGTTTATTAGGTCACTGATTAATTAGGCTTCGTGCTCTACAACGCAAGTACTGTTAAATTAAACTGTCAGTTCGGCCAGCTTTATAGGTCATTGCACTATTTTTATTTGTGCAAAGGTGATAAATGGGCACACTCACAAACTGTATTAAGTAAATACTGCAGCATTTGTGCAAGTGGATCACCACTTTTCTTACAGATCGGAGCATCAAGGTCGTAGTAGACGGTGTATGCTCCGATTACAAGCCTATTAATGCTGGTGTTCCACAAGGTTGCGTGCTATCACCAACGCTGTTTCTTCTGCATATCAATGATATGTTGCAAACCGTTAAAATACATTACTATGCAGACGGCAGCACTGATGATGCTTTATACATCTGCCGTGCCAATATTTCTCGGGAAAACGTCGCCGAGTACCGGGACAAACTTGTGTCTGAATTTGAGTCTTTGTTGAACAAAGTCTCGGATTGGGACCGACTAAATTTCGTCCAGTTCAATTCCCAGAAGACATAAGTTTGCACGTTTACCGCTAAAAAGAACCCCTTTGTAGTATCTCCTCAGTTTCAAAGCACTCTCCTTTTGCCCCAGCCAGTATCGGAATCCTCGGTTTCGACATATCGAGTGATGTGCAGTTTCGTGGTCACTTGGAAGAGAAGGCCAAATTGGCCTCTAAAAAGCTTAATGTGCTCAACAGAGCGGGGCATTATTTCATGCCGGCACATCGCTTATAACTTTACAAGGCGCAAGTTCGGCCCCACATGGAATAGATACTGTTCCCATTTTTGGGCAGGGGCTATTGACCGCATCCATCGCAGAGCAGCTCAAATCGTCGACAACCGAGTTCCTTTCAATCGGCTTGACTCGCTGGCACTGCGAAGAGATGTCGCATCTCTTTGCGTATTTTATCGCATTTACCACAGGGAGTGCTCTGAGGAATTGTTCGGACTAATTCATCATCATCATCATTACAGCCCTTCACAAGTCCACTGCTGAACATAGGCCTCCCCCAAAGAATGCCACAAAGCACGGTCCTGAGCCACCTGCATCCATCGACTTCCTGCAAATCTTACCAGGTCGTCACTCCATCTAGTGGGGGGACGCCCTACACTTCGCCTGCCGGTACGAGGCTGCCACTCGAGAACCTTTCTTCCCCATCGGTTGTCGGTTCTTCGAGCTATATGGCCGGCCCATTGCCACTTCAGCTTACTAATCCGTTGGGCTATGTCGGTCACTCTAGTTCTACTGCGGATATCCTCATTTCTGAGTTTATCACGCAGAGAAACTCCGAGCATAGCCCTCTCCATAGCTCGCTGAGCGACCTTGAGCTTCCTCATCCGGCCAGCAGTGAAGGACCACGTCTCAGTTCCGTATGTCATCACTGGCAACACGCACTGGGTGTACAGTCTCGTTTTCAAGTTTTGAGGTATACCTGACGAGAAGATGTGCCGTAATTTCCCGAACGCTGCCCAACCGAGTTGAATCCGTCGATTGACCTCTCGGTCGAAGTTGGACTTACCTAGTCGGACTATTTGTCCCAGGTAAACATACTCGTCAACAACTTCGAGCTTAGTGTTCCCAACAACTACCGGCATAGGTGTGACATGGACATTAAACATGATCTTTGTTTTGTCCATGTTCATCTTAAGACCTATCCGTTGGGAAACACTATTGAGGTCATTGAGCATAGTGCTTAGGTCCTCCAGCGATTCTGCCATAAGGACTATATCGTCGGCAAATCGAAGGTGAGTGATGTACTCGCCATTGATGTTGATACCGTATCCTTTCCAGTCCAGAAGCTTGAAAACATCTTCCAATGCAGCGGTGAAGAGTTTCGGGGATATGACGTCACCCTGTCTTACACCTCTCTGCAATTGGATAGGTTTCGTACTCTGGTTCTGTACTCGGATAGCCATCGTAGCCCTACTGTACAAGCACTTCAACACTTCGATATACCGACAGTCAACTTGGCATCGCTGAAGGGACTGCAGCACCGCCCAAATTTCAACGGAATCAAAGGCTTTCTCATAGTCCACATACGCCAGACATAGTGGCAAATTGTACTCCTCGGACTTCTGTACAATTTGCCGAAGGGTATGTATGTGGTCTATGGTGCTAAAGCCTTTTCGGAAACCGGCTTGTTCGGGAGGCTGGAAGTCGTCAAGTCTGCGCGCGAGACGATTCGTAATGACTCTCGAAAACAGCACGTAGACGCGGCTCAGAAGGGAAATCGGTCTGTAGTTCTTCAAGAGAGCGTTGTCGCCTTTCTTGAAGAACAAGACCACCGCACTTCTGCTCCACGCCTCCGGTGTAATGCCACCATGGAGGACGGAATTAAAGAGCTTCTGAAGGACTTCAAGTACCGGTTTTCCACCCGCTTTCAGAAGCTCCGCTGTAATTCCATCCTGGCCTGGGGCCTTGCCGTTTTTAAGGTGCTGGAGAGCCATTCTAATCTCGCTCAGACTGACGTCCGGGATATCATCGGAATAATGCCGGATAAGACTCGCTCTTGGATCGTTACTCACACTTGCGTGTGGCTCCAACGATGACGTGTACAGCTGCCCATAGAACCTCTCAATCTCACTCAAAATCTCAGGTGCCCCGGAAACGATGCTGCCACATTCGGTCTTCAGCTTTGACAGTTGGCTCTTTCTGGCAGACAGATCTCTGGCAAAGACTTTGGAGCCTTGGTTCCGCTCGATCGCTTCTTCAATACGAGCTGTATTGTAGTTGCGTAAATCCCGCCGCATGCATTTGGAGATCTGTCTGTTCAGTTGCCTGTATGCTGTCAAGTCTGTTGAAGAATGTAGCTTCATCTCCCGTCTAACAGCCATGAGATTAAGAGTGTGATCGGAGAGTTTTTGTGTTCTTCTGCGGCGGGTCTTGCAGAACTTAGCTCCGACCGCATGGACAGTTTCCACGAGCTTGTCATTCAAATCGTCCACTTCATTGCAGTCTTCTAGGCACTGAAAACGGTTTTGCAACTCGAGCTGAAAGGTTTCGGGACTTTGGATTAGAGCACGAGGGGGACGGAGCGTTGACTTCATTAGACGAGACCTCTCCAACTTAACGTTTAGGTTCAGTGTGCCTCTAACCATTCGGTGATCGCTGCCGGTTTTCACCCTCGCGATCACTGAGACATCACTGAACAGTTGTCGTCTGGTCGTCATAATGAAGTCAATCTCATTTTTTGTCGAACCGTCGGGGCTCGACCAGGTCCACTTCCTGTGGGGCCGCTTCTGGAAGAAAGAGTTCATCATAAAGAGTCCCTCTTTCTCCATGAAGTCGGCCAACTGCTGGCCCCTTGGGTTCCGTTGCCCTATTCCAAATTTCCCCACTTTCAGCTCACCGTTCTCTCTTGTGCCTAGTTTTGCATTGAAGTCTCCCATTAACACCGTATATTGGGTTTTAGAGGAATGCATGGCTCTAGAGATATCCTCATACATTTCCTCCACCTCCTGATCGGGGTGTGCCGAGGTTGGTGCGTAAACCTGTATGACCTTCAGCGAATACCGTTTGGTGATTCTGAGTATAAGGTACGCAACCCTCGTCGACACACTCTCAATCTTTACAACGTTGTTAACGAGAGACTTGTGGACGATAAATCCGACACCTCCTTGGGACAGATGGTCGCCCTCCCGGTGATAGAGCAAGTTGCCGGATTCGAGGATTACCGTGTCCTCCCCCTCTCTTCGGACTTCGGATAATCCTATAATATGCCAGCGTAACTTGTCTATCTCTTCTTCCAGCTCCACAATCTTCTCGTCAGTCCTCAGGGTGCGTGCGTTGTATGTTGCCAGGTCGAGTCGTTGTAGGTGGCAACCGAACCTCCACCGGAGATTCTTAGCACCCCCTGCCCCGCCGTTACCATGGTCGCCACCGTAGCCAGGAATAGCGGGGCCGCCGGGGACTGGGGGCCGTCTCTTCGTAACTTTCATTATGGGGGGTATATTGCCATAGTTGCCACGCTTGGCGAGCGGGTTGGCAACCGCAGTTTTTTATTGTATTTTGTCGTTACCAGGAAGATGCTGCTGCCCATCTCCTGCCTGTTTCCCTTTGTCGCCTTTTACGACACCCACGGGAAGATATGGGGTAGTGGATATTCTTAACCGCCACTACACGGCATATTCGGACTAATTGTAGCGGCTCAATTTTACCATCGCACATCGCGACAAATCTTGTGATACCATCCATACCATCTGGATGATTGGCGGTCCAACACTGTGCAATTCAGAAGTTTTCTTCCTCGCACAACTTCCTTGTGGAATCGACTACCACCAGAAACTTTTCCGGACCGATACAACTTACAACAACTTACGACAAGAAAAGAGCCCACTCTTTTTAAAAGCCCGGCAACGCATCTGCAATTACTTACCATCAGGTGAGCCGCATGGTCGTTTGCCCCCTCAGCTATAAAAAAGCATACAGACACAAGATAAGTCACCTTGTCGACCTCCCTTATACGATGACCTCGAGTTGTCAACCCTGAAATTTGGTATTGTGGGTGTTTTCGAGCATATATTGTATCTATCTACACTTTCCTTTATGTTTTTTTAAGTAATAGCTATATTTGATTACAAAATATACGACAATACAATATTAATTCACATTCTTGTCTGCCTGCTTGTTTATTTGGTTGTTCCTTACACAGATCATAGATTTCTATGATCTGTGGTTCCGTACAAATTTAGCAATCGCTTTTAAACTAACTTCTCGTTGAGTTAGAGATTTGAAACTTTAAATATAGCTCAGAACTGGAAAAATGGTAAAAATAGTTGCTATTTTGAATTATAATTATTAACTTGCCTACTTATAATATATGCAGTGCATACAGTATACATACAATGTTTGTACTGCTGTGTTCGTATCTACAGGGTATATAGGCAGTCAGTGTTATTACAGACACCCTTTTAGGGATATAGGTATATATTCTGTGTTACAGACTGTGAGGCATTCTATCTTAGTCTCTTTTTCTTTTTTTTATAGGATAAAGGTGACAAAGGAGCACACAGTCCACGTGATGGTAAGTGGTTGCTGCGGCCCATAGACATTTACATCTATCCTCTATTACAAATCAAAATGCAGATGCGTTGTCATCCGTGAGGATTAAGATGGAATGACTCATTCGTGTTACCACTGAACTACTAATATAGCTGCAGCATGGCTCTACCACGTAAAAAATAAAAGTCTTCCGTGTAATAGACTCGCGGGGCGGCTGTGTAGGAGAGCGCGCCTTGCCCCACCAGCGGCTGTCGATTGACAATGTGCATACCCATAGTAAACGCTATGATATTGGCTTTGGGTGACAGACGAACACACACAATTTTTCCGGACCGATGCGACTTAGGGACCTTCAAGAAAAGAGCCTACTCCTTTTTAAAAGGCCGGCAACGCATCTGCAAACCCCCTGGTTCCCCTGGTGTTGCAGTTGTTCATGGGCTTCGGTAGTCACTTACCATCAGGTGAGCCGCTTGCTAGTTTGCCCCCTCTCCTATAATAAAAAAAACACACTCCACCTAACGGTAAGTGGATTCTGTTTTCCATAGACATCTAAATCTATCATCGACCAAGAATCAAAATGCTAATGCGGGGTCACCCCAAGAACTACGCCTCATGACCAGTAAAAAGGGTAGAGTTTACAGGCTGTTAACGACAGAAGCACTACCAGTGTAAATCATTTTTTTCTTTTTTTTCTGCTTTTCGCCGTCTACCCAGCAATGAGTTATGGGCAAAACTATCAGGTAATGCATGCCAACTCGTGTATTCTTTGTAAGACCTATATCACAAATGGATTTAAAAATGCTGTTAAAATGCGAACACAAGTTTTTCCTTCTATCTCCATGCAAATAACTAATTATTTAAAAGTAAAAGTTACTGAATAAATTCAGATACAAATTTTACAACCACCTCTCGTTTTTATAACTGAATTATATAATACATCTTTAAATAGATACACGTATGAATTGTTTAGCTTCATAAATTAAAACGATTATGTAAAAAATTGAAACCAGATTATTATTCTGTCCAATAATAAAGTTCGGATGTGCTAGGAGACGGTAAATTATTTTCCGACAGCTGCGTATGCGTATGACGCATCATGTTCTAACGGGCTATGTAGGTTAATACAAGCGGCGACATCTAGTGAGCGCATTACGTACTAATATTTTTGGCTATAAAAAATTACACATAATAAGAAACTCATTCACGAAGCCGTTCAAGTCGATCGGGCTATAAGCAGAGACGTCTAGTGAGCAGACAACGTATTAATATATTCGGCTAAATCGGCTATAAAGAAAAAAAACTGTCATTTTAAAGGGGAATTATAGTCTGTGAAGCAATTCATTTTAGTGATAAGGGAAGACAACAATAATAATAATAATCCGTGGCCTTTATTTGTAGTTGGTCACAGGTGTTCATGTGCCGCAGTAGTTTAATAAATACCATCGGGTAGACAGTCAGCTTCCCTTATTCTAAAATTGTGTTGACTATATAATGTCAATTTGGTCGCATAACTCATAAAAACATAATTATTTTCTTTTACATCATCCTATATTGGAAGCCGTCTTAATTTTGTTGCTCAAATGCAAAGACTTGGCTATGGAGCACACTCTTTTAAATATTTTTGAATATTTTTTTACATATTCCTTAAATTCGACGCTATGATTATATGACCTTTCATGGTAAAGATCATATAACCTATGCCTGCTCTTATGGACTCCTACTGTCGCCCATTCATTGAATGACTTCCGACTGTTCATAACAATCTACAGTTGGAACATGGATCTCCGCCTATGTAGGGATAATTTGTAGTAATTGTCATGGATTGAAGGCGGATTGACGATGGTATTTCTCAGTGGGTTGGTTATTCCCACGACATTGCATTGCGACGCATGAAACACAAAAAAGATGGATATTCTTAATGACGCCACTACACGGCTAAAAGTATACGTAATTAGAATAAAATAATGGAAATGTTTCTGCGGTTTGTTTGGTATGATAACCTTCAAGGCACTTTTACGTGGTAGAGCCAAGAAACAGTGTAGCTGCAACAGCTGAATTAGGAAATGGGCAGCAGCATCTTCCTGATAACAACAACTCAAAATTATAAAAAAAACTACGCTTGCCAACTCGCCTGCCAAACGTGAAACGTGGCAACTATGGCAACATTTCCCTTAGGAAGGAATTCATAGGAAAGGACTATGTTCAGCATTGGACTTTTATAGGCAGTAATGGCTGGATGGATGGAGAATATTTAAAAAACGTCAAATAACAATAATGATTAGAGCGCTCGCTTAACGCTTGAATGCCCCACAATAATACTTGTGTTTTATATTAATTTACTAATAAATAAAATATCTGTTCAATAGACTTACATGACCCGTTTCTTACAAAATTATGCTCTACGCAGATTTCCGTTTTGTTATAGTGAGAATGTCATGAAAGTGTTTTCAGATTTCATGCTGAAATATTTCATGATAATCCGAACTAAAGCCCAGAATAAATACAAAATACCACTTATGAAAGGTTTCTTGATCACCTTACTAAAGAGGCGGTAAAGTCGTGGAACGTTTTATGCATCTTTTGTGATTTTTATGAATAACACTGTTAGTATGTACTTAGCATACAATGTTTTTTTTTTTAAGAAACTGAAGTGACAAAAGAACATACAGCCCACTTGATGGCAAATGTCTACTGCAGCCAATGGATATCTGCAACCAACTCCAAACCAAGAAGAGATGCGTTGTCACTACTGGGGACTAAAGGGGAATACTTCATAGCCTGTAATTATAATGGCTCTACTATACCCCTCAGACTAAACACAGCTGTGGAAGCGTTGATGATTGGCAGCAAACATAAAAAACCTGTCCTCCTACGGGGATCTATAAAAAAATGTTGTATATGCTGTAAAGAGTAAAAATATCAATAAAATTTAAAAATGTTGTATAGCATAATTTAACACCTTTGTATTTTTACGTGGTAGAGCCATGCTGCAGCTATATTAGTAGTATAGTGGTAACACGAATGGGTCGGCTCGACCGGGGAAGGACCACGCTCTCACAGAATACCAGCGTAAAATAGCAGCTTAACGCTGCTGTGTTTCGTATGGTGAGTGTAGAGAACCGGTGACCCTTTTTACTGGCAAAGAGGCATTCCATCTTAGTCCTCACGGGTGACAACGCATCTGCATTTTGATTCGCAAACGAGGATAAATGTAGATGTCTATGGGCCACAGCAGCCACTTACCATCAGGTGAAATGTGTGCTCGTTTGTCACACTATCCTATAAAAAAAAATACATGAACCATAATGACGCGTTTAAGAATGCGCCAAGAGCTAAAAAAGTATACGCAAAATTATATTTTTCTCAATATAGTATGCCATTTAGATCTTTATACATTTCTTTTATCAGATAATTAACATGTTCACACTCTTAGAAACAAAAATAATTTATCTTTCTCGTAAAAATCGTGCTCTTGGTCTGATCGTCATTGTACATTTTTTTAGTCTAAATCTGGGTTTTGGGGTCGGTGTCATATTTTAATAATTGTCTCCTCATCGACAATCGTCTCTTGTGCGCAGTTTTCATTTAAACAATATTTTGATCAAAAACTATAAAATTAAAAATTATATTTTTCGATATCTATACAAATAAATAAAATTGAAGTGTCTGTTTGTAATGTCAAAATTACAGTTTTCTACTAAATGCATATGAAAGTAAACACGGTACGTATAACTAAAATACAATTTTTTAAATTTTTGTCTGTCTGTCTTTTTGTTCCGGCTAATCTCCGAAATGGCTGGATCGATTGTGACGGAACTTTCACTGGCAGATAGCTGATTTCATAAGGAGTAACTTAGGCTACTTTTATTTTAGAAAAAGAGTTAGGGTTCCGCGCAAAAACATAAAAACCCTAACACGCGAGCGAAGTCGCGGGGAACAGCTAGTAATGAAATAAAGTTTTAAAACGCATCATGGGTTTTACGAAAGTGTGCAACTAAATTATGCAATTAGACTGCAGTTTAGGAAACCAGTGTTGCAAGCTTACAAACTATTTCAACTTTGTTTATAATGCAATATATAATTTAAATTTCTGTTTTGAAATTTCTTACGCAACACAAGTTTTAAAACAAAAACTATTTATATTATCTTCTTCTTGGTCGTGTTCTTCAAAATTGAAGGTCGTGTCCGTATTTTAGTGCCTTCGTAGCGCTGTTCACTATAGCCCTCCATTCTGTCCGGTCCTCGGCTTTTTGCATTGCAGTCGTGAGTGAGAGGCCAGTGAGTGATTTGACCTGGTCTGACCAGCGGCTAGATGATCGGCCGCGTGGTCTTTTGCCCCCCACCTTACCTACGACTATAAGTCTATCCAAGTTATTAGGCGGGCGTCGGGCAATATGACCAAAGTAACTCAGAATACTCTGGTAACACGTGGTAGAGAGTCTGGTGTCAACACGAAGCTGCCCCAGGATCGATTCGTTGGTCCTCTTAGCGGTCCATGGTATCCGAAGCATCCTTCTCCAACACCACATTTCGAACGCATCAATCCTTTTCTTGTCTGCTGCTCGAATCGTCCATGCTTCAGAGCCATAAAGGAAGATGGAGAACACTAAAGTTCTGACAAGTCTCTTTTTGGTGACATTAGAGATTTTTCTGTTCTGCCAAATTCTTTTTAATCTACTCATTGTACCTTTGGCTATTTGGATTCGTCTTCTTATGTCTTGTTCACTTCCTCCTCTGTCCGAAAGTAGCGATCCGAGGTAAACAAACTCACTCACAAACTCTAGGTCCGAGAGTTCTCCAGTCCTAGAGAGTTGACCGGTTCTGTCTATCAACATAACTTTTGTTTTGGACTTGTTAATACTAAGTCCAGCCAGTCCACTCTCTACCTCTAATCTGCGAAAGAGTTGAGCGAGTTCTTTTTCCGATGATGCAAAGAGTGTGGTGTCATCCGCATATCTGAGGTTGCTGATCTTAACACCCCCGATTGAAATTCCTCCCTCCCATCCTTCTAGGGCCCTTCTCATTATATATTCCCCGTAGATGTTAAACAGGATAGGAGACAGGATACATCCCTGTCTTACTCCTTTTTTTGGCTTGAATGGTCCAGATATGACGCCATTGACTCTAACCATGGATTCGCCTTCTTGGTACAGATTGGCAATCAATACTATGAGATGTTGAGGTACGCCCATTTCCCGGAGTATGTCCCATAAACTTTATATTACTTTATATTATATTCAAAGTAAAAAAAAAATTGTTTTGTAATGGAATCTTATTCCGTATCTGGCCACAGCATCCAATTGTATTTAATAATGATAACGTCAAATTTTTGCATCATTGGAAAACAAGATGTATTTTGTGTTGTTTTATTAAAATGAAATAGAAATCAAAGGCTGTTTGGAGATTAAACACTTACACCGTATTGAACCATATTCAAAATTCAATATTTAATAACTAGCCTGGCTTACAGCTCAATAGCGATTTTAACATTTAAAAATAATATTAATTACCTATTTAAAAAATTTATTACCTAAAAATACTCATATTTATTTTTACGCGGAACCTATGTATATTCTTTGATTGGGAAACGGATAACAAAAAAATGGTTATTGTAATAAATTCATTATAGCGTTACAAATATCATTTTGATAAACAATATTTAAATGTTTAA
The DNA here is from genome assembly GCA_963668995.1 of Parnassius mnemosyne. NCBI lineage: Eukaryota > Metazoa > Arthropoda > Insecta > Lepidoptera > Papilionidae > Parnassius > Parnassius mnemosyne. Next base: position 16,529,800 of record CAVLGL010000104.1, read on the forward strand.
GTTAGATATATATATATATATATATATATATATATGATGGGAATGGGTGCTCGACCGGGGAAGGACCACGCTCTCACAGAATACCAGAGTAAAATAATAGCTAAACGCTTTTGTGTTTCGTATGGTGAGTGTAGGGATCCAGGGACCCTTTTTTATTGGAATAGAGGCATTCTATCTTAGTCATCAATGGTAACAACGCATCTGCATTTTGATTCTTAAATTATTAAATGTAGATGTCTATGGGCCACAGTATCCACTTACCATCAAGTGGATTGGGTGCTTCTTTGTTACCCTGTGTGTAAGTGGTTGCTGTGGCCCATAGATATCTACATCTATCTTCGTTTGTGAATTAAAATGGATATGCGTTGTCATCCGTGAGGACTAAGATAGAATGCCTCTGTTCCAGAAAAAAGTCTCCGGTTCTCTACACTCACCATACGAAACACATCAGCATTAAGCTGCTATTTTACGCTGTTATTCTGTGATAGCGTGGTCCTTACCAGGTCGAGCCGACCCATTAGTGCTACAACTATGCTATTAATATTAATAGTATAGTTGTAGCACTAATGGGTCGGCTATATAGCTGCAGCATGGCTCTACCACGTATAAATTAAGTACACTTGGCAAATTGGTTCAGCATCGCTGTTTTTAATTTTTATTCAGCTATTATCAGATGCTGCTTCTCATCTCCTGGTTCAGTTTTCCTCTTACGAGACTTAGAGAATGATGGGAGTGGAAGAGTGGATATACTTACACCACCACTACATGGTAAAAAAAATTAATTGGAACCTACATATTCCAAGCACAGACTTTACGCTTGAATCAAGATACTTAAGAGAAAGTACATCGAATGTAAAAGTTGTCGCATAAAGGTGGCGCATTTGTATGTAAGGAAGCGCCTGCTCTCGTTTTCACTTATGCATCAAGTTTACCTAAGTACTAATTTTATATATTCTAAATTTTCTTTAGAAGCTACTGAATATTATATCTTATTTAGTCGATCTACCTAAGTTCATTAGCCGCTATTATTTTTACAATTGGACTATAAATGTTTTTGGATTTATGTTACGCAACAGCTATACCTACGTCAATTGTGAATCGATTTAATATATTTTTTATTAACTAGGTTATATATATATATATATATATATATATATATATATATATTACACTTCAGGTGTGGTTCTATATAAATTTGGAGAAAAATTTCACCCCTAAGACTAGAAATAAAGGCGATAAAGTTTTTAATTAAACTATTTACATGACATTGAAATTGTGATATTATTAATTTTCTTTAAAAGGGTAAAAAATTAACATTTAACATAAAGTAAAAACCGACTTCAAAAAAAATTGCACATTTTGAGATTGGGGCTTTGATCTTCTATACAAAAAAGTCTCTTCCGAAGTAAAAAAGTCTCTGGTTACTCTACAGTAGAGCTGGTATTCTGTGCGAGCGTGGTCCTTTCAAGAATGCCACAAAACACGGTTCTGAGCCACCTGCATTAATCGACAGTCGAATTCGACCGATTCGTGCTGCAACCATAATTTAGCTGAAGTGAAGTCTCAACCACTTTGAAGAAGCCTTACTTGTGCAAAGAGGGACTTTTCTTTTCTAGAAAAGAGGTTATTATTCGCAATTTGCATTTACTACCGTTTAAGTTTTTAACACACTACTGTATAAATATTATAAAATGCCTTTGGGCGTTATCAAATTAAAAAAATATATATTGCACTTCATAATATTTATTATAATGCACTAATACAGTTATATAAAAGCTTGACACCATCGATGGCAGAAACGAATGTGTAGAAAGAACATGGCAGAACCTTAGGGATGGAATGGTAAGTGCAGCGGAAGAAGTGTGTGGAACAATAAAAAGAGGCAGTAGTAAAAGAAGAGATGCATGGTGGAATGATGAAGTGAAAGAAGCTGTAAAGAAGAAGAAGAAAGCGTGGTTAGACTACTTGGCCTCTAGTAATGATAAGGATATGAGAGAGAAGATGAAAGAAAGATATAAGCTGCAGAAAGTTCACACGAAAGCATTGATTGAGGAAGTGCGTGAAAGGTGTAGAATGGAAGCAGATGAAAGGTTGTCGCACAACTTTAAGGAGAACTCCAAACTCTTCTGGAAAGAGGTTGGAAGGACCCGAAGTGGTGCGACGGCCTTAGGAATGAACAAAGTGCTTTCGAGAACTAATGACGTCCTCTCAGAAAAATCGGACGTCATGCAGCGATGGAGCGAATTTTATAGAGAAATGTATGCGTGTGATGATCTTAGTGAGGGATCCGGGGATGACGCCGTGACTGGCACGCCAGACCCGGACCTCGATGACACTGAGGTCATCAGTATGAAAGAGATTGAACGTGCGATTCAAAGTTTGAAATGTGGTAAGGCTGCGGGACTAGACAGAGTTACTGCTGAAATGGTCAAGTATGGTGGGCCTCGCGTCTGGGACAGCTTTCATCTGCTGTGCAATTTGTGCTGGCGGACGGGGGATGTCCCGGATGATTGGCGATCCGCAGTCATTGTGCCTTTATATAAAGGTAAAGGTTCACATTTTGACTGCGGGTGCTATCGGGCGATCAGCTTGACCAGTTTAGCAAGTAAGGTTTACTCGAAGGTTTTGACACGTAGGATGCAAGAGAAATCGGAAAGATTTCTATGGGAGGCACAATGCGGATTTAGACCTGGAAGAGGATGCACGGATCAAATGTTTTCTCTCCGTATGATCACGGAAAAGCTTCTGGCTGTTAACCAGAAGATTTTCTGTGCTTTTGTGGATCTTGAGAAAGCATTTGATAAGGTTGTAAGGAAGAAAATGTGGGAATTGTTGCCGGGGTATGGTGTGGATGGCCGATTGCTAAGGGCTGTGCAGTCTCTTTACTGTGACTGTAAAGCCTGTGTGCGGGTAGGGCATGACCTGTCACCCATGTTTAGCGTCCAAACGGGCGTAAAACAGGGTTGTGTCATGTCTTCCTGGCTGTTCATACTGTATCTCGACAGCTGTTTACAAAAGCTGAAAGATAGCTGTTTGGGTGTGAAATTGGGTGACATAAAAGTAAATTGTCTGCTGTATGCTGATGATGCAGTGCTTATTGCACCATCAGAGGCAGAACTGCAGGCATTGGTCACGTGTATGAAAGAGGAATGTGAAATTAAAGGTCTCCGTTTGAATGCTAATAAAACTAAGGTTCTGGTATTTGAAAGGGACGAAGAGAGAACGAAGTGTGAAATATGGGTAAATCAGGAATGTCTAGAACAGGTAAATGAAATTGTATACTTGGGGAGTGCTTTTAGCCGGGATGGAAGATGTGATTTAGATGTGGACAGGCGTGTCGCTGCCGGGAACAAAGTCAATGGTGCCCTGACTGCGTTAGTCAAAAGGCAAGGCGTAGCGAAGAGTGCACGCCTTGCAATACATAACGCAGTGTTGGTACCGACTTTGTTATATGGCAGCGAAACCTGGGTATGCCAGAAGAAGCATAAAAGTAAGTTGAATGCAGTGGAGATGCGATCTCTTCGTAAAATGTGCGGCGTTACTATGGCCGACCGAAAGCGAAACGAAGAGATTCGCAATATGGCAGGTTTGAAAGATGACCTTATCACAAAAATTGATAAGGGCGTGCTTCGGTGGTTTGGGCACGTTGAGCGAATGAGTAAAGACCGAATGGTGAAGAAAATATATAGCGCGAAAGTTAATATTAAAAGGTGTCGAGGTAGACCGAGACTAACTTTCGAAGACCATGTGAGCAAATTGCTCGAAGAGGGTAGGGTCAAGAGTACTCGGATACCTAGACGTGCATGTATGAAGAAGATAATGAATCTGAAAGAAGCGAAAGAGATATGTAAGGATCGTGACACTTGGCGATCTGTTCTCTCTGGCTACCCCGTCAGGGATTGTGCGTGAAGATAAGTATAAAAGTTGCAGCGTTGCTCTACATTTTTTCTTTTGTTATACACGAACGGGATTATTAATAAATTATCTTACGATGTGTTGGTGATATTTGTGGTAAATAAAAGTAAAACCGTAAAACCAACAAAACCCAAAAAAACCAATAAAACCCTTAAAAACCATTCAGAATATTACATTCCTATTTTAGGTAGAATGTGAAAGAAGAAAGGAAGAAAAATTATAATTACTTATTCACTGTATCTACGAGTCACGTTAGTTAAGGGGTTAAGCGCCCACCGAAAATTTTACCCCAATTAATAATAATTTCATTGGGCGGTCGCCGGTACCAATGAAATGAGTAATTGCAATTTAACCTGGTGATTTACCACATGCTCGCTGGTAAAGGAATAAATCGTGAAGGAACAAGTGAATCGGGAAAGAAGGAAGGAAGGAATGTTCGAGGAATAAAATATTACGAGCACGTCTGAAGTCCGCCAACACGCACTGGAACACTGCGATGAATGGATTGCTACATTTTAGAAAGAGAACATAGGCCTCCCCCAAAGAATGCCACAAAGCACGGTCCTGAGCTACCTGCATCCATCGACTTCCTGCATGTCTTACCAGGTCGTCACTCCATCTCGTGGGGGGACGCCCTACACTTCGCCTACCGGTACGAGGCTGCCACTCGAGAACCTTTCTTTGGGGGAGGCCTATGTTCAGCAGTGGACTTGTGAAGGGCTGTAATGATGATAATGATGAGAAAGAGAAAGCCTATGCCATTTACTGTTACCGGTACAGCTTATTAAAGTTCACTGCTGATCATAGACCTTCCCCATAGATTACCTCATACGGGGAATATTTGTCATAGTTGCAACGCTTGGCAAGCGTCTCCTGATTTGTTTCCCTCTGTCGCCTCTTACGACACCCACGGGATGATATCAGGTAATGGATATTCTTATTTCTTACACCGCCATTACACGGTACGGTGTGCCAGTGGTGGGACGTATATAGACTGTAACTTATACCACCATTTCCCTTGGTCACCTTTAACGAATTCCACGGGACGAAATAGGGAAATAGCCGTCACCATTCTGAATCCACCACTGGTTGTATCAAATTATGCATTATATTGTAAAACTTATTTTTAGTTATATGTATAACACCATTATTAGATCTATTAAAGATACTGCTTACATAAGGTTTTTTTATTCTCTAATTATTCTAACCCTAACTGATAAAAAATTTAGAATATAATCCACCTTGCTATAAAAATATTTTATGATTAGTCCCTGGTTTATACTAGAGTTAGTTTCATAGAAGTCGCGCAGGAAATAAACGAACTAATGTAAACTATGGAATTTCACAGAAAATGTCAAATTTTGCGAAGACTGAGTGTGTGGCACTGCAGACTACATCTTAGGTACTTCTTTCATAAAAAGGATTATTTTTAATCCATAACTTAAACACAAGACTATCAAAGTATACTGTATTTAGTCCTAATAACCTCAAAACTTTATTTTTGTTACTAATACATTTAATAAAACGATAATGAGGGCCATTTTAGTAGGACCAGAATTTCATTACGCCAACGCCATTTCGGTTGGACAGCTCCCTAATATGGTTCATTAAAGCCTAACTAGTATTTATTTTTCATGTTTTCTAACCCGTTTTAAGAGTGGCCCGTATTTTAGTAAGTCTAATCGACTTATTGTGTAATTGTGTCAATGGTATCAATACATTAAGTAAAAACGTTAGCAATTATATACTCTCAAATTGATTATTATTTCAACATATTTTAATATTTACTTTACTAAACAAATATGGACTATTAACTTTATTAACGCAATTAACAGCTTATATAGATCCCACGGCTGAACATAGGCCTCCTCTTATATCTGAGAGGTTTATGGATTTATGGAGCAATAGCTGCTTTAGTGGCGGTCTTTACGTGTGATTGAAATATTTTTTCTTTAGACATGTAGGAATCCTCCCGATTTTTTCCTTTGCAATGTAAACATTGTGAGGAAATATCAGCACTAAAATTGCAATTAACAATTTCATTGGTGTCGAGGAATCCAGGTTGTTCGCATAGTCGCATACTATTAAATTTACGACGAGCACTTAACCCCTGAACTAAATCGACTAACCATAAACGAATAATAAAATTAGTAGTGTAGACAGTGGTAGAGCTACGCGGCAGTGCAGGGCAGTGTCGCACGGATGGGTCAGCTCGAACCGGGGTGGTACCACGACCTCACAGAACACCAGCGTGAAGTAGAGGTTTACCTCTGCGTTTCGCTTGGTGAGTGCGGGTGGCCGGAGGCCCTTTTTACTGGAAATGAGGCATTCCATCTTAGTCCTCACGGGTGACAACGCATCTACATTTTGATTTGTAATAGAGAATAGATGTAGATGTCTATGGGCCGCAGCAACCACTTACCATCAGGTGGACTGTGTGCTCGTTTGTCACCCTTATCCTATAAAAAAAAATAGTAAAAGTAAACTACAAGTAAAAGTTAGTAAAGTGTAAATTGTAGTGATGAAAACCTATATTTAGCTTTTTCTATTTCAACAACTTTTTTTTGGCAGGTGGATTGGCGATTTCAGTTCTAGACGTATCGCACATAAATTACCCCCTTTGTCATTAGTCGTTACAAGGGTTGCCGCCCGTACTATAATCGTACTTTATTTCAGTCAATCGTTCTATATATTATAGAAAAATAATATAGTGCGAAAAACACTATACTTTCATCCCTAATTCAACTGTGGTGCTTTTTTATATTAACTGTGAGTGGAAGTCTGGAAGACGTAAGTTTTACGAAAAAAAGTTTTTCCGACATGAATGTAAAATGGAAAGAAGAAAGAAATAGAGAATGTAGCTATTAATTTATTTTAATTTGAATCTAAATAGCTCAGATTCCTACAATTATTTTAAAAGTAATAAGTTCATTGATGGCGAAAGCGAAGAGTAATAACAAATATTTATGAAAAAATACATAAAGATTAAAAATTGTACATCTTTTTCTGAGTTTCCCGAAAGTACTATATTTTTGCATGTTTTTTGGGAAAAATACTATATTTGTTCAAAGGAAGTGGCAACCCTAGTCGTTACCGACCGAGCGAGCGACGATTCGGACCCGATGAAATGAAGAGCGTCGGCAATAGCAATCTTTAGACAGCATTTTACAATGCAGTAAAAATGCATTGAAAGTCCACGGCTGGACTTATTGAGCTTCTCCCGTTATATGGAGCATCTGCCTAAATCGCTTCGCTTGGCAATCGGATTGACAAAATTTGACGCTGCTCCTCGTCACCCGTCTGGATTTTCCGTCTGGCGTTAACAAGAAGGTTTATACCGCCATCTACCGGGAGCCACAAGATCTTTCTAGGATTTACAATAGTGATAACTACGGAACGAAATGAGGCAATGGATTTATTAATTTAATTTTCATTTAATCATGTAAGAGCAGGTAAGAGCTGTCATTTAGTGCAACTATGTTTCGTGAAATTTTTGTTTATGATTCCATTGAGTGATGTAACTGTGCAGATGCTAGGTTTACCATAAATGTACGTTCATAATGTCATTTAAAAATGGAACTCACTTCAAAATCGAACATGAAAAACTACAATAACTTTATTGCACAAAACAAAGCGAAGAATCAACATTTAATTCGTTTTGTATGTTTTGACGTAAAAACATTCTTAAGAATAGTTAGTATCGCCACTCTTTACTAGATGGCGCTAAGAGTGCGTATGTCACTATTAGATCAGAAAAATGTTTTATGCCCGACTACAAAGATAGTTTACTTATCTACCATGAAAAAATATGTATCACATTCATTATCATTCAAGAAAGCTGAATACAAGACGATAGAAGAAAATAGTTATTCGATTAAAGAAGTAACGTATTGGAATGCTAAAATTTGCTTGCCAAAATAATAGCTAGCAGGAAGCGGTACTAGCCAAATTCGTAGAAGTAATATTATTTGTACTATTGATCATCAAGGATTCTTGAACTAATATAAAACTCATGAATTAGATACTGTAAATAGATATAAATTAAAACGTAGTGTACAATAATTAGCATGTGGCGGCAGTAGGATTGCCAATCCTACTATATAATATAGTATTGTATTATATGTGCGGTCCGAACACTATTATTCTACTAAATAGCCTCGGCAACGATTTTTTGATATTAAAAAACTTGGCAACCCAGCAATGACTTTCTTCAAGATTAGCTGAAACTAATCGAACTTCTTTTGATTTTGCAGAGGGGGAAAGAGAGTTAGTTTCAGGATTGAATATTGAATATAGAAGAGGAGTATTTGCTTTAATTTTTTTAGCTGAATATTCAAGAATTTTATTATAAGAGATATATAAGATAAGAGGTTATAATATATCTTCTCAGCAGGATAATAGAAACAAGAATAAATAGTGGGTGCAAGAGTGTACCAGAAACCAACCAATACCAGAAAGATCTCATGACCTCCAAGTAATGCGTATGTTAGATATGTGTCATTCATTTATTTCTAGTGACCCGAACATTCAAGTGATAAATCCGATTTGTAAGACGAATCAGCGTCTTACGAACCGGGTCATTCGGGTCGATCATTCAAATGGATCATTTCGAATTTCAGTACTCTGTGGTCTGTGAGACCCGCTCGATAGTGTCGGTCGTCAGACATCACTACACGTAGGTCCTGTCAATCGTTTCATTAGAAACGCTAAAAAAATGTAATTGCAATCGTCAATACTTTGATGCGACACGGGAAAAATGAACGAAACATTCACGATTGACATATGTTTACTTTAATAACAGTGGTGAATGGTGATGGAGAATGTGTTATCAGCTCATATAAAACTTTCTGCCTAGGAGTCTAGGCAGAAAGTAGTCCCTTCCAAATCACTATCTCCAATGTTGCGTTTCCCTTAAAGGACCTATATAATACACAAACTGTGATGAATTCAAACTTGTACGCACAGGTACAGGTTTATGTGGTAGAGCCACGCTGCAGCTATATTATAGCTGTAGTACGAATGAGTTGACTCGTCCGGGGAAGAACATAGAGTACCAGCGTTCTCACAGAACGCGCTCTCACAGAATACCAGCTTAAATTAAGTTTAATGCTGCTGTGTTTCGTATTGTGAATGTAGAGAACTGGAGACACCTTTTTACTAGAAACTAGGCATTCCGTCTTAGTCCTCAGGGGTGACAATGCATCTGCATTTTTATTCGTAAGTGACGATAGATGTAGATGTCTATGAGCCACGGAATCCACTTACCACCAGGTGTACTGTTTGCTTATTTGGTCACCCTTATGCTATTAATATATATCTTGACGATAATACGTCGACTATCAATTCCTACTACTTAAAAATTTGTGAGTGTTTGTAATGTTCGACGCCAAAAGGTTAATCGGGCGCAAATTCAATGACCCAAAGATCCAACAAGACATGAAATATTGGCCATTCAAAGTAGTCAATGACTGCGGGAAGCCCAAAATTCAAGTAGAGTTCATATGTATTAATTTGAAAATAAGAATGATCTTTAATTTTATATTAATTGAAACATTTTTCTTAACATTAAAAGAAATAGAATAACTACCAGCTTCTGTAATTTCTAGTAAGGCGTTGACTGCACCCGCAGCTTTTCAAGATACGAGTGGTAGTTATACTAGTCTTTTTGACACAATGCCCATTGTGATGAGTTCTTATATTTATTTAAAAATGCGCAAGGTGTTTTATAATTATATTTCTGACTGAGCTAATGAACGAATAATTTATCGTCCAAACATCGGAAAAACTGCATAGTCGTCTATGTGTGTTTTTCTTTTTCGGCATATCAGAACTTGTTGAACGATCAGTTATCGTTGGAGACTTAGAATTTTCGGAATGAATCTTTTTAATGTTATTCTGCATAAATCTTATGAACTCAAAACGCATGCACTTTAAAAAACCCTTAAAAACGGCATAATACAATAAAAAATCACACATTCCTTCATAATCAAATAATGACCTCAAACGCACAGATAAAATCCTTGCATCGCACGCATAATGTCACTTTATTTATTGAAAACAACCGCTTGAAGAAATTGATAGTGGAAGAACTGACACACAAGACCTTTGCATTTTACTAAATGTACTTTTAATTACTACTAAACGAATTAAACAATTAATAATGGTCGAAATGACGACGTCGATGCGTAGTGGGGCTGGGCGGGCGGCATCACTCGATGAGAGAAAAAACGAAACAGCATGAATGATATCTGTATATCTGTAAAATTTTAAAGTTTGATGTTAACTATTTGGTCCGAGTTTGGTGAGAAAATATGTTACAAGCTTTGGGTTCGAGACAATTAAAAACTGCTTAGTTAATTAACAAAATTGACACCTTAATTACAGAACACTAATTACAACTTAAAACCACATTAATAACAAAACAGAATTGTACTACCGATCACTTTAGTTCGCAGTTGTATCGCTTGGAAGTATTCGCTTGTATCGCCAGCTCAACACTGACTGGGTTGCGGTCCACACCGGCCTTATATAGGGCCTCAGATAATTTCCAGAACCTTCTACTGTAGAAACATCTAGAATGTTCGAGTACATACCGGTCCCAACTAACTAGGTGTCCATAGTTCTAGAAAGTTCTTCCATGGCAATTTCTAGAAGGATCTTGACTCTTTTAGTTCTGCTACTTGATACTAGAGGGCGCTAGTGGTAAATAGTGCTGTCATGTACCATGCATTAATTTTGGCGCGCAAAAATATGAAATGTCAAAGCTAAAATATGTAAACATAGTAACAGCCACAGTAACAGCTTACAGATGTATTTATTTTGCTGACATAATTATCACTACGTAAAAAAACGGGATAGGGTCAATTGGTACGTGTAACCAAACCTCTGAAAATCGGGACGTTCCGCGCAAATCAGGACACCTGACAACACTAATGTGCTTAATCTAGCGCCTCATATAAAGTACTCGTACCTAAGGAAACTATACTACGTGAGATTTTTTACGTTAATGTTAATTTAATAGTTTTAACAGAATAGAAAAATAATTTATAAAAACAAATTACGTTCTAGTGACCTGTGAAACTGTCACCTGTTTGCGTTAAGGATAACCCGCCACTGCGTGGCAACTATGTCAAATATACCCCCTATAAGGCAATCTATGCGGGAGGCCTACTTAGCCTTAGGCCTTAGGCCTACTAAAAAGGTGTTAATGGCTCTTTTTATAAAAAAAATTATTATGAGATATTTAATTATTTAAGGAACATAATTAATACTAGATACTTAAATATCTACAAAAAAACTACGCGGTATTTTATAAGAAGCAACAAGAATCTGATAAACAAGCTAAAAAGTTAGGAATCTTTCCATTATGATAAAGCGATCTATAATTTAGGTGCGTAGTTACCAAGAACATGTTCTGACAATGTTTACAGCGTTAATGTTATTTTAATTTAGACTTAATAATAATTATAATTTATGACTAAAAAAACAAAGCACGATTATTTATAAAGTCAAAACATTTCCCTAGTCACATGTAGAAAACCAATATAAGGGCGATATCACAATAAATAGTAAGACGAATTCTATACTAAAATAAATAAATATATTGTTTACAATAAAAGCACCTTTAGGTGCATTTGTTTACAATAAAAAAAAAACCTTTAGGTGCTTTTATTGTAAACAATATAATAATGTTATAGATTTAATTGTTTAGTCCCAGGATTTTTTAGTAAGTAGATGTAATAGTTGTCACTAAGCAAGGGTCAATAAAGGTCAACGCACGTACCTAAAGCCCGTAATCCCCGAGGGAGTAGGCAGAGTCCAAAGATTAACGAGCTACTCGGACGCATTTAGCCAAGAAATTTAGATGGAAAATTGTGGAAGAAGTGGTAGAAGGCTTGCCTAATCACAAAACTATTAGTAACTTTTTACGAAATGGTAAGACATTCTCTTTTGTTATAAGTTCCACATAAACATAGGCCATGTGACAATATAAGCTACATAAAAATAGAATAGAAATAAATTTAATTTTAATATATATCTGAAAGTTGTCAACTCAAAAATTTAAAAAAAAAACCGCAGCTGGCAACCTGAATGTCAAGCGTTGCTACTGTGGTACGCTATAAGATCGGAAGACGGCTAATTTGCATTGTGACAAGGCCCTGATCGACAGGCGAGCCATAAGCTTGCGATAAATATTGCGACGTTATTTTCGCGAATCGTCTTTCCTTTTTTATATTATAGAGTAAGGGTGACAAACGAGCACACAGTCCACCTGATGGTAAGTGGTTTCTGTAGCCCATAGGACATCTAGATCTGTCTTCGATAACGAATCAAAATGCAGATGCGTTGTCACCCGTTAGGACTAATGCTTCAATGCTTCGTTTCCAGTAAAAAAGGGTCTCCGGTTCTCTAAAGTCACGAAACGAAACACAGCACCGATATACTGCTATTTTACACTAGTATTCTGTGAGAGGGTAATCCTTCTCCGGTCGAGCCGACCCTTTCGTAGTACAACTATACTTACTACTAACATAGCTGCAGCATGGCTCTACCACATATAAATATTTTTCGTGATATTCGTGATACATTATTTGTGAATTGCGTTCACGATTACGTGAATTTCCTGATACATTGGCGAGCCAAACAGTTATTCTCTACAATTTGTTGAAGCATCGTGCCAAATTTTATACAACACTGGTTACCCGCGAGCGTGGCTAATCGGCTCACAAAATTGCAATTTTGTGATGCTTCTCCAAATACTTTACCGGCGAGCCACAAAGACCACGGTAAATATTCATAACTATCTGCAGCTGTAATAGTACTATAGTATAGTTGGTACCAGGGTTGACTGGTAGAGAATGCCACAAGGCATTAAGTCCGCCCTTTACATCCCTTATTATAAGGTAGATGTAAAAAAGAATAAATAAATAAATAAAATAAATAGTTGTAACACGAATGGGTCGGCTCGACCGGGGAAGGACCACGCTCTCACAGAATACCAGCGTAAAATAGCAGCTTAACTGCTGTGTGTCGTATGCTAAGTGTAGAGAACCGAATACCCTTTTTACTGGAAAAGAGGCATTCCATCTTAGTCCTCAAGGCTGACAACGCATCTGCATTTTGATTCGCAAACGAGGATAAATGTAGATGTCTATGGGCCACAGCAGCCACTTACCATCAGGTGGAATGTTTGCTCGTTTGTCACTCCGATCCTATAAAAATTGATTAAACAATATTTTTAAACGTGATACTTTTATACACTGTATCTTAGCACCGACTCCTGAAGCTGTTTTGTGAAAATTATTAGTTCTTTAGGTTCTTTAAAGTCGGCTTTTACTTTTTATTAAACGCTTAATATTATGTAAGTGTAGTTGGTAGTTGCAAAGAGGTTAATTTACAAATTGATGCAGAAATTAAAGTATCGTAAAAAAAAATAATCTAGACGACTTTGTAACGCAATGGCTCAGCGTTTGTAATAACATCCCGAACAGAGCGTGTTCATATTGTAGCCTATGAGTAATTGTAACAGGTCTGGGTATTTATCCAGGTGCAATCGATGTAAACTGCCTCATCGATACAGAAGAAATTCAAAATCCAAAGCAAAGCAAAATCTGGAAAACATTTCCTTTAATAAAGCCTTCTTTTAGGCCTTCGGCACTACATGGCCGTAAATATTGCTTTTATTAAAAAAAAGTTAAAAGCTAAAATATTGTTTCATCAAAGTGCAATACACTATAATATAACCATAGAAATAGCAAAGCCGTATAAAATCCGTTTCGTAACTAAAATATCAATGAAATTCGCCTAAGACTTCCTGGCCGAATCCCAAACAGTAGGCGCCGAATTGCACTATCTGTCCGCAGGTTACGGGATAATAAGTTAAGATAAACGAGCAACGAACCTACAAGAATATTTACTTCACGTGAAAATACAGTGGAACTAACTCACACACAGTTAATAAATGTACGCTAAAATGCAATATTTTATACACGGTGAAACTACGCTGCACTGCGAATGAGTTGTTTCGAATAAGGAAAGAACGCTCTCACAGAATACGTGATATAGAAGTGTAAATAACTGGGATTTTTGGAACAAAGTTCTTTATCGGACGTTACGAATTTGGCGAAGGTTTTTCCGTCACGACCCCTTCTGACGTAGTATAGACGACCTGGGCGGCTATAAGGAAGCGAAATGAAATAATATCCATCTCCTTTGCACTTTTTCTTATCTTGCCATGAAAGAAATATTATTGTATTTGTTAATCAATACTATTTTTTTATAGGAGAGGGGGCAAACGAGCATGCGGCTCACCTGATGGTAAGTGACTACCGCCGCCCATGAACAACCGCAACACCAGGGGAATTGCAGATGCGTTGCCGGCCTTTTAAAAAGGAGTAGGCTCTTTTCTTGAATGTCCCTAAGGTGCCCAATTCCCCCCCCCCCCCTCTCCATCAACATGGTAGCGGAATTACACTAATAGAAGCGTCAGTAGCCTAATGGCGTGGACCGCGAACTCGAAAGGTCGTGGGTCCGAATCCGCCATTCGACTACTGTCGAGAAATACTTCTAACACAAGCATTTTAATCTTACCAGAAGTGGTTTAAGGGAATATTAGTAATGTTTAATAGCATTACTAGTATTTAAAAAAAAACTACGAAAGGAACTTCGTTCCAACCGAGTGTTCCACTATCTATCGGCGTTCTATGTTATTGGACTTTTGCTCGTTCTCATCCTTACTTCTTTAAAAATGTACAAACAATGAACCCTTATGCTAAGTGCGAACTTCTTGCATACGACGAATCATGAAATGACTAACAGGGATTTATCGATCGACAGACAGCGAAAATTCGATCTATCAGCGAAAAAAAAATTCCGAACACGAATCTCACAGTCTCATTATGGCAACACTATGATTATCATGTGCACAGATCCTCCTGCGTAACAAGTATGAATTTTTTTAAGTTTATAGTTAACAAATGGAGGTATAGAGGGAGAGAAGGAGATGGGAAATATTTTCAACAAAGGATTCGGAATCTCATAAAAATACACAAGCCTAGCGGTTGAACACACTGTAAAGAGTGAATATTTTTTTTAAATACTGTCTCACCTAATCTTATCTGAAGTTACAGTTTTTGACATTTCTCTTGTGTTAGAATATATTACATACGAGCAGCATGTACAACAAATCATTAGGTTACGAATTGAAGTTAGAGATCACTTCATGACGCTAATTTTCAGTTGAGCCAGGAATGTGAGGCAGATAAAAAATCTACAGTAAAACAATATAAATATGAAAACAACAATAAAGTGATGAAACTTAAACATATGATATTCTTCTCGTCTCTTTCGAACACAGTAACAATTGAAAGCTACGAATTCTAATTGCGCAGCAGTTGCGAAAAGTAAGGATGAAAGTCACATTTGTTTGCAGCACTAATAAATAATACACAAATAAATAAAGAACCGTATAAATAAACAAATAAAGATCAAAAGAAACACTTTTTCGCCATTACACATAATATATTTCTTTCCTCCTTTCTAACATATCTAAATTACCAATCTTAAAATCTATTTAAATTTTACAACAGACTATATCGTTTGTATAACATTTAACTATTTGATTTTATCTTTCTTTCTCTTTCGTACACAATTTATTAGCAATTCCATCACTTTTTAAAAAATAAATTCCTTTTTAATTTACTGTTATCACTCTGTACAATAATATTCCAGCAAGCCATGTTGCAGCTACATATATTATAGTCGTAGCACGAACAGGTCGGCTCGACCGGGGGAAGACCACACTCTCATAGACCTACCAGCGTAAAATAGAAGCTCTATGCTTCTGTCTTTCGAATGGTGAGTGTAGAGAACCGGAGACCCTTTTTTACTGGATACGAGGCATTCCATCTTAGTATTTAAGGGTGACAACGCATCTGCATTTTAAAATATAATGAAGAATAAATTAAGGTCTATGACCCACAGTATCCGCTCACCATCAGGTGGACTGTTTGCTCGTTCGTCACTCTTAATCTATTAAAACCCTGTGTGGTTGATCTTTTTCTTCATCAATCTATAAAAGTCCTATGCTGGACGTGAACTTTTCCTGTCGTAGGGAGGATTAGAAAGTAGTAACCATAGCGGCAGAACGACATAATCTTTATTCAGCTAACATCGTGTCCCATTTAGCTGATGTTGACAACGTGTAGAGTGGGACAGTTCGCGCCGCGCCGTGTCAACGCAAGTGTGTCTGATTTACTCAGCCCCAGCAACAGCTGGGCAGCTATAAATTATACAAGTCGAGAGCAATTAGTCGCCATTATGACGCTCATTTTACCTACTTTCCAAGATCTAATCTACTGGAATTGTTTTTCTGATGCAACAAAGAAAAACGATGAATATGCAACACAGAAATAGTTTTTTTTTTATATCTTTTAAAAACAGTATGATTAATTACACAAAATTGTAAACAATTTTATTACTTAATCGATTTTGCCCCGGTATTCAATACTTTTGACTACTTATATTATTAAGGATTTATACTTTAGGCTTAACGTGAAAGCTGATAAAAATTGTAACGTCGTTTTTGGACGAGGTAGAGCCACGATAGCTAATGTATGTTTGCAGCATGAATGGGTCGGTTCGACCGGGGTAGGATCATGCTGTTATAGAATACCAGCTTGAAATAGCAGCATAATGATGCTGTGTTTCATATGGTAAGTATACAGAACTAGCAACCATTTTCACTGATAGCGAGCCAAACCTTATAGGTGACAACGCATCTACTCTATGATTCTTAAACAATGATAGACATACTTAGGTGTGTATGGACCACAGTATCCATTTACCATAGGGTGGTATTTTTGTTTGTTTGTCACCCTTCTTCCCTATTCTTCTTCATTACCACGTAAAAGTCCACAGTTGGACACGGCCCTTTCCCATTGTTGAGAAGGTTTCCCTAATAATCACGTTTCGCCGGCGAAGCTACGATCCCAGTACTAAACGTTTAATAAATTTGACGCTGCTACTGAAAGAGGTTTGTAAGGATCGTGACACTTGGCGATCTGTTCTCTCTGGCTACCCCGTCAGGGATTGTGCGTGAAGATAAGTATGCTACCCGTCACCGGTCTGGTAATACTTTAAGATTCTTTTGGCATATTCCATAGTCATATCTCACGACACTAACAGGCCCAAATGTGATGATGAATTCTCTTATGCCGCCGTTACAGTACTTACTTAGTAACTTTCTAACTTCACTCTTACGTCTATGAATTTTTTTTATTTAGTTCTGAATTAAAACTCTAAAAGGCCGTCAACGCATCTGCAATTCCCCTGGTGTTGCGGTTGTTCAAGGTCGGCGGTTTACTTACAATCAGGTGAGCCGCATGTTCGTTTCCCCCTCTTCTATAAAAAAATACGATATCGTTTAATTTTGTACTGACTGTATTTTTTCAATGTGTGTTATCTGAGAACTTTTTTCTAGGTGAACCGATTTTGATAATTCTCATGTGGTCCCACATGAATTTGATCAAGATCTGACCAGTAGTTTTTCAGTTATCCTTAATAATGCGTATTTAATTGAGTTCGACTACATTGATGATGTTCTCATTTTATTTATATTAAAATCGGTTGTACAAAATTTTTAATTTTACCTTTTGTATAGAGTCCCCGGTTGAGTCAGAATTCTAACGGAATCCTGAACGTCTGGACGTTTTGTGAATCACTTGTACAAACTGTAACGTAGCAATGCAATTTTTTTCAACCCCATATCCCTCCATAAACCAATGCTTGACTATTATCGAAATAGTGATATGCACTGAATACAGTTAGTGATGTATTCAAATATAGTAAAGTGCACCCGCTTAGCTTAACAAAAGCCTGTTCATTTTTGCCTTGATGATACCCATATTGTATTCGCTGGCAAATTATTCCACTACATTACTGTACGTAAGATTAACATCGAAGCAAGTTGTTTGGTTCGAATGCGTGATATGTCGACAGTAAAGGAGTAGAAATTGGATAAGAGTCAATCTCCAAATTGCAAAACATGCAACACAATAGAAGATATATACTAGCTCCCAGAATGTCCTAGGTTTCTAGGGACCTTTATGAAAGGAAACTATTGGTCAATAGAACTAATATAAAAATGAGTAACAGGTGAATATCAAAGTATTGTCTTTTAACCATTGTTAAGTGCTACCCAAATGTTGTATCATTTAGTTAATATAGTGTACAAGTAATTTAATAAATTATTTTGTGTTATATGGTTATAAAGAACAATGGGACTGGCATGTTAAAAATAACGAAAGTCCTTTAAATAAATTGTAATTTAAAAAAAAAAACTGGGCGAGCGTATAGTTTTTCAACGGCGGAAGGACTAGGCAAGAATCAGGCACACTCTCAGAAACAATA
This sequence comes from Parnassius mnemosyne, assembly GCA_963668995.1. NCBI lineage: Eukaryota > Metazoa > Arthropoda > Insecta > Lepidoptera > Papilionidae > Parnassius > Parnassius mnemosyne. The sequence continues at coordinate 16,548,124 of CAVLGL010000104.1, forward strand.
TACAGTAGAACATCGTGAAGCTGGTATTTTACGCCTGTATTCGAGACTGACAACATTTGCTTTAACCAAATTATTTTAATTTTATTAGCAACCGCGACTCTGCTTATTTGTTTGTACAACACGTCACAAAAACTGTAGCGGCCATCTTATTTCTATACATCCAAAAGCAGTTGTGGCCATTTTTAATACGCTTTTTAACTTTTATGTACTCATCAGCTATGATAGGAGTCATGACACAATAAATTAAATGTTCCCACTAATACAACAGATATAATATAAAATATGCATTTCGCAACTCTGCAACTTTGACAGACAGTTTGTCTACGTGTGGGCGACACGCGATCAAATATTCATCTTTCGAATCGTCTAATCTAGGGCTATCGTTATGCAACAAATCTATTCGAAAATAGAACATCGGCTTTATTAATAGTAGACCGAAACCCTTGCGTAGGGTTTCCATCTCTGTCATACATGTGAGACATTGAACTCTTCAAGTATAACTTTTATGTATAAAAATAAAAATAAGTTTATACGTGTCATTAAAAGAGGTTAAACGTGTATTAGTACGTCGAGTATTAATCTTGGCAAGCAAAGCAACTGAAACAGTGCCGTGTTATAGCGACATAAGATAATGCACTATCCCAAGTCGTAAGAGTAAAGAGGGAAACTGAAACAAGATATGGGCAGCAGCTTATCACTGATAACAACCTAATAATATAATAAAGACTATAAAACAACTATAAAATAGAAAAAATTACTCCACCGTCTTATTGGTCTAGTGGTTGTAAGCGCGACTGCTGATCATGTAATCCCGGGTTCGAATCCCAGGTCGTACGAAAATTAATAATTGAGTTTCATTGTCTTCTGTTTGATCTCTTTCCGGACTATGAGAGTGAGAGAATGGAGAGTGCACCGAGTGTGAGAAGAGCAGTGAGAGCTTACGCACACACGTGTGCGCTATAATTCAGTCCTCCGTTAAGAACGGCCGCCGTGACCGAAATTCGGATAAAGGAACTGCATTTGCCAACCCACCCAGCTTGAAAACTATGGCAGATATCTTCCTAGAAGACCTATATTCTATTATATATGATGATTATGACCTAGAGACCTGAGGTCTCTAAAAGTAAGCGCCTTCATAAGAAAGCGAATAAAACTTGTATCATTGGGTTGAAATAAAGCCGCCTGTCAATATTATTTCTACTATAATGAAAGTGATTTACTACGCTTTGATTTTACAGAAATTTTTAATGAATTTTAGTCGCAAAAAGCACGCAAATTTCATTTTTTCTAGCGATATAGTTGTTTCTTGTATTTTAGTATATTTATATTTGTAATGCGTCAATCAACATGAAGTATCAAGTATGAATAAAACTGCCTAATCTACGTTCTGTAAGGAAAACATTTAGTTTTCCTTACAGAACTCTAAAAAATTTTAAACATTTCTCTTTTACAAATTCAATTGGAAACTATCGGCAATCAACTGGGCAGTTCACATAGAACAGACTGTGTATTACAAAAATTAACAACTCGATATTGATAGTTCGAATTCAAAACGGAACAAAAAATATTTGTTTAGCCTACAAATATTTTTTGTAAAATAATTATATCATTTCCAGATCTGGCACCGAACCCAGGACCTCATCGTATACCATACTCTTTATTTTTGTATAGATAAAGGGTGACAAATGTGTACATAGTTTACCTGATGGTAAGTGGATGCTGTGGCCCATAGACATCTACATCTATTCTCTTCGTTAGAATCAAAATGCAGAAGCGTTGTCACCCCCAAGGATTAAGATGAAATGCCTCATTTCCAATAAAATGGGTTTACAGTTACGAAACACAGCAGCTTTAAGCTGCTAGTTTACGCTGGTTTTCTGTGAACCGTTCGTGCTATAACTATAAAATAGCTGTAGCATGTCTCTACCACGTTATAGCTTGCACACCAAAAAAAAAAACAAATGACACAATCAAATAAAAATAAAACAAAAGGCGGTCTTTTGTACGTAGCATTTTCTTCCAGACAAAAAACCCAAAAAGGAAATAAAAATGGAAGAAACAATCTTGTTCTGACACACACTGATGGAGAGATAAAATCAAATCAAATCTGTGTATTTTATGAACACAAGTTAATTTACAGATCTCTTTATGTATGTACATAATAAAGTATAATGTTGGTTCTCTATGTCCCGCCAGTAAGCATACAAAAAAAACATGCGTGAGTGTTGTGGAAGACTCGGTTCAAACGAAGTTCCTTTCGTAGTATATTATTATTGATAAACGTATAATATTATTGATTAACAAATACAAATAAAGGAATTACTAGCGTCTATTAAAATGAAGCGTCATTTAAAATAATATTCTTTTCGTGGCAAAATAAGAAAATGTGCGAGGGAGATGGATATTTTTCCATCTCGCTCGCACTATAGAAAGGGGGTCGTAACGGAAAAATCTTACACATTTTCTCGCCTAGCCTACTTCCCTAAATTCGTACCGTGCGATAAATAACTTAATTCCATTATAAAATTAATAAGCGCAACATTCATTAACAACATTCATTATTTTTTACTCTTCCGATGCTATGTTCTGAGACTAGCTGAGCTATATGTTATGTATTATCTTTCACGTGCGAAATATTCCATATCTAATGTCACTCCAGTGAAACTTTTATTATTGGAAGTCCATTGGCCGCTCGCTGAGTCATTAATCCCGGGGCGACGTGGCTCTTGCATTTAGGTCGGACGTAAAATGCTAATAAAGTAACTTGCGTCTTACACCGAAACACAACCAACTACACCTATATCAGTTATCGATTTTATTTTAATTCCAAATGTTCTAGTTTTTTTTTTATTTAGATGGCGAGTAAATGTGGCGTCTCAGAAAAATCGGACAAGAATGAGTAGAATCGCGATCAGAGGGTTCTAAATAAAATTATTTATGTAAATAGTTTATCCATGATGAAACCGAGGATCCCAACGTATTTCACCTGTGTATTATAATTACCGATACAGGAATGACGTAAATTAACAAAATTAATATTCATTTACATAAATAGGTAAATATTTACAATAGCGTAAGAAATTAGATAAGTAAGTACCTACTTTCACTTTAATAATTAACGTACGTATGTACGAACATTGCTCTAACGAAAAGTTAAGTCGGATTGGAGGATAAAGTGGAAAAAAATATTCTTAAAGCAAAGCAATTTTGTCCACGTTGTGGTCGATGCTCCAACTGCAAAAATGAAGTCACGATACAAATATTGAATGTGATATAACAACAAATTAACGGTTTTTTTTTCGGTCAGCAGGAAGTACCCTATGAGTTTTAATGAATGAGTTTGCGAATATCTAAATAGATATATGACAACAATGGTTATATATTTTGATTGCGTCGAATTAGAAATTTATTGTATTGTTATATAATATATAGATATATTAGAAGTTCTTTACACCTCCAAGGGATCTTTGGGGATGGTCCTATGAATTTCATATTAATTTGATTTTTATATTTTGCCCTTTCTTGAAAAACTTGAGCCAAGATTTTTTTGCAAGGCTCTTGACAGGCTTTTAAACATGCCGACGGAAAATAAAGTGATCTCATAGGGATTTCGTATTTTCCTTTTGAGGTTTCTTACCTCAAAGGTAAAAATCGGTATCCTTATCCTCCGTAAAAGAATAACAAACTTAAAATAAATTTCAGCTCGCAATTATTTTTTCGGAACAGTCTCTGCTCATAGGGAACGCCCGTCTTGATCCGGCATGGGCTATCAGAGAGATGTAAGGGAAAACGTAACGTTCGTGATTTTGAGGCAAAAATAAAAATGACTATTTTCATATCTTAGAGAAATTTTTACTGATATTGTTTGTTTATCTCTTTCAAGTTTTTCTAAGTTAAATATCATTTATTTATTTATTCATCTCGATAAATGGCATTTTTGTAGGAAATAGAAAAATAAAGATGTCTACAAACTGATTTCCATTATAACTATCGCAGAAATTGTAAGATATGGGTTTATTGACATACTCTGTGCGAGAAAACGCGGAAGCTTTACCTCGCCTTACAATACATATGGTACAAAAAATGAGCCTTGGCTGGGGCTAGGGACTCGACTAAACTTTATTGTATTAGGAAACCTGGGAAACTTGCCGGTGAAGGGAAATTATAATGAGGAAACTCACATAAAATTTTTAATTGTGTATAATAATCGTGAACATGTATTTTGAAGATTAATCAATTTAATTATATACAATATTAAACACTATAATAATAAAAAATAAAATAAAACTGGAAACTTAATTATCATATAGTCCTAGTATCATGCTTAATACCTTTTTTACACAACCAAAGTTGATAGGGATAGTACCTAAATGTTTCGTTTCTCATAAAATATACTCGTAACCCAAATCTTATTTAGTAACCCCCTCATTTCTACAGCGCGCAACATATTAACAACTTTCGTAATTAACTCGCTAATAAATATAAAATATGTCTAACTTTTTAAAATATTTTTATAAAAAATACGGTTGACCCTGGAGGTCGTTCCTGGAGCTTTCCGCTTATTTTCGAGTGCAACGCTTGAAAATCTATTTAATTTTTTTTTTGGTTATTATGTTTCGAAAATTGAAACGGGTCCACCGCTTAACTTGAAAATCTAATCAGCTCAAAGTCTCAATTACTTTCGAACGCCGTGTCGCCCATCTCGATCGGTTGGTTAGTTCTAAAGATATCGTACGACAAAATTTTATTTACATAGGTACACACACACACACACACACACACACACACACACACACACACACACACACACACACACGGTCGGACGTCCAGGATCACTGTTTCCTAAGACCTCAAAACGTGAAGATCTGATGAAAACGTGCATTCTCAAAATCGGACCGAATTCTATAACATCCTACTTTTAAAAATTATTAATTTTCAAAACGGGAAGTCAAAAATTAAAAAAAATGCATTTTATTTCTTTAAATGTAAACAAAGGAAATAAACGTGCACTCTAAAGAAATACGAGTATTTGACGACAGTGACCAAAACAAGTAAACTTCTGATTTCCTCTCGCAAGAAATATTAAATGAATTTTTTTTATGAATCGAGTTTCGTGAGCTATACGAAATTCAAAACGTTATGTACTCAGATATTTCATAGTAATTACTAATTATCATAAAATAGCCATGTGGTGGTGGCATAAGCACAAAATACATAAAATCAGAAATATTTATTACTAGCTGTTGCCCGCGACTTCGCCCGCGTGGAATTATTTTGCGCGGAACCCTAAAATAAAAGTAGCCTAAGTTACTCCTTATAACATCAGCTATCTGCCAGTGAAAGTCCCATCCAAATAGGTTCACAGGTTTTTACCGACTTACAATATCGTTATATTTTGGCCAATTACATAATTCACAATATCTTTATGAATTATAGGCTATGTGTTATTCTGATATAATATGAGATATATATTTGTAAAGCTTCATTAAAATCCATTAAGTAGTTTTTCGAGAAAAAGAGATATTATTTTTAGTCGTTATTAGGAAGACGCTGCCGGCCATCTCCTGATTTGTTTCCCTCTGTCGCCTCTTACGACACCCACGGGATGATATTGATGATACTACCCTATAGGGTAGTAAGAATATCTACTACCTATAGGGTAGTAGATATTCTTACACTACATGTAAATTAAGTACATAGATTATGCCAGGCTATTACTGCTTAACTCGATCTCGCCATCAGCACAGACTAGTGAAGTCACCACTTCACTAGTCTGTGGTGATGGCAAGATAGAAAATAGCAATTGAATATCAAAATTAACCTAAAAACTTTAAGCGGAAAAATGTATATTAAATTATATTAAAAGACGCGTGTACAGTGACAGTATGTAAAGACGAAATTAAATTAGTTTTATTAAATTTGGCGTGTATTTTCTTTTCTATTTCGCTTTCATTTCAGACGAACTGGAATTGCAAAAAATTTAGAGCAAAAGCATTTTATATTTCTTTCACGTCAAGATAATTTTTCTCCTATTCCGTGTAGTGGCGGTGTAAAAATATCTACTCGTACTTGACTCGTAATTAACGATAGAGGGAAATCAGGATATAGGCAGCAGCGTCTTTACAGTAAAAACTAGAAAATAAAAAAAACTGCAGTTGCAACAATACCAACCTGCATCCCATGCGTGGCAACTATGGAAAATATCCCCCATAAGGAGTAATCTATGTGTAAGGAGTGGATTTTGATAAGCTGTCATGATGTGTTAGAAAGGAGTTTTTATCCATTGTTACGTTTTGCATTGTATATTGGGCAGTTGTAGTAATTTTTTTTACCTGTGGTTTTTAACTTTTAAGACGTACGACCTTACGAAATAAAGCCAAATAAAACATGGCTCAGTTATTTTTTAATTAAAGCTACTTTTATTTATAATCTGTGTCTGATCGTTTTAAAGCAAGCTTAGGATCATGTGAGATATGTTTGGGGTGCGTTACTCACACGTGTCATTGATCTCAAACTAAGGCGGGTCGGCCAAATGTGCGAGGTTGTTCTCAATAATTGAAAAACTATTCAACCAATATAAAATTTAAGCGAATGAACTTATAAAACAACGATTCTTGGAAAATAAAAAGTTAAACTAATAAATGAAAGCCAATGCACTCGTATTTACATCTTTGTTGCAAGATGACTTTGCGTTCTTTTCATTATTTACATTTACACCTACAATGTTTATAAATTTCCCACGTAGATCATTGTACATTACCTACAATGTAGAGTTTCCCATATAGATCTTTACGCTTTACGGGAGAGCGCAAAATTGCTCAGAAAGTTTTTCTTTATTTCTGACTAGCTGTTCCTTCGACTTCGCCTGTTTGTAATTTAGAGTTTTTCTTATATATAAAAGAAAATTATCCTAAGCTACTCATATTATCAGCTATCTGCCAATGAAAGTTCCGTCAAAACTGGTCCAGCCATTTCGAATATTAGATGAAACAAACAAACAATGAAATACCCTACGGACTGTAGCACAGCATTGCACGAGGTGCTGCTTAGTGGCAGAAATAGGTACGAGAATGGTACCAGCCAGATGGACTCTAAAAAAAGTTATTACCACCTAATAAACATATGGCAATCAATGCAATAAAATCTTCAATGCAAAACTAGGCACAAGAGAGAACGGTGAGCTGAAAGTAGGGAAATTTGGAATAGGGCAACGGAACCCAAGGGGCCAGCAGCTGGCCGACTTCATGGAGAAAGAGGGACTCTTTATGATGAACTCTTTCTTCCAGAAGCGGCCCCACAGGAAGTGGACCTGGTCGAGCCCCGACGGTTCCACAAAAAATGAGATTGACTTCATTATGACGACCAGACGACAACTGTTCAGTGATGTCTCCGTGATCGCGAGGGTGAAAACTGGTAGCGATCACCGAATGGTTAGAGGCACACTGAACCTAAACGTTAAGTTGGAGAGGTCTCGTCTAATGAAGTCAACGCTCCGTCCCCCTCGTGCTCTGTTCCAAAGTCCCGAAACCTTTCAGCTCGAGTTACAAAACCGTTTTCAGTGCCTGGAAGACTGCATTGAAGTGGACGATATGAATGATATGAATGACAAGCTCGTGAAAACTGTCCATGCGGTCGGAGCTAAGTTCTGCAAGACCCGCCGCAGAAGAACACAAAAACTCTCCGATCACACTCTTAATCTCATGGCTGTTAGACGGGAGATGAAGCTACATTCTTCAACAGACTTGACAGCATACAGGCATCTGAACAGACGGATCTCCAAATGCATGCGGCGGGACTTACGCAACTTCAATACAGCTCGTATTGAAGAAGCGATCGAGCGGAACCAAGGCTCCAAAGTCTTTGCCAGAGATCTGTCTGCCAGAAAGAGCCAACTGTCGAAGCTGAAGACAGAATGTGGCAGCATCGTTTCCGGGACACCTGAGATTTTGAGTGAGATTGAGAGGTTCTATGGGCAGCTGTACACATCATCGTTGGAGCCACACGCAAGTGTGAGTAACGATCCAAGAGCGAGTCTCATCCGACACTATTCCGAAGATATCCCGGATGTCAGTCTGAGCGAGATTAGGATGGCTCTCCAGCACCTTAAAAACGGTAAGGCCCCAGGCGAGGATGGAATTACAGCGGAGCTTCTGAAAGCGGGTGGAAGACCGGTACTTGAAGTCCTTCAGAGGCTCTTTAATTCCGTCCTCCATGGTGGCATTACACCGGAGGCGTGGAGCAGAAGTGCGGTGGTCTTGTTCTTCAAGAAAGGTGACAACGCTCTCTTGAAGAACTACAGACCGATTTCCCTTCTGAGCCGCGTCTACGTGCTGTTTTCAAGAGTCATTACGAATCGTCTCGCGCGCAGACTTGACGACTTCCAGCCTCCCGAACAAGCCGGTTTCCGAAAGGGCTTTAGCACCATAGACCACATACATACCCTTCGGCAAGTTGTACAGAAGTCCGAAGAGTACAATTTGCCACTATGTCTGGCGTATGTGGACTATGAGAAAGCCTTTGATTCCGTCGAAATTTGGGCGGTGCTGCAGTCCCTTCAGCGGTGCCAAGTTGACTGTCGGTATATCGAAGTGTTGAAGTGCTTGTACAGTAGGGCTACGATGGCTATCCGAGTACAGAACCAGAGTACGAAACCTATCCAATTGCAGAGAGGTGTAAGACAGGGTGACGTCATATCCCCGAAACTCTTCACCGCTGCATTGGAAGACGTTTTCAAGCTTCTGGACTGGAAAGGATACGGTATCAACATCAATGGCGAGTACATCACTCATCTTCGATTTGCCGACGATATAGTCCTTATGGCAGAATCGCTGGAGGACCTAAGCACTATGCTCAATGACCTCAATAGTGTTTCCCAACGGATAGGTCTTAAGATGAACATGGACAAAACAAAGATCATGTTTAATGTCCATGTCACACCTATGCCGGTAGTTGTTGGGAGCACTAAGCTCGAAGTTGTTGACGAGTATGTTTACCTGGGACAAATAGTCCGACTGGGTAAGTCCAACTTCGACCGAGAGGTCAATCGACGGATTCAACTCGGCTGGGCAGCGTTCGGGAAGCTACGACACATCTTCTCGTCAGACATACCTCAAAACCTGAAAACGAAATTGTACAACCAGTGCGTGTTGCCAGTGATAACTTACGGAACTGAGACGTGGTCCTTCACTGCTGGCCGTATGAGGAAGCTCAAGGTCGCTCAGCGAGCTATGGAGAGGGCTATGCTCGGAGTTTCTCTGCGTGATAAACTTAGGAATGAGGATATCCGCAGTAGAACCAGAGTGACCGACATAGCCCAACGGATTAGTAAGCTGAAGTGGCAGTGGGCCGGCCATATAGCTCGAAGAACCGACAACCGATGGGGAAGAAATGTTCTCGAGTGGCAGCCTCGTACCGGTAGGCGAAGTGTAGGGCGTCCCCCCACGAGATGGAGTGACGACCTGGTAAGACATGCAGGAAGTCGATGGATGCAGGTGGCTCAGGACCGTGTTTTGTGGCATTCTTTGGGGGAGGCCTATGTTCAGCAGTGGACTTGTGAAGGGCTGTAATGATGATGATGATGAAACATATGGCAAAAAGTTTACATTTAAGATTTCATTAATATACTAGCGATGTTCGATATCAGTTCGATTAATCGAATGATCGATTAATGCTTGTTAAATTTTTGCGATTCGATCGATTAATCTAAAATTGAAATAATTGATTTCATCGTTTTTTTTTTCGATTTTCAAAGGCTGGCCTGATCGCTACTGACGTTAGAAATTGGTTGACTGGTTCTCATTTTTCTATTTTAATTTTTTGTCATCAATAGGTAAAGTTTATTTGTTGAATAATTTTATCGTGTAAATTTACCGAGAATACTGTATTTCGCACATCGCTGCATCTATCTAATCTATTTTAACGAAAAGCCTAGAATGTTTCTTCGATTAATCGATATAGTGATTGCCATGAATCCATTAATTGATATCGGCACAACTGAAATAATCGATTATCAAATAATCGATTATTTAGCCTTTGATTATCATCCCTGTAATATAATATGCTATACTACCGGGGAGGTTAACCGTGCCTGCCCCATATCGTTCCGTGGGAGCCGTAAGGGGGCGACAAAGGGAAACTGAAACAGAAGATGAACAGCAGTAACTTCGTGACAACAGCTAAATAAAAAAAAAACTGCGGTTGCCAACACGGCTGCCTAGCGTGACAACATTGAAGCATTCTATGGGGGAGGGCTATGTTCACTAGTGGACTTTTATAGAATGTAACGGGTGGACTTTACGCTATTTTATCACAGTAGCTTTAACTTTCTGTTATCTAATGGTATCCTAGTAGTTCAGGGGCTAAGTGGTCACAGTCGATTTCATCAGTAAACCATCAATCAACCCGGGCTGGATTCCCGTAGCACCTATGAAATTGTTAATTGCAATTAAACATCGCGAGGAAGCCTACATGTCCGAGTAATTAAATATTTCGAGGACGTAACGTCCGACAACACGCACAGTAGCACGGCCGTTTTATCGGTTCACGTCTTTTATAAACAAAAGGAGGCCTGTGATGTGCAGCTTGCTATTTAAGATGTCGCTTGGATATTTATTTAATAGTGATCAATAATTATCACTTATTCGAATTCGATTGATAATGAAAAAAAAACCTTTGATATGAAATAAAATAAAATTCAATTATAAATATATTTATTTCTTAGAGGGCGTTTTAAGTATTACATAAGCAGCCTTTTTTATTACTTTTGCTGAGAAAGGGAGCGGGGGGAATATCAAAAATTGTACATAAGACAAAAAAATTAGAAAACAATAAAAACATTTTAAAATAATATTTATTATCTAAACTAAATTAATATTAGATACTATTTTTATCATTTTATTATAGCATATCGAATTGTTAATGATGTAAACACTTGGACACGGAGCCCGTGGACAATAGATGATACTTAATTTTTAAATTTTGTTAAAACACTAACACTTTAATTTTAAATATAATTAAGTATTTTAGATTTTTACTTAAATATTTAATAAAGGGTTTGAAAAATTCATACGTCTCATCAGTCAGGGGAGGGAGGGAGTTCACAATTTTCTTATGTTTGCTTATACAGGTGGCTCCCTAAGACGTAAATAAATAAAATTTTGTTTGTCGAATGTAATTTTTTTAAATCAACCATTTGAAATAAAGTTCCCCTATATAGAGATAAAACATCGAAAGGAACTGTAGATCCTTTGGTTAAGGTTAATATTACAATAGCATAATATATTTATATATATTGAAAATCAAAATATAAATAAAACTTTCCTTTAGCACGATAGAATGTGGGCTAATAATCTTACGCTAACCAGATGTCGCTAGTTGAAACTGAGGTGAAATTGTCACAAAGTGTCCCCATCATTGAAAAGTTGCGTTTAAATAATTTAAAATTTAAAATTTTGTACAGCCGACTTCAATATAAGTTATTAAGTATAACTCAAAAACTATTGCTCTGACCTTGATCAAATTCATATGAGACCACACGAGGAGTACCAGCTTTCAAATAAAAAAAGAATCATCGAAATCGATTCATCCAGTAAAAAGTTATGAGGTAACACACATAAAAAAACATACAGTCGAATAGAGTAGAGTAGAGCCTTTTTGGAAGTCGGCAGAAAAACAGTCGGTTTCTAGTATATGTATACACAAAATTTATAATTTATACGTGGTAGAGCCATGCTGCAGCTATATTATGGTTGTAGCACGAATGGGTCGGTCTGTGTTTCGTATGGTGAGTGTAGAGAACCGGAGACCCTTTTTACTGGCAAAGAGGGATTCCATCTTAGTCCTCACGAGTGACAACGCATCTGCATCTTGAGTCTTTATTGAGGATAGATGTAGATGTCTATGGTTCACAGTAACCACTTACCATCAGGTGGACTGTGTGCTCGTTTGTCACCCGATCCTATAAAAAAAAAAAACAATGCTTCAGTGGTGTGTTCGTTAATTTTTTTTACACATTCTTAACTTTTTTTAATATTTTTCTCTTAAGATTATTCGTAGTTTCATTTATCCATTTCTAATGTTATGAATACAAAATGTTATTTGTATCTAAATTTAAGTTCCCTACTATGAGATTTATGAAATATTTTACCTCATTCCAAAGTGGTTCTAGCCTGGTGGTAGAAAAAGTCCACTATGCCCAGCCTTCATTACCCTCAAATTCTTACTTAGCTGATTAGTTATAATCTAATCTGTTATATAAGAGATTAAAACTAATTTGATCGTATCATGTATCTAGCTGTAGATCCTTATATGGCTTCTGTCGATACTGTAATTACATATTAGTAATTTAATACATACTAGCGTAAGCAGAACTACGATCATTCTAATGGAATTAAAGTGTTTTCGCAAACTATCGCATGTTAAATTTTCCAATAGATGTAACTGATTTTTAATATTAATTTAATTAGTGGCAGAATTACATTAGGTAATAATTATTATTGTACTAATATGCCTGATAACTGCTCTTAAGGTTAAGACCATCTTGTACAAAGGAGAGAATGGAGAGAATGTACTTGGGAGAGGTATGAAAACGTTCATACTTCGCAACCCGCAATTTTTGAACGAATTATTTTTATAGCGTAGAGAATTTTAGAAACAAACCCAGTTGTCAGTTGTAGTACCAACTGCCGTAAAAGAAATAATTGTGCAAATAACGTTTTAAATTTGGAAGATTATATTGTTTAATTGGCTGGCCCAGCAGATGTTAAACTGCCCTTACTGGTTGGTGGCGCGATGAGTTTAGTTTCACACACACACACACTTTTCTATGGATTTATTATACGTACAGTCAAATCATCTTTGGACTAATAGTGTAACCATAAGCAGCCATAATGACAATAAATTTAAAAAAGGAAAACTATAACTTTTTTTACTCTTCCGATAAATGTTGCCTATACGTTATATACGGTCATTTACTGTCTACATACAACATTTCATTGAAATATGTTCCGTGTCTATATACATATATATATATATATATATATATATATATATATATATTAGGAATGATAATACATTCATTGAAATTGAATGATATAATTATAACTTTCAAATAAATATGTCGGTACGATACGCGCGCCACCTACTGTAAGTTAATTGTACTATGCCTATAACCTTCACGCAAGTGCAAGCAATAAGTTGACAAAGTTTTAGCGCAATCAGATGAACGTAATGGCAGCGCATAAAATACGAACAAACAAACATTAATTTTTATATATTAGATTTTATATTTACGCAGTAATAACATTTATGTAGATTTACAGAGATCCAAAAGTTAAAAAGTACCATAACGTCGCCTTAAGTCATCTTAAATCTTGTTAGTAATGCTGACATAATAACAGCGTTTCAGTACTCGTAACAATGCTGAAACAAAATGCTCAGTCGGTGCTTTGAGTTGTTTTTGGTTCCAGTATTTTTTTATAGGATTAGGGTGACAAACGAGCACACAGTGCACCTGATGGTAAGTGGTTGCTGTGGCCCATAGACATCTACATCTATCTTCGATTACGAATCAAAATTCAGATGCGTTGTCACCCGTGAGGACTAAGATGGAATGCCTCGTTTCCAGTAAAAAGGGGTCTCCGGTTCTCTACAGTCACCATACGAAACACTGCAGCGTTAAGCTGCTATTTTACGCTAGTATTCTGTGAGAGCATGGTCCTTCCCCGATCTAGCCGACCCATTCGTGCTACATGTAATATAGCATACCAGTAATATAGCTGCAGCATGGCTCTACCACCTATTCTAGAATTATTGCGTAGTGCCCGCATGCCAACCGTGGTAACTATAGCAAATATCACCCTATGTTGCATCTATGTTGCAGGCCTATGTTCAACAGTGGATTTTTATAGGCTCTAATATTGAAGTATAACTATTATAAAAAGTAATAAATTGTATTGCAGCGTTTACATTAATCCCTTATGTATTTATGAAGATATATTGTTCTGCAACATTTAATATCTCTTTCTAATATAAAAACACTTATTGTACGAATTTTTAATAATAAGAAATATTTAAAGTCAACCAAAAACATTTCATTAAATCCAGGTTTATGTCAAACTTTTATAAAAGTCAAAGTCTACCACAGATTTGTTTGTTGCGTAGGGCGAACGAATTCGTTGGTGTCTCATGGTTTTGGTGTCCTATAATTGCCCCTTCAGCTTACTAATCCGTTGACTAGGCTCAAGCTCGCTGAGCGACCTTGAGTTTACTCACACGACCAGCGGTGAAGGACCACACATTGTACACTCTTGTTTTGAAGGCCGGCCAGATACATACGGAATTCCGTTTCGGAATTCCGAACGGGTCGGCCACACACATGCGGAATCCCATTTTGCCCGCAAAATATCGAACGGAAAACTTACCGTAACACTTGCTGCGTTCGGAATCTCAAATCGGTATTCCGAAACGAAATCCCAAAACGGAATTCCGTATGTATGTGGTCGGCCTAAGAGAGATTAGTTGAGATTAGTCAGTAAGGGAAAATTTGAAACTATTACGAGTAGTCAAAGAGTACATGATATAAAGATTTTCAGAAAAGCTGAACTCGACTTTAAAATCGAAATCATTAATCCTTTAAAAATCGAATAGTATTTTATCTCGGTAATATGACACTTGCAGAAAATAGATTTTACTATGGTACTCCATAAATTGCAATAATTAAGTGGGTAAAGAACAATGGCCAAATAATCTCTAGGTATATATAAAAATTTATTGCTGTCCAAAAATTTATTGCTAGTCTCGCTAAAACTCGAAACTGACTCGAGCGATTCTGATGATTTTTTTTGTGTTTAAGTGGTTGCTTTAGATTTACAATTGGACGCAGTAGGTGGCGCTGTTGCATAAATATCCAGAAATAACCCGTGCGAAGCCGGGGTGAATCATTAGTAGTTAATAAAATTTCAAGTGTCTACAAGTGTCACCATTATAGACTTAGATAAAATAATTTTATAAGTTTTTTTTTTAAATTATATTAATAATCTATCTGAGTCTAAAAGCAAAACCATTTTTTTGAAACACATTTGACGAAATATTATCTTTTGACATTACTATGTTTTGAAAATACATTTATGTATCAGAATAACTAATTGAGATTATATAAGAGTAAGAGTGAGCAATAAAAAAAAGATGCATGGTCTGTGTCAGGGATAATATTATACGTAAGAGTGAGTGAATGAGATGACGAATAAAAGAGGAGAATGAAAGAGAAAGACATGTTATGCCGACCTGAAATAACTAAGAATATCAGAATAAACAAATGTAGGTAAAAAAAATTATTGTGCAGAGACTCTACGTATATTGCGCTTTGACATCAAATACCCTTTACATTAAGTAATAAACTTTCATTACAAATAACAAATCTGTAAGAACACAAAACAGTGAAAACTGTTAGTCACGGGCGCCGTGGGCAAGCGCAGACAATGCAGGGAACGATCACCTCGACATTGGTGCGGGCGACGCGACGCTCTATTTCTGTACGCCTGCGCACTCCGGCTCGTTTTTCATTTTCGTGCGCCGTGCTCACGACTGTTGCATGGGACGTGTGACACATCCACATCGTTGAAAAAAGTATTACACTACTTAACTGAAGAGAGTGGAAATCGTATTCTTTATTTCAGTGTATAAATCTATGTCATCTGTATTATAATATCTGTTATTCATAATGCTAACCTCAACATACAGCGATGTGAGTGTGGGCAAATATTTCAATGCATTTACAAGTTACTTGAATCGCTGAAGACTGTACTAGAACTCTAACGTTCGCACACGTCATTATCATCATCATCATCTTATTATTATTCAGGGACAATTAGTACTAAGAGAACAGAAAATAGATCTTGCCACTTAACGTATTCTTGGAAAGCTCTACAGAGCAGTCTCCGAGACAAAGCCTGTAAATTATATGTGATTTTTAACTTACGTAATTTGTCAATAAGTTTAGGATATTATAGAAAATTTAGATCATAAGAAGATAAGGTAATAAGAAGAGAAGAGGCATTTAGGGTAGGGTGACAAACGAGCACACAGTCCACCTGATGGTAAGTGGTAGCTGTGACCCATAGACATCTACATCTATCCTCAATAAAGAATCAAAATGCAGATGCGTTGTCACCCGTGAAGACATAGGCTGTAACATAACTAAGAATTAGTAGATTATTAGAAATCATATATAATCAATAGCATCAAGAGTTAATGGATGGTGATCTAAGTCCAAGTTTTCACACATCATTCAACCCCCTCCCCCCTGACCATGGATGCTGTAAAGTACTCGGAACGTTGGGTATATAAAATAAGTTAAAGAACGTGACAAAATCCGTAAACAATTACTTTCACGAAGGTTATACCGCTATCTCCCGTAAACTACAAGATCTTTCTGGCATATCGCATAGGAGCTATCTGACGATACGCACGGAACAAAATCGGGTGATGGATTCTCTCAGAGAAAAATTTAAAGGAATAAGTAAATATATTAATGGTCTAAGAAACACCAGGAACAAACACAAGCTAGTGATACCAATTTCTCGACTCCACCGAGTCAGTAATTAATTCAATCAATACGATATTACGACAGTCTCAAAACAATACAAGGTCTCTCTATTACCAAGTTTAAATATTTTAATAAACAAAACCCGTTTGTTGTCTTGTTACAGGGTTATGTTTATATATAAAAATTATGTGTTACGTTGTTTGTTGAACTCCTAAACTACTGAACTGATTTCAATTAAATTTTGCACACTCTGTGCAGTTTCGTCCTACTTGAGAGATAGGATAGTTTTTTATCCTGATAAGTGACACTCAATATTTTTTATTACGAATATAAGGATTTTTCATATGAAGGGTCGTCGTAAAGGGCAGAGCAATGTCTGCCTGGCCAGCTAGTTATAATATAAATGAATACATGGTTGATAATAACTCCTAAGAATGAGGTGGTCACTTCCAAGTTGTTTCTTAAACAAGTTTGGTAAATAGTTTTTACAACCTGTGTTTTATTGTATAATTTTATTATTAGAAAAGTCCCGCTGGGTTTCCTGCTAGTTCTTTTTGCATCCCGTGGTCTCCTAATACCAACTTCAAATAAAAAACACTGCAGGTACGTACGACCACGTACTTGTAATTATAGCGGTCCCCTATACCCTTCAGAATAAAACACAACAGTGCACGCTGCTTTGCTGTAGGTATATGTTGCAGGGTGAACAGCTAGAGACTCCTAGACAACTAGAATAAAACTTAGCGTATATGAAAGTGCTTTTATAGAGCAAGGGGGCTTTTTATACCCTTTACAATAAAACACAACAGTGCACGCTGCTTTCCTGTAGTCATATGTTACAGGATGAACAGCTAGAGACTCCTAGACACCTAGAATAAAACTAAGCATATTATATGAAAGTGTTTTTTATAGAGCAAGGGTGACAAAACAGCACACAGTCAGCACAACGGACGATAAGTAGATGATATGGCCTATAGACATCTACATCTATCTTCGATTTGGAACAGTTGCCACCCGGGTCACTGGTCCTCGACACTCGACCCATTTTTGCTATAATATAACCATAATTGCTGCGGCTCTATCACTTGTAAATATGACTTATTTAATATCGCATTCACAAAAAGCCATAATATATATTTTTATATTTAAAACATAAATTTTATATAGACATTTCACATATCTATGTAAATTTTTATTTCTTATACATAAATCATTTTAAAACAACAACATATATATGTATCGTACTAAAATGACACGAGCGTAGGAATCTGCAAGGGCGAGCATATACGAGCTCAGTATACGAGTGACGAGATTATTGACGTAATCTAACAAACATACTATGTCACGTAGTTAAAACTTTTTTTATCATTCAGTTTTAAAGCAAACAGAGTGAGCGTCAACACCTCCAAAAGTAAAATATTTGTTTTTACGTCACGGAACACAAACATATTATTATGTTTGTGTACCGTGAAGTGGCGTTGAACATTCACTACCCCATGTTACCGTCCCGTGGATGTCGCAAGAGGCGACGGAAAGAAACAAAATAGGAATTCCTATTAACAACTAAAAAAACTGTGGTCGCCTGCCTGCCTATGGGGCTAGCCTATATCGTGCATTGGACGTTGGAAGGTTGTAATGGTAATTGTTTGTTGTTTTACTTTAGTACGCCAATTCAGTGTCATTAAGCATGTCGCAAAGAGCCATAGTAGCTCAGATGGTTAGCGCTAGCTGTAAGTTTCACAGTACTCGAGCAACCCGGGTTCGATCCCCGCCGGCACCAATGAAATTGTTAATTGCAATTTTAAGTGCTGATTTACCACGTGCTCGGCGGTGAAGGAAAACATCGTGACGAAACCTGCATGTCTGAGAAATAAGAAAAAAAATATTTCGAAGACATGTGAAGTTCTCCAACACGCATTGGGGTAGCGCGGTGGACATTTTCTTGCCCTAAAACCCGTTAGAAATGAGAGGAGGCCTGTGCCCAGCAGTGGGACGTAAATAGGCTGCAACTTTACTTTACTTTTACTTAAGCATGCCTGAAGCGTAAAGTGCGTACGTATGTTCTACTAGCGCCTAAATATTAAGATTCCACCTTTTTGTCGCCTAACATACATATAAATGATATAAAAAGCACTTTGTTAGAAAGATAAATGATTATTGAACTTATTAATATTTTTTTAAATCGATTAATTGCTATTTTTACGTAAAAAAGGGTTTTATGGGCTTATGGTGTGGATTTATCAAGTCCGCCTGGCGCATTAAACACGATAACTTTTGAGAATATCAATTGCTCAATCTATTTTTAATCTCTTCATCTATCATGTGGGAAGCCATGGAATGTAAATGGTAGTTTAATTTTGTTTTGTTTAGTTATAATTAATTTTTTCGGCTCTAAAATGGCGAAATTTTCGTTGGTTTGTTAGCCTTGTATTAATTTATTTTTTCTAATCTGTGGGGGTTATGTTAGGGTAAGGAGTATTGAAGAAAACGCAAACTTTCGTTTCAAATGTTAATCTCACTTGAATCCGGTGCAACTAACTAATCGCAGACATTTTGAATACCAGCGTAAAATAGCAGCTTAATGCTGCTGTGTTCCGCATGGTGAGTGTAGAAAACCGGAGTCTCTGTTTAATGAAAAAGAGACATTCCATCTTAGTCCTCACGGCTGACAACGCATCTGCATTTTGATTCGCAAACGAGGATGATAGATGTAGATATCTATGGCCCACAGCAACCACTTACTATAAGGTGGACTGTGTGCTCGCTTGTCATCCTTATCCTATAAAAAAGACATCATATAAGAGACTCAGAAGATCAACCCCTGGTGAGGTAGACACCATACATAAATCCAACCCAAATAATAATAATGTCTTCCATACAGAATTTCGACCTCGGCGGCCGACAGGATCATAATGCGCGAGTGTGAACTCTAATTCTATTCCTTCACTGACACAGGGACGGCAATCCGATACGACCGGAGTGGAGAGTGATCAGGCACAGGAACAACTTATAACTCATACTTTGCATGTTTTCCGACTTACGAGTAACATCACTAACTTCCTGACGCCGGGTGACTACTGAGAATTTTTTCATAGAAATCCTGAATTTGGCCCGAACTGGGATTCGATCCCGGGACTACAGTCGTGCTTATGACTACTGTGTGTGTGTGACCCATAGAAATCTACATTTATCCTCGATTAAGAATCAAAATTCAGATTCGTTGTCACCCCTGAGGACTAAAATGGAATGCCTCGTTTCCAGTAAAAAGCGCGTCCAGTTCTCTACAATCACCATACGAAACACAGCAGCATTAAGCTGCTATTTTACGCTGGTATTCTGTGAGAACGAAGTCCTACCCCTGTCTAGCTAACCCTTTAGTGCTACAAGCATAATAATATAGCTGAAACATGGCTATCACTATGGGCTCCGTGGCGCAGTGGCTTAGCAATCAGTTGTTGCGCTGGGGGCCGCGGGTTCGAATCCCGCACGGAACAAGTATTTGTATGGCCTACAAATAATTGTTCCGGGTCTGGATGTTTGTCCTTGTGCAATTTATGTTTGTAAACTGCCTCCACGACACAGGAGAAAGTCCTAGTGTTGGGGTAACGTTTTTTTTTAAATAAAAAAAATAGACATTTTTTTATTAAAGGAAGTTACCTCAGCACTCGGATTTTCTCCTGTATCATGGAGGAAGTTTACATAAATAAATTTCACAAGGACAAACATCCAGACCTGGAACAATTAGCCACTCATTGCTAAGCCACTGCGTCAATGTTTATATAATTTCGTGAGTATTTCGCGGCTCCTTGGTCCCATTTTAAATACAAACAATATTTAAGTGAGAAGAAAAGCCTTCAATATTGTCTTCGTGAGATAAATTTAAATAAATAGTGTTTTTTAACTTTTTTTTTAGTTTTTTTTTATAATTTTAATATATTAACTTTGGCCTCTCAGTATATTTACGAAAATTTAATGTATGTTCACAAAAACAAAGGTAGTTTTAGTAAAAAAAGTGATATACATTCTGTAAATACTAGGAACAAACACAAGCTAGTGATATCAGTTTCTCGACTCCACAGAGTCAGTAATTCATTATTGGGGCAATGTATACGCTATTACAACAAGGTCCCGGAAAGTGTACAGGCTCTCTCTATTACCAAGTTTAAATGTTTTGTTAAGTTGAAACTGTATAAAAAGGGTTATTATAGTATACATGAATATATGGTTGATAATAACCCCTGGGAATGAGGTGATCGCGTCCAAGCTGTTTCTAAAATAAATTTTGTACCAACGATTAATGTAAAATATACTTTAAAAAAAAGTCCCGCTGGGTTTCTTGCTGGTTCTTCCCAGGACAGACGTTTTTTTTTTCGAACCAGTGTTAAAGTAAAAAATGACTTTCAATAAGAATTACACATGTAATCTATATTGAATAAAAAATTATTCTATTCTATTCTATTCTATTCTGTCAAATACCACTTATTAATGAAAAAAATACGCCGTGCTCTTAGTAATACGTCGACATTATTGTGGTACTTCAAGAAACTGTGCTTTTAAATAAAACAAAATGTCACAAATTTATTATTTACTAGCTGTTCCCCATGACTTAGCCCACGTGTAATTAATTGCGATTGGATTTCATGGTTTTTTTGCGCGGAACCCTAATTATTTTTCTAAAATAAAAGTAGCCTAAATTACTCCTTATTACATCAGCTATCTGCCAGTGACAGTACTATTCCATCCAGATGTCGTGTTAGAGTTTTATTATAGTATAGATAGATTTTCAGCTTGATTTTTTGCAGATCCTACACACACAAAATGAAAACACATGTCACTTCTAAGAACTATGAACTAAGAAAGGATATCTCGTTAGGTACCAGTATGAAACACAGCACAGCATAACGGTGCTTTTTCAAGCTATTATTCTGTGAGGGCGTGGTCCTTTCCCGGTAGAGTGAACAAAAAAAAAAGCAACCGATAGGTGCTGCATAATATTCAGGTCTATTCCTATTGTACATGAATAATACAAAGATACATGTATGACAATGCTATAAAAGCGATCATTCTGTATATTTTGTATTGGTAAGTTAGGTAGGAGTAAAGGAGGTTAGTACTTCTTATTAGTTAGTAGAGTAAAGTCTGTGTCAGAACTTTACCCACACTCATATACAGTCCGTTGCTAGCTTTAGCATATCCTGTCAGATAGTTGGGGTTTGCTTTAGTCTTACTTCCGTTTATCTTTTTTATTTACTTTTATATATTATTTTAAGCTAGCGGTTAACTACAATCCCTCCTGATGGTAAATAGAATAGAAATAGAAATAGAAATGTATTTATTTAACCAAAAAACATTACATAATTAAGCAATACACTGGTTTCTGCACTAAGCTCTAGGCTTGTATCGCAGGAACCAAGAACCTTGACTGACACCGTTTACACCGATGAATACATAGAACTCCGATTTAATTAAAATAAAGAGAAAAGAAAACATTTTTTTTTTGTATAAATTAATGCATGAAAGAAAGAAAAAAAACAGCTAATTTACTCTAGCAGCGTTGCGTGCGTGCGTTCGTGTGCGCGTGCGTGTGCGTGTGTGTGTGTCTGTGTGTTTGTGTGTGGGGGGGGGGGGGGTTGCGTGCTTGCGCGTGTGTGTGAGTGAGTGTAAGTCTACGCGTGTGCATGTATAGGGTCAACTATGAAAGGAAAGTAAGTTTACCGTTTCCTGATAAGAAGCATGTAGCAACCAGGTTGTTATTTTGTGTTTGACTTTACTTGTGGACAAAGATCTCAAATCTGGGAAGAGATAGCAGAATTTGTTGTAAATGCTAGGCAGAAGAAATGGTGAGTGGCGTTTGATAAAGCTACTGTGTGGATTGGGAATCGGCACTCGAAAGATCCGACGTTGGCACAGGCTAAGATAATCCGGGGAATTTTTTTTTCTGTGGGTTAGAATAACTGCCTTTAAAATGTAGATTTGGCGAACACGTAGCACCTTACATTCCTTGTACAGTTCGTCAGTTGGAAATCTAAAGTTTTTAGACAGCATTACTTTTAGTACTGCTCGCTGGGCCCTCTCGACTTCAAGCATTTTTGTTTTGATAGCTCCACCCCAAGCCAGCGTGCAGTAGTATAGTAGGGATTGGATTAGTGCTTTGTAAACCATTTTCATTGTTTCTTTAGTAGCACAGCGTCGCAAAGCTTTCATTATGTAAATGGTTTTTCTAACACTACCCGACAAGCGGCTTAGATGGTTTTTAAATGATAGCTTATCATCAATGCTCACTCCTAGATACCTGATGTTATCTGTGTTGCTGACTATATTACATCCACAAGAGGGAACTTCAGATTCGCAAGTGTGAATTACTAAGTTTACCGGCGAAAATGGTTTTGATGCGAGAGTTTTGTGAAAGGCTATGAACTAAGTTTTTTAATAGTTTAGAGTTAGTAAATTGGAACTTAACCATTTATTCAACACTAACATGCCTTTTTGAGCCGTCTCTAGTACGCTGTCCCAAGTTAAATCGTTAAATATAATGGCTGTGTCGTCCGCATAGCATATGACGTCAGCTCTTTGTATGGGTAATTCTAGGACGTCGTTAATGTAAATGCAGAATAGGATTGGACCAAGAATACTTCCTTGAGGAACTCCAATACTGATTTTTAATTGCTTACTTGTATGTGAGCCCACTCTTATGCATTGACGCCGATTTAAGAGATAGCTACGGAACCAAGCCAACGCCACTCCTCTAATTCCTTTTGTTTCAAGCTTCCGCAGTAGTATAGGGACCGACACGGTGTCGAAGGCCCTAGCAAGATCTAGGAAGATACCTAAACAGCTGCGTTTATTGTCCAAATATCTAGACACAGCATCTGTCAGTAAGACTACCGCATCCTCCGTGGACTTACCCCTCCTGAAGCCAAATTGATTTACAGAGAGCAGATTATTATTTTCTATAAAGTTGGTGAGGCGCTTGCTTACAATTTTTTCCAGTAACTTGGAAAATATACTTAGCAAAGATATGGGCCTGTAATTGCTAGGACAGTTTTTATCCCCATCTTTGTGTATTGGAGTAACAACTGCTAATTTCCAACAATTAGGAAAAATGCCACATAACAAGCTAAGATTAAATACCCACGTAAGTGGTTGCAGAACTGTGTTTTTTATGTGTTTAATTAACCTTGGGGTGCAGCCGTCGATACCTGGTGCAGTATCATTTTTTAGTTGGTCAATTAGGGTACCAACTTCATAAGGATCCGTTTGCTGCAGAAAAAGGGAGTCCTTGCAAAGCACTCTTGGTTTGTATTCTGCAGCTGACAGGTCTTCTTGGGTGTTTAATCTACTGAGCGTGTCATCAGCCAGTTCTCTGCCAACTCTAGTAAAGTACTCGTTACGAGCGTTTAAAGAAGAATCTGGGTCTTTGTCTACGGACAACAATTCAGTAGCCTCGGTAGTGTTACGTGAGAGATTACATATATTTTTGAGCGTTTTCCACAATTTTTTTGGGTTATTTTTATTTTGCTGAATTTGGCTATTCTCGTATTCGGTCTTTAATTTTCGTTGTAGCGCGTAAAGGAAGTTTCTGTAACGTTTATAAGTTATTTGAATAAATGTATTATAAGGGTTTCTCCTGGCTTTGAGATGGAGACTGTCACGGTGTTTTTGGCATCTCATTAAGCCTGGAGTTATCCATGGCTTTATAACTCGTTCTGATCGTTTGGGCACCACATAACTTGTGTTTTCGTTTATTGCCATTTCTAAGATTGAGTTAAAATTATCAGCTGCCTCGTTAGCGTCTTCCATATTCATTATCAATGACCAATCAGTCGACACAAGCTTGTTAACAATCCGATTAAAATCCATTTTTAACTTACCGTGGTTTCGAGATGGGTGATTCGCCTAGTTGATAGTAGTACCAAGTAAACAAATGTCATGATCAGTAAGATCTGCATGGCACACTATACCAACAGCAGAATCTGTACCCCTAACGAAGATGTGGTCCAGGCAGGCCAAGCCCCTGGTAGGCTCAGAGATAAATGGTGATGTAGCTAAGATGGTGAAGCGCACTGACTTAGCAGAAACCTATTTACTCTTTCCTTGAAGAGATTCAGATTCTGGCAACTTATTCCAGTGCTTTCCTGTACGCATGATGAACGACGCAGGAAACCATTTAGTTCGAATGCGTGGTAAGTCAACAACGAAAGGGTGGAGACTGGCCGAACGTCTGGTTGTCCGATGGTGAAAGGAAGAGTGAGGAATTAAATTATGCAATTCCTGCGCATACTCTCCAAAATGCATCGTGTAGAAAACCAAAAGGCTGGCCACTTTGCGCCTGAGTTCGAGGCTTGTAAGATTGGTTTTAACCAAATTTGGATCACCAACTTCCGTTTATGTGATAACATAAGCTTTTGAGGTCTTTCTTGTCGCCGCCACACGGTGAACTCTCCTCAGAATCTCTAAGACAGTACAATATTAGTGATGGTTATATCAAAAACCTCGACTTAAAAGGCTGACACGCCGCAAACTTTATCATTTCTTTTGTCTCTGTCTATATCTCTGGCTCTCTCTTACACTGATTTGGCACATGAATAATCACTAGTAGGAAATAAAACAAATTTGGTGTTTAAAATATTTATAAAAATGTAGCAGTACATTGCTACATTTTAGGCTATCTATTTTTGGCTCCAATGAGAGTGATTATATTAAGATCCATTAAAAATATAATAAATATATTTTTAATCCAGCTGTCGTCGACGAAAGCATGACATTGAATAGAGCTGTACTGAAGTCAAAAAACCTATTAACATTTTAACGAAACTTGTATTGACATTCACTTTAATTTGCCAAGATTTTGGTCTTCTATTAAAAAGATATAACATATCAACATAAGAAATACGAATGCATTAACCTATAAAATATATTAAATGACGTTAATTAAATCTATAAACAATAAATTATAAGGAAATTTAAAATATAAATTAAAGAATAAGGAAATATAATAATGAGAAAATAGAAATATAATATAAATATAAACCTTATATTATATCATTTTCTTTTTTTTTTATTCTTTGGTTTTGGGATTTCTGGAAGAGATTGCAAGGCCGCCTTTGCTTTCCCTAAATATTCGTATTTTTTTTTTGTTATATTAATATTTTCTTCGTCTACAATAAAGAGTATTGTATTGTATTTCGCTAAGTAGCGATAAATTTGTTATTAAACGCTATTTTCTGTTGCTTATCTGGAACTTTTGACATAAGTACAGATAAAAATAACACCACTGTAGTATCTTGGGTAAATATTAAATATAAAATGCTTTAAGTGTCGTTTAAAATGTACAAGTAAGCACTGATTCGTTGTAAAGTTTGCTGGCCGAATTCGCACGTTAATTCGTCGCCAACGATTTGTCCGTCCAGTTTTAATTATATCCGCTGCGTTCCATTTTCGCGCCACGCGACGCAACAGCGCGTTCCGTTGCGGCTTCCGCGAGCTGACGGGTGACCCGATCAACGACGCTTGTCAAACATCTTAGATCGACAACCGTGGGATGCTTATTCGGAGATTATGACGAAATGTCATCATCATACGCCAATTCATTTTATTTAAGTATAGTAATTTTTTAACATGTAAAAACACCATGTAGGTAGTTACACTTGGTAACTAACTATTATATTTTTTTATTATTATACAAAAGGGGATAGAATATCATAATTATTAGGCTTAATTATGTTGCTCCTACTTGTTCAAAACAAATTGTAACTATAAATACTGTACACTGTACATATTCTTAGCACAACTTGTTTTCGCAGTATACTATCCTTGAGTTAATAACAAGGGCCAGGCTCTGGAAAGCGATCAAACAGACGGGATGTTCCGCGGTCGTTAATTAGGTAAAATCATACATTTGGCACTGTTCCCAAACAGTTGTTCTACTCTGATGAGTATCGCGCATTTGATTCGTGAAGCGATGAAAATACGGTTGTGCCCTTATATAGTGAAATGTTTTCCAAAGTACTTTTACGTTAGTATTTAAGAAAAATAACATATTTTATTATTCAACGTTTCTATATCGTAGAAGAGAAGGTTGCGAACAAATCCCTCTTTATTATCATCTCAATAAATGATTTATGGCTTTCAGTGAAATTAATTGAAATATTCTTCATTTTTCTAAATAAGAAATCAAAATTTAGTTTATTAAGTTTTTCAAAATACAGTTATAACCTCTAATCGGAAACGAAACAGCACAAGAAAATTAGCATGCATAGATAGGTAAACAGATAACACTATTGTACGCCAAAAATATTCTCACATATCCTACATGCATCCTATTTTTGTAAATACCTAATTTTAATTGTATTCAATAAAATATAGCCAGTAAGTACACCCAAACTGGTGCTGGACAATCGCATAGTAGAACTAGACTAGATGTTAGCTAAGCCGCGACCCCAAGGGGAAATTCATGGAGGCGGCATTTTGGGAAAATAAAATCAGATCCCTATAAAAACCAACCTTTACTTTAGAAATGATGCAAGTCCAAATTTTAAAAAAAATAGAGATATAGTCCTTGGATGCTACCAGCTACGAGTACGATACGCCAGTATATTCTAAGTGTATGGGTAGCAGTAACTATAAAAATATATTATACCTAGTCAGGTCATAAGTATTGTCACACAGTAAAAACTTTTCTTTTAGAATGCTGGCCACAAAAAAGTTTATTGAATTCGAATTTCGAATTGTTCATGAAAATAAAACTGTATACTTTTTAGAATTTTACTCATTTTTAAATATGGAGTGGACGCTTAAAGAAGACCGTGTTGCAGTTATTGCGTTGCATCGTTGCGGTTACGCGCCAATTCAAATATTTGACATACTGAAAAATTTGAATATAACCAAAAGATTCATTTATCGTACCATCAAAAGATACAATGAAGACTCTAGTGTAGATAACAGGTCAAGAAGTGGTCGCCCTTGGTCTGTTAGGACTCCAGCAGTGATAAAAGCTGTGAAGGCGCGAATTCAAAGAAATCCCAAACGTAAGCAGAAACTGTTGGCCCTTCAGATGGGGTTAAGCAGAACCACGGTGAAAAGGGTGTTAAAAGAAGACTTAGGGCTTCGGGCATATCGAAGAAAAACAGGACATCGTTTGAATGCTCGTCTAATGGACCTGAGACTGAAGAGATGCCGCGCTTTGTTGAAGCGGTACGGGGGGAAAAAATATCGGGAAATTCTTTTTTCGGATGAAAAAAATTTTACCGTAGAAGAGAGCTACAATAAACAAAATGATAAGGTGTACGCACACAGTAGTGAAGAAGCGAGCAACCGTATTCCGCGTGTCCAACGAGGTCATTTTCCATCCTCGCTCATGGTATGGTTGGGAGTTTCTTATTGGGGCTTAACAGAGGTACATTTTTGTGAGAAAGGTGTAAAAACGAATGCAGTTGTGTATCAACATACAGTCCTGACGAACCTTGTGGAACCTGTTTCTCATACCATGTTCAATAACAGGCACTGGGTATTCCAAGAAGATTCGGCGCCAGCTCATAGAGCGAAGAGCACACAAGACTGGCTGGCGGCGCGTGAAATCGACTTCATCCGACACGGAGACTGGCCCTCCTCCAGTCCAGATTTGAATCCGTTAGATTACAAGATATGGCAACACTTGGAGGAAAAGGCGTGTTCAAAGCCTCATCCCAATTTGGAGTCACTCAAGACATCCTTGATTAAGGCAGCCGCCGATATTGACATGGACCTCGTTCGTGCCGCGATAGACGACTGGCCGCGCAGATTGAAGGCCTGTATTCAAAATCACGGAGGTCATTTTGAATAAACTTTAGTGTCATAAGAATCAATGTTTTGTTAAGTTCATTTTGGTATATAAATGGTTACATAATGAATAAACTTGTTTCAATTATTTTATATTAAACATGTGACAGAACTTATGACCTGACTAGGTAGTTTTATTAATTTTAAAATAATATAGATAATAGAACTCTTTTACCGATTTTATTAAATAAAATTAATTTTGGGGAGGAAAGGCAGCCTCGTACCGGTAGCCGAAGAATTATAGCGGCGGCTTCCTACTAGATGGAGTGATGACCTGGCAAGACATGTAGAAAGTCGTATATGCAAACGGCTCAGGACAGTTTTTAGTTTGCCTTATATGGGTATATTTGCCATAGTTGCCAAGCTTCGCAGACGCGTTAGCAATCGCAGAGTTCCGTACCCAAAGGGTAACCAACGGGACCCTATTAATAAGGCTCCGCTGTCCGTCCGTTCGTCCATCCGTCCGCCCGTACGTCCGTCTGTCTGTCAGCGGGCTGTTTCATGATCCGTAATAAGTAGACAGTTTAAACTTTCACAGAATGTGTATTTCTGTTGCCGCTATAACAAGAAATAATAAAAATTAAAATAAATTAAAAATTAAAAAGGGCTCTCCTACTAGAAACATTTATTACGATGGTATGGAAGCCTTCATGCGTTCGACTCACACTTGGCCGGTTATTTAATAATTTCGGACTGTAATAAAAAAGATGCTGCTACCCATCTACTATTTGAGTTTCCCTTTGTCGTCTCTTACTACACCCATGTGATGATATGGGGTAGCTGATTTTCTTTCGCTACACAGAACATTATTTTATATGCTAGTATCTAAATATTTAAGAATATTGTAATAAGATGAACCATTAGTGACATGATCGAAAGGCACTGTGACAAAACTGTAAGATAATAAAAAAAAAGAAAAAGTAAGATAAGTTAATTAAACGTGACAACAACATAATTATTAAAATATATATCGAAATATGTTTACCATTTTAATTAAAAAAAAATCGATAAAGATTGCAGTAACAGAACGAGGTATATCTACGACAAACGAATATTTATAACGAATAAAAGCAGCTCGCGTGTTTATAAAGCAAATACTAGAGATGTCGACATCGATAGATACTAAAATTATACACAGGATATTGCGACCTTCTGTTCGGAACGCGGTTACCGGTAGTTTTTAGAACTATTTCTAAACCGCAAAATAAGTGTTGTAAATAATAACAACTTATGACAGCTTACAGTACTTCACAAGCAGACACCTTTTTATATATAAAATAAGGGTGACAAACGAGCAACGGCTTATAGACATCTACATCTATTCTCGATTAGGAATCAAAATGCAGATGTAAGATGGAATGCCTCGTTTCCAGTAAAAAGGGTCTCCGGTTCTTTACACTCACAATACGAAACATACCAGCATTAACCTGCTATTATAAGCTGTTATTCTGTAAGAGCGTGGCCCTTCCCTTTCTCGGTCGAGCCGACCTATTCATGCTACAATATAGCTGTAACGTGTCCCTAACACATCACATCAGTTTAACGTCACTCCTCACATTCGTGAGGGCTCGAGCGACCAAATCGGTATATCCGTTCGATAACCAAACTGGTTAGCTGATCACCAGTGTGATAGTTCTGAAACTGACGCATTTCTGGAACGGTCTATAGTCTATAATATCTAGTATTAAGTGCATTTAAATATCTTTCGCGCGTTCGACTGAGACGCCGCGGGCTCGAATCCGAGACATACAAATGTTGTATGGCTTGCAAATAATTGATTCTGCTCTATATACAATTTAAATATGTAAAATGCTTCCAAGATACAGGAGAAAATGTAAGTGTGAAATAACGATCACGTTTAGTATTACTACTCTCCCGCCAACGACACGAAAATATAATATATTATAATGTAATAATACGTGGTAGAGCCATGCCGCAGCTATATTATGGTCGGCTCGACAGTGGAAGGAACACGCTCTCACAGAATACCAGCGTAAAGTAGCAGCTTAATGCTGATGTGTTTCGTATGGTGAGTGTAGAGAACCGGAGACCCTTTTTACTGGAAACGAGGCATTCCATCTTAGTCCTCACGGGTGACAACGAATCTGCATTTTGATTCGTAATCGAAGATTGATGTAGATGTCTATGGGCCACAGCAACCACTTACCATCAGGTGGACTATGTGCTCGTTTGTCACCTATATCCTATAAAAAAAATATTAGTTGATCGTCTGCGTACCTAGGCTAACATACCCATAAGCACTAGAATCCCTACAAAGACATTTTAATTCCTGTATCAGCCCAGCGCCTATATTAGTTAAATTTTATATTAATTATATTAGAAAGGAATATACCAAACTACAGATATTCCCTAAAAGTAGATTTTAAAAAAAATTCACTAAGGCAATGTTTT
Source organism: Parnassius mnemosyne (assembly GCA_963668995.1). NCBI lineage: Eukaryota > Metazoa > Arthropoda > Insecta > Lepidoptera > Papilionidae > Parnassius > Parnassius mnemosyne. The sequence goes on from CAVLGL010000104.1 coordinate 16,578,896, forward strand.
GTATATTTATAACATTGCGTGACAAAAAATTTCACCTCAGTCCCATCTAGCGATATCTGGTAAGCGGAAAATTATTAGCCTTATTGGGCTATGTTTTGCCTTTGATATTGCGAGAGAAGTTTAATTGATAGATTAGGCTCCGTGGCGCAGAGGTTTAGCAATGAGTTGTAGCGCTAACGGCCGCGGGTTCGAAATTCTTTGCGCGTTCCTAGTGAAATGTATGTATGTAAACTGCCCCCACGATACAGGAGAAATTCCTAGCGTGGTTACGTTTTATTATATTTATTTATTTATCTTCACGCACAATCCCTGACGGGGTAGCCAGAGAGAACAGATCGCCAAGTGTCACGATCCTTACAAACCTCTTTCGCTTCTTTCAGATTCATTATCTTCTTCATGCATGCACGTCTAGGTATCCGAGTACTTTTGACCCTACCCTCTTCGAGCAATTTGCTCATATGGTCTTCGAAAGTTATTCTCGGTCTACCTCGACACCTTTTAATATTAACTTTCGCGCTATATATTTTCTTCACCATTCGGTCGTCACTCATTCGCTCAACGTGCCCGTGGTTACGTTTTACGTGGTTACGTTTTCTTTAAAAAAAACAAAAAAATTTACACGCCGTTAAGTTAAATTGTAAGACTAACGCCGGTTGATATGACAAAGCCTTAGAATAATAATTTATTTTAACCATGCCAACTAAAACACACAATACGACATACTGTGACATTGAACGTAACATAATCAATTATTTGACAATTATATAATTACATAAGTCAAAATATGACACGGGACAAACGACAATGTTTCACTTTTATGCCAAAACCTTGCATTCCTTAAATATAATTAAAACGGACGGTTTGCGTGTAGTTCTATTCGTATGATACAGAGTCGTGTAGAATTTAGATAAAACGTTTGACTGCTAAGCAAATTTTAATGAGCCATTTAGGCTTAAAATGTACTTTTACGAAATAAGAAATGTTCGTTGTGTGGTGTGCGACGGTGTCAGAAAATTCATGACCCCATTCTGTCTTAAGAGGTGATTATGGGAAATAATATGAAAGCGGTTTATAACTACGAGTATCTTACTAGGCTAATCTATTAAAATAATTATAATTGTAATTTGTTTGTAATTTGTCTAACTACTTTTGACTTATACTTTTTGAATTATTGAAATTAAAAATTTAAATTCTCTGAATATTACATTTTATATCGTTACAATGTACGCGACTTTAGGGTGGCCCAATGACCACCCCAGCCGCACTTTAACCTACTGTCAAAAAAGGAACATAAACAACAAACAACACAACAGGAACGTCAATGTCGCGAAATTTGTTCCTCTTGTATATTCACTTTACAAATATAATTATTTCACTAGATTAGTCTATTAAGATATTTATGAACCGCTTTCATATAACTATATTACGATATATAGCTATATCCCTAGGGATATAACTATATCACGGCTTGAACTATCTTTCTGCGACATATAGACCACCTGCTAAGATATGCAATGACGCAGATCATCATATAAAACAAAATAATAAAAAACTGCAATTGCCAACCCGCCTGCCAAACTAATAAACTATGGCTAATATTCCTCCCATTATAAGGCAGTCTATGGGGGGCCTATTTTCAGGTGTAGACTTTGGATACGCTGTAATAGATGAATGAAATAACAGATATTAAGATAGATTCATTTATTGGCAACTTAAATGGCATCTAATTTGAATTGTAACCAAGACATTGCATTATACTTCATAAACTTCTCTTTTGTCGTTCTTCTATTCTTCCTTTCTACCTTTATTTTACTTATCACATTAAGTAGGTATATGAAAACAATATCAGAATAAAAGGCAGTGGGTTGTTTTCGCGTTTTGTTTACATGATGAAAAGAACAGATGCTAAATATTAGTGTAATAATATAATATTAGTGCATACATTTGTTTTATAGATGTGTATACCTCATATTATTTTAAGAATTTATTAATTTTTCAGTCCTAATAAAGTAAAGTAGCAACGTAACGCCCATCTAAGCATAGGCATCCTCGTTTCTGAGAGGTTTTTTTCCGAAAAAAATTAAACAAAAACGATAATTAGAGTTACAGGCCATTTAGCAAATATAATAATTAAACATTTTCCAATTTCAAATAAGTTAATAAACTTTTACAAGTTGAAATTTCATAACTTTTTGCTTTATATACACATACTTAAACATCTCTTTTTTTACTTTGTTGTTACTACTATTTCTTTAACTGCTTGGAAGGTTTGACAGCGTAAGAAGAACATACAATCAGTCATTACATTTGATGTTGTTGTAAAAGCCGATATAAACAATAAAATGACTGAAACAAAACTGACTTAAAAGCTTTAACAAATTAAAAAAACTTAGTCGGGTAATTGGTGTTCAGAAATACTAAAAATTGGTTATAATAATAATAATAATGTCCTCCAGACCGAATTTCGGTCACGTCGGCCAGTCTCAACGGAGACTAGCCATCTGCGCAGGACAGGATTATAGTGCCCAAGTGTATGCGCAAGCAAAGGTGCACTCTCTATTCCCTCACTCTCATAGTCCGATGGGACAGTATGCCGACACGACCGGAGAGAGATCAGGCGCAAGACCAAAGGCTTTACGTGCTTTCCGAGGCACGGGGGTGAAACACCGCCAACTTCCTGACTCCGGGCAGCTATTGAGTATTTCTTGATAGAAATACTCAATAACTGATTTTTTTTGGCACGATCCGGGATTCGAACCCAGGACCTCATGATCAGCAGACGCACAACTACAACCAGTAGACCATCGAGGCAGTTGGTCTAGTGGTAATTAGTTATAATAAGTAGAATTAGACGGCCTCCCATTAGACGACCTGGTAAGATATGCAGAAAGTCGATGCATGCCGGAGGCTAAGGACCGTGCTTTGTGGCATTCCTTGGAGGAGGGCTATGTTCAGCAGTGAGCTTGTGAAGGGCTATAATGATGATGATGATGATTAAGATGACATTGTAATTGTTACTTTGAGATTGCGATATCAAAATGAAAAAGTAAGTAAAAACCAATTTCAGAAATTAAGAAGAATATATTATTGAATAAAACCATTTTTTGCGGATTTTACACATAGCTGACGTGAAGCACTAACGTTCCGGGAAGTCTGCAGTTTGTGGTCATATCCTAGACGCCCCTACCCCCCCAATACATTAGATTTGATAAACCACAAATTCTAGCATAAATATAGTGTTCGCGTAAATATGAGAAATCATTAAGAATATATTAATTTAATTTTCCACATGTTTCTGAAGTCGAGGCTTTAATCCTTCGATAAACTATGCCTTAGGACTGACTTAAACTAAATTATTATATAATAGGGAATTATTTTAATAGTTTGATGGTGGTTTTTACTTTTCATTTATAGTTTTACCTTAACATCTACAAATTGATTGATTCATTTAATCGTTTTCTGATGAACTCATAGTTACCAATAATATAATCATATTTACTAACTATTAACTTCATGTTTTTATACGTGGTAGAGCCACGCTGCAGCAATATTATGGTTGACACGAATAGGTTGGCTCAACCGGGGAAGGAACACGCTTTAACACAATACCAGCGTAAAATAGCAGCATTATGTAAGCGAACAGATTGTTTCCAGCTACAAATAAACTCATAATACATTCATCTAATTTTAAGATCTCTGCAACACTTATATCTTATTCTTTATCAAACGTAAAAAGTACACTTCTGGACATAGCTGAATAACTATCTGACTGTGATAGATATATATACCTAGCTTTCAGAAAAAGACAAAGGGTCATCGGATCACGTCACTTACCAAAGAAAATAAAGCAGTATTGCGATGCGAGTGTGGTCCTTTCCCGAGCAGATTCGTTCGTGTTGCAACTTTAACTGACACGTACCAAATCTAATTGTAACCAATTAATGTTTTTTGAATGACCGTTAGATGTTATTGCTCAAACAATTAATAAAAAAGGTTATAATTTTTCTAAAATATTAAAGTGATGTAGTCTATAGAGTCTATACTATACGAGTATCATGTTAGCAGTCCAGCGGGTGATGGTAAGTGGCTATAGCAGCCCATACAAACCAACACATACAAAGAACGCAACGGATGCGTTGTCGCTCCTGAGACTTAAGATTGAAAATTAAAATCAAATATCTAATATCACACAACCTGTAATTATATTGACTTTCATACTATTCTTAACAAAACTAAACAAAGGCTGTTGCTCGGCAATTAAGAAAGAAAATAATAGAAGAATTATTTAAGCTGATAACAAATGCCAACGTACACGCATTCCGAAGTAGAAAAGAAACTCTACGGCGTATTAAGTCAAATATACAATAAGTAATTTCAGTAAGCTTTGAAGATCACACTCTAAATAATTTTATGACTATAAAACACACTGACCCCATTAGTTGACCCACTGCATTTCGATCTATTTCTATTTTCTACTAAGGGCTAAATAAGTCGACATCATCTCATCCGTCTTTACGGGCAAATATTCCGTTAAAAAAGGAACGATTAAGCAATTAACTGATTGTAAAGTGTTATAAATTGTTTGTTTAGAATTTTTTTTATTCGATTTTAAGTGTTGCGTCGTAGGATATTCATGAATTCCAGAAATTTTGATCAGAAGCCTGACAAAATGACAAAATGTAGACCCAATTTCAAGTCCAGGTTTGTGATCAAAATCCTAGATTTGTTTAGGATTATGATAAAATGGATATTGTTTGAAATCGAAGTGCGAGTACCTATTTCCCGCGTTTTGATTGTAAAATTTTAGGATTTTGGTCAAATGATGAAGAAATCAAATGTCGATTTTGTCATATTCCGGTTTTTGATCAGAATAGAATTATGATCTATTTAAAAATTAATTCAATTAAATTTAAATTAAATCAATCTTGGTTTAATAAAAATTCTGCGACGTATTTAAGGAAATATCAAGGAATACTATAAAAATATATAAAAACTATTAAAAATTTTCCAACGTAATAAACATATTATAGCAGATATAGTTTTTGTTACATTCGTTATTATCTGAATCAATGCTGAAAGGAAGCATAATATTGCCAAGTAAACAAACAAAAATGAATTGGCAACGTTTATAACTTTTATCTTACTTTCATTAGAACGATTTTAATTTGCTTGACATATGTAAATAGGAAATATTTCGTCTATTTCACCTTCCTATTTCATTTTGTAAACAAATTCATTGACAAGAAAGGCAATGAAATTATTACAATTTATATAATATAAATTAATTCATGTGGAGTTACTTATTACGAATGTATTTCTATCGATTAGTGCACAAAGTAAGCATTAACCTAAACACAAGTGGCTCAGGCGCATTATTGCCCGCTTTCGTATTGTGAATAAACATCGTAATGTAGCAGATAAACTAGGATGGGAGCCAAGACGAAAATATGCCACGGCGCGTTTTTCCATTGGATTTCGCGCTTTGGAAACGGATAGTACTAGTCCCCCTGATGTTCATTGTTAGTTAACAGATGGAATGCGATAAAGCGACAACAACCATTACGATCTTACAGATAAACGACAAGAAAGTTCCACGTCTTGTGTCATTTTCATAATATTTTTTTATTCAATTTAATTTCGTCGACGAAAATACAACGGCTTTGACAGCACGAAATTACACAATGATCTCTAAAAACGGTTCTAGTGCTTTCAACATTGTCGCCGTCAATTCGCGCCTAGTTCACAGAAAGAGAAGGATATCTACATAAGTAATAGTTGGCTGTGTTCATTCTGTTTTTGTGTTCTATACTATGTCTTGCAAGGTCGCACGTGGTGAGTGTCCAATGCACGGAACAGGTGCACACGCGTCAAGGTAGATACGTAAATTTTCATTCAACCGTCCGTTTTATTTACACCGTCGGAAATTAGTTCCACACTGCGTTCCCTGACGTACGACGGACCTTCGCAAACCACTCGAGAGCGAAATTTACGAGCCGGTAACCAAACGTTTTCCCGGAATAAGTGGGCGTTTTGTAGTCAGGAAGTGTACAGTTGAGGAAAAAGTGGATGGTTGCGTTGTTGTTTCTGTGTTTAGTTTAGCATTTGTCGGTTATTTCCGGGTGGTATAGTCCCGCTTTCGGCGCTTACGTTGAGGGTATCGCTAATGTTTACGTCGGTGATCACTGTCAAGTGTTATGAGATCGTGCGGCGACGCAGTCGCGTGGCTGTGTTTGCAGGCGTTAGATGAAGCATGTCGTTTCTCACCTCCTCTATCTTTAGGCTCTTGCGGACCACCTTGCGGGTGACCGCTGTCTCGTATGTTTCCTCGATTGTCTCCGCCATCTTTGCGTTTCGCGATCGCAGCGAGCGTCGCGCGCGACAGTTGCGGCGGTACTGGCTGCGCGCGTTTATTTTAAGACACCGGTCGGCGTGCGCCCGACCAGCTCTTCGGTTCGGACTCTGGATCGAGAAGATTTGTTAATGTCCAAAACAACCCGTATTACCGACTTATTAAAACTTAAAATCATTCCACTACGCAGTACAGATGCGTACATCAATCGAATCCAAGTGCGGTGCGGTACATTAGTGAAGTAAACCTGCAAGAATCTAGGAGAATTTACTGATGGTGCTGGATGTCAACGTGTCAACTCAAAACTTGTCATTAACGCTTGTGAGATACAAGTGTTTCTAGCAGACAAACTAATTACATGATGTGAGTCATTTTATCTTAATCCTGAAAGGTAACAATGCATCTTATGCCTTCGTTGTTTGAAGTGTGCTGCAGGTAACCATGGACTACAGTTGCCACTTACCATCAAGCGAACTGTAAGTTGTTTTATCACCACTATGGACTGAAGCCAAATATCGTACGCAGGCACTAAAAATTATGTATATGAAATAGATAAAGTGACTTTAACAATAACCCGGGAAGAATGGAACTACAATGGAGTTTCTGAAATCGGGTGGAATACCGGTACTTGAAGTCCTTCAACAGTTCATAAACTCCATCCTCCATGATTGCACTACTCCGGTGCCGTGAACAAGATGTGCAGTGGTCCGTTTCTCAAATAAAGGCAACAACGCTCTATTGAAAAATTACAGACCGAATACACTCTGAACTTCGTCTACGTGCCGTTTTCAAAAGTCATTATAAATCGTCTCGCACGCAGACTTGACAACTTCCAGCCTTCCGAACAATCCTGTTTCTTCCGAAGAAGACTTTAGTACCATACATACACTTCGGCTTATTGTACATGAGAGCGAGGAGTACAATGTCCCATTTTGTCTTGCATGTTCATGAGTAAGCCTTTGATTCCGTTGAAAGTTTGCGGCGCTGCAGTCCCTTTAGTGGTGGCAAGTTTTCTTTCGGTATATCATAGTCCTAAAGTAATTATGCAGAAGGCCACGATGACTATTTTAGTACAGAATCAGTGTACCTAACTGCAATTTTCTAACGAAGGAACTCATGTTTAAGTCCCGATACTTTAACACAGAATTACAAACCTCTATATCTGGGATTAGTTCTTCGATTTTATCGTCATAATTACCTCTAAAATTGATACAGCTAGTATGAAGAGCTATATTTTGTGTACCGTTTTGTTTACTAGTTCTTATGCTACCCGCAAATTCCGCACTTGGCTAATTAAATTAAACTCATGTATAATGTTTACAAAATACATTATTTTATTTAATAATTGCACCTCTATAACTGAAATAACCTTTATTCTCACCTCTATTAATGGAACCTTCTGTAAATGAGACAAATATTTATTTATACCTGGATATCTGAGACCGGGTAAGTGGAATACCTCATTCGCACAAATTTGCAGGTCCATTAAGGTCCCAGTTATCCAGGTTTCACTGTATGAGACAGGTTAGGTTTCTGGGATATAACGTCACCCTCATTAGAAGAGGTTTTTAGGATGCTGGACTGGAAAGGATACGGTATCAGATCCATCTTTAATCATCATTATGGACACTAGGCAAGTACCCAGGACCCTGCGATCCATATGTCCCTAGTTCCCGAAAGATTACCAGTCGATAAATATATTTAATTTGACAAATCTTCTCATAATTATTTTCTTACCTTAAATTATTTTTTTCGTCATCATTTTTTCTTATATAATTCAATAGTATACCTGCATTGACAAGCTATGATGACTCGCACTGATTAAAACCCCATAGTGTTCTTTCCCCGCTTATCGGAGAGCCACAGGTACGCTTTCGCACAAGATGCCCTCGAGGATATGGCTCGGAAATAATTCAGAGTGAGCTAGGCAAGTCAACTTGGTGCGGCCACCTCGGGCCGACCCTACATCTTTAATCAGCCAGGTGGGTTCCTCTTTATTCTCCGTGGGTGACCAACCAAACGGTTGTGGGGTGCGAGCAGGTATGTTTACCTAGGGCAACTTGTCAAGCGAGGAGTAACAACCGAAGACGATGGATGCAGATGGCTCAGGGCCATGCTTTGTGGCATGCCTTGGGCGAGGTCTATGTTCAGCAGTGCATTGGATTAAACATATATAAACCTGCTGCCTCTGCTGGTGGTCTAATGGTCCTAAATGCGATTGCTAGCCATGAGGTCCCGAGTGCGAAGCCAAAGAACAAAAGGGTCAGGCCAAATCAGTTGTTGTGTTTTCTGTCATAAAACTCTCAGTATCACTCGGCAAGCTGGCAGTGTTTCACCCCCGTGCCTTTGAAAGCACGTTAAGCCGCGGTTCGACACGACCGGAGAGAGATCAGGCGATCCTGCGCCCGATCTCTCTCCGGTCGTGTCGAACCGTCTCATAGGACAATGAGAGTGAATCATCAATATGATATAGCCTTTGAGAAAGACTTCAGTAACGGCGAGAAACAAAGGTGATAACCGTAAGCTCCGTTTTGTTCTATTTCCGAGCGGATACTCAATTAAAATTATTAGAATTTATACAAGTGACTTCGAGCTAAGTCGCCTCACACTAAACAATCTGTCAAGAATGAAGTCACTTTAAAGCCTAATAATTTTACATTTCTAGTGGGAACCATTAAAAGCGCAAAACACATTTACGTTGCCCATTAATAAATGCTCCTTACTCTTACAAAGCATTTGGTGATGAACTCAGCAGCTATAAACTAAAATGTCAAGTTGTAAATCTCGTTTTATAGGCCGAAGCTTTAAATTAATAAAAACATAATTTCAATGGGTATTAGCTACTATTAGTAAACATTACGAACTTAGCGGTGAACACACATTTATAACATACTAGCTGTTCCCCACGACTTCGCCCGCGTTTGCGTGGAACCCTAATTATTTTTCTAAAATATAAGTAGCCTAAGTTACTCCTTATAACATCAGCTTTCTGCCAGTGAAAGTCCCATCGAAATTGGTCCAGCCGTTTCGGAGATTAGCCGTAACAAACAGACAGACAGACAGACAAAAATTTTAAAAATTGTGTTTTAGTTATAAGTACCGTATATACTTTCATATGCGTTTAGTAAAAAGCTGGTATATTGACATTACAAACTTCATTTTTATTTATTTGTGTAGATTATAATTAAAATAAAACTAAGTAACGTTGATATGAACAAAGAAAATATGCAAAAGAAACGGGTTAAAAATGTCTCTGATTTATAATAAAACCGGCAAAGTGCATGTTGCACTTGCGCATGAACGATGTCGTACCATCGTAAAACACGTTTCTATTAGGGAAATCTATTATTTAATTTTTAATTTATTTTTCTTTTTATTATTTTTTGTTATAGCGGCGAAATACACATTCTGTGAAAATTTCAACTGTCTACCCTTTTCGGATCATGAGATACAGCACGCTGACAGACAGACGGACGGACGGACGGACAGCGGAGGCTTAGTAATAAGGTCCCGTTGGTTACCCTTCGGGCACGGAACCCTAAAAACTAATTTATGCAAACTTCAATGATAAGGAGGGGCCGGTAATTCGTTTGTTGTTTAGTGGCGGTGTAAATGAATCAATCATCCCGTTATCCCTGGGGTGTAGTAAGAGACTATGGGAAACGCGAGAATAACCTAATGTCTTTAAAATATACGGTAGAATAACTATATCTATCGGTCTGATATAAAATACCCAGACCAGCTACTACTAAGGTGTGAGATGTATTGCGTTCGACAGTCTGTCAACCGTGACAATCAAGGCAAATAATTGGGATACTCTCAGTGGGATCACCCTACTATGAGAAAAGCCTATGTCTTCCAGTAAACTTTTATGGGTTGATGATGAAGAAAAAGATCATAAGTAATGCGACAAAAGTCTTCAGTCTCAGACCTCCAAGCTTTCGATTAACTCCTGCAAGTCGGGTTTTTATTGTCATTGCAAAGTTCGCGGGATAAAAATATACTTATATAAAATCTGCATCTACCAGGTTCTTTTAGGAAACAATTAATTTGAGGCGTTACCATTGTAATGATTTGGAGGATATTTATAAAAATTGTATATAAATGTTAAAAGAATATAAATAAAAACGAAACTAAATAGAATATAGCGATGATAAATTAGTGATACTTTTACGGGTTAAAGTCTGTCCGATTTCAAAAGCGATATTTATAAATGAAAAATATGATGTGTTAAATATAACTTAGGTTTTGTTTACTTTTAAGAATAACAACATACGTCAGTTAAGTACAATATAGTAACAATTTCCTATAAATATATATTTCCTATATATAATATAAATTCACAACGAAATGAAAATGAAAAAAAAAATTATATATATACGTAATATAAAAGGATCTATCGAAATCCAGTTCAGTTCAGTTAGTTTTTATATTCGATAACAGGATGATTAATAAAAAAACCACAACAGTTGTAAAAAATTGGTTATTAATAATTTTCAAAAAATCACATTACTTTGTATTTATAGAGATTTATAAGATACTTCCACAAGCTCTTAAAAATAAAAGACAAAAATTTCGACGCGATACATTATTAAAAAGAACCTTTAAATCAGGAGGTAAATGACAGATGTTCAATAATCGAGACTATAGGGATTATAAGTACATTATTTTTATAGATTTATAACGGAAGGAAGTTTTACCAACTCGAATATTTCCAAATCCGTAGATTAGTATAAAAATTTCCGTAGATGCTATTTCAAAATATCCGTAGATCTGCAGACTTTTTTTATAGGAAAGGGGGCAAAAGAGCATGCGGCTCATCTGATGGTAAGTGACTACTGCCGCCCATGAACAACTACAACACCAGGGGAACCAGGGGAAATGCAGATGCATTGCCGGCCTTCTTGAAGGTCCCAAAGTCGTATCGGTCCGGAAAAATCGCTGATGGTAATCGATTCCACAACGAAGTTGTGCGAGGAAAAAAACATCTTCTAAATCGCACAGTGGTGGACCGCCAATCATCCAGATGGTATGGATGGTATCGGCAGTTCTGCCGCGACGTGCCTTCGTGAAATTTGGTGGCTGCGATTAATCCGAACAATTCCTCAGAGCACTCCCCGTGGTAAATGCGAAAGAAAATGCAAAGGGATGCAACATCTCTTCGCAGTGCCAATGAATCGAGCCGATCGGAAAGGACTCGGTCGTCGACAATTCGAGCCGCTCTGCACTGGATGCGGTCAAGTGGAAGGAGCTGACACTGGGGAGCCCCTGCCCAGAGATGGGAACAGTATTCCATGTGAGGCCGAACCTGCGCCTTGTACAGTTGCAGGCGATGTGCCGGCATGAAATACTGTCCCGCTCTGCTGAGCACGCCAAGCTTTTTAGAGGGCAATTTGGCCTTCTCTTCCAAGTGACCACGAAACTGCACGTCACTCGATATGTCGACGCCGAGGTTCCGATACTGGCTGAGGCAATAAAGGGAGTGCCTTGAAACTAAGGAGATACGACAAAGAGGTTCCTTTTAGCGGTAAACGCGCAAACTTGTGTCTACTGAGGATTAAACTGGACTAGATTTAGTCGCCCCCAATCCGAGACTTTGTTCAGCAAAAACTTGACTTCAGACACAAGTTTGTTCCGGTACTAGGCGATGTTTTCCCGAGAAATATTGGCACGGCCGGTGTATAGAGCATCACCAGTGCTGTCATCCACATAGCAATGAATGTTACCAGTTTGCAACATATCATTGATATGCAGAAAAAACAGCGTTGGTGATAACACACAGCCTTGTGGAACACCAACGTTAATAGGCTTGTAGTCGGAGCATGCACCGTCTACAACGACCTTGATGCTCCGATCTGCAAGGAAGCTGGTGATCCAATTGCACAATTTATCGGAAAGCCCATAGGAAGGGAGCTTCGAAAGAAGCACTTTGTGCCAAACCCGATCGAAGGCCTTCGCAATGTCCGATCTAACAGCCAACGCCTCCCCCTTGGACTCTACTGCCTCCGCCCATATATGAGTCAGATAGACCAGAAGATCACCAGCTGATCGACCCCGACGAAAACCGTATTGGCGGTCACTAATCAGCTGGTGATCCTCAAGGTACCGCATGAGCTGGCAGTTATTAATAGATTCCATTATTTTGGAGAACAAGGAGGTGATGGCGATAGGCCTGTAGTTGGACGGGTCTGAGCGGTCGGCTTTTTAGGGATTGGGTGAACAAAAGCTGTCTTCCATGATTTCGGGACTACGCCTAGGGAGTAGGAGTACCGGAAAAGACGCGTTAGAACCGGTGCCAACTCCGGAGCACACGTCCTCGGCACAATTGGGGGGATTCCGTCAGGCCCACTCGACTTGTGGATGTCCAGGGAGAGGAGTGCTTTACGAACCAAGCGCAGTGAGAACCGCACATCCGGCATGGAGCACTCATACCGCGGGATGGTCGGCGGTGTGTTCCCCCCGTCATCAAGACTCGAGTTGGACGCAAAAAGGGAGCCTAAAAGGTCGGCTTTCTCTTTTGCGGCGTGGGCCAGTGAGTCGCCCTCCCTGTGCAGAGATGGTAGTGATGGCTTACAGAAATTCCTTTGGACAGCCTTGGCGAGAGACCAGAATGCACGGGTTCCCGAAGGAAGGCGAACTAGCCTTCCTTCTTAGAACTTTCTCGCCAATTCTGCCTATGTACTCTGACTTTGCCTTGGCAATAACTCTTTTGAAGGACCTGGAGTCGAAGTTATACTTCTTTTTAAGCATGCTGGTGTTTACATCCCGAGTCGCTGAAGCCGAAGCCCAGGCTTGATAACATTCCTGCTTACTGTGTAATGCAGTCTTACAGGAGCGACTAAACCAAGTCTAAGATCTACATCCGATGGGTACCACAGATGATGAAATAAATAGTTCCATTCCCTGTAGCACCACATTGGGCACAGAGTCAGCAACAGCACTGGGATGATCCGGCGAGAAGCGAACCCGCCCCCATGGGTAGGATGCAAAGAAAGACTGCATTCCGTCCCAATCCGCCGACTTGTAATGCCAAACACGGCGGCAACCTGCAGAACGCAACCGCGAGGGGAGCGTGAGTGGCACCACACTCCGGATCAGACAATGGTCCGAAGAGCCGAGAGGGGCATCGACAGAAACCTGATATGCGTCCGGATCCTCCACATCTGGAATCTGCGTAGTCGAAGTAATCAGTTGTGTCAGACCATATGCCAAGGCAAAGTCATAAACAGATCTGTCCGCGTGATCGGTTAAACGTGAACCGAGCCTTTCGGCGTAGTGGGCGTTAAAATCGCCAAGGATCACGATCTCTGCGGATGGGACCTGTTGTAGCAAGGAATCTGTAGCCATTTGGACGTGGTCGATCAGTCGGTCTGTATCGGCATTACCACTATGGGACCTATAGAGGCACCCGTAGATGCGAATGGTCGTCGCTGTCTACGTGTAGCCAAAGGATGGACAGGTCCGAACCTTCAAGACTGATATATACGTATACGCAAACTCCAACCCGAGGCACAAAGGAGTGCTCCAATTTATAATAAAAGCAAGGCCGGCTTCGATGTCTCGAGATGGTAGTGGACGGCGTTTAGGTTCGAGTGAAGTCCCCTGATGATGATGAAGGGGTCGCCTTGGTATTGTTGCCCAGTTTACCCCGAGTAGTTATTGTTTGGAGCGGAATTTTACACCCCCCCCCCCCCCCCCCCCCCAGAATACACGGGGCAGCCCGAGCACCCACGCTCAGGAGTGGAATAACATGGTCGTGAATGCTCAGCGAGGGATTCTCCAGGGGTGCTGGTACCCTCCTGGGGTAGTCTTTGATGTAATTCCGCTACCATGTTGATGGGGGGGGGGGGGGGAAGGATTGGGCCTCCGGCCACCTGCACTCAACAGACGAAACGCAGAAGCAGAGCTTCTACTTCACGTCGGTATTCTGTAATATCGTGGTATCAACGCGGCTCGAGCCGGCCTATACGTGCAACAGCAAAAAGTGCCGCGTGGCTCTACCACCATTAAGACTGCTTAAGAGGATCGAAATTTTTTGTTTTTGTCATAGAATAGATCAATTTTTTGGAGAAATTCTTTCTGTTATGTAAAATTCTTGTTGTAAGTTCAATTTTAGTGTAACATCGAAAAAATTGCTTAAAAATTGTTTTCTTTTAATTAAATTATTTTTAGTATGGAAAAAAGAAATTAAATAAATAAGACTTAAATACGAGTATTTGTCAATAGTTATACTAATTTCATCGTGAAGAAGAAATTCATTCAAAATTCAAATAAATGCTGTATCTTTCAATATTTGAAACAATGTCAAATTCAATTTTCGATTGTCGGTTGTCTGTTTTTGTTTTTTTATTGAGTTTTTTAAAATCTAATTATTCTCAGAGGACTGTGAACTTGTGAAGTACAAAAAATTTACATGGAAATCAAATTCCGTAGATTTCAACTCAAGTTCCGTAGTTCCGTAGATGATGAAAAAATTCCGTAGACCTAAGGAAAAATCCTTAAAGTTGGCAACGCTAGGAGTGCCGTAGTAGCTCAGGAAATAAGTGCCCGCGCATAGTACCTACTACGTGAAAAACATAAGTTCTGCTTTCGCCGAAACCAATGAAATTGTAAATAGCACTTCTAAAATTTGATTTATCACACACTCTATTAGTATAGAGTTAGTATTTTATTATTATATTTTGAGTTTATATTGATTCCCTCTATTAGTATAGAGATCAGTTAATCATGAAAGAATTCCACTAGGAATGAAAAACACAACCCGTCTTCTTGCATTACATTTGCACAGCACCATCTATCGATAACACTGGTTAACTATTGTACTTTTTCTAAGAATATTGAAAATTAAAAAAGAAACTTATTAATTTGTGAAAGCTTCAGTATGTAATATATGTAGAAATAAGTAATAAATGTTTCAGGATTATTAGTAGTTAGTAAGAAACGTGTTGTGTTAAAAGTTTGTGCTTAAAATAGTGAAATAATAATAGATTTATATAAGAAAATTAAAGTTGAATTAAAGTGTAAAATGCCTTTAATTTGTGAATTAAACTATTGTATTAGTTAAGATATTCATGTTTATTAATAAAGATTGTTATTTTAACCATGTGTGTTAGATATTTAAGATTTCTAACTTGGAAAATGTTCTGTAAAATAGGTGTATTCTGTTGAATATCTTTATATGTTTTTATGTATGATTTTTTTCTGCGGGTAGGCGCATAATAATACACAGCAATTTTTTGTGCTCTTGTAAATATTAATTTAAAATAAATATATTTAAGCCAAATATTATGATAATAGTGCAAGCTGATTAAGTGACATTCACCAGCAGTACTGATAGTTGTTTTTACCAAATACTATAACACTTAATTACACTCTTTCACCATGAAGACTATCGAACAATCAATGGAAGAGATGACAACACTGTTCCAGTCAAGCCTTGCAGCTTTTCAACAAGAACTCAACAAAACTAGTGTTCCTTCTCCTTCATCATCATCTCCACTAGCTACAGTCTTTGAAAATTTTAAGACTTTTGTTATTTCCGTGCTCCAAAACTTACAGCAGCAAGTTCAAATGGTCTCAAAAGACTGCGATCGGTTGGAGATGCATAATCGTCGCAGAATCTTGCTGATCCATGGTGTACCCGAAGATAAAAATGAAGATGTTGCTGAAACTGTCATTAAGTCACTACAGCAGACCAAAGTGTTCATAGCTCAGGAAAATTTAAACCGGTGCTTTAGATTGGGTAAAATTAAGGACAAACCCAGACCTCTTTTAGTGGAGTTTAAGGATCTTGGTCTTCGTCACAAGGTCTGGACTTCAAAAACAAATCTTAAAGGTACTGGAGTAACCTTGTCCGAATTCCTTACAAAAGTTAGGCATGAAGCTTTTCTAGCAGCTCGCAACCGCTTCGGAGAATCGAAATGCTGGACAAGGGAAGGCTGTATTTATGTTTTAACAGAAGACGGGGTACGGCATTCCGTGTTCACTGTTGCTGATTTACAGTCCATCCAATCACCGTCATCATCAAAGCAGAACCAAGATGGTGCTAAATCTGCAGAAAAAACCAAGCCAACTAAAACTCGGAGTCGCGTTGCGGCCCGTAAGTAATTACAGCTTCCGCAACCTTTATTAATTTTCGTTAAATAACGACTTTAATTTGTGTAGTAATTTTTGTTATATTTCAATGTTTTAGTACCCTTTAATTTGTTTATTTTTGATGCGTATGTATCATGACTCATATATTTGTTATTGTTTTTTTTTACTATAACTGGTTTTACGGCTCTGGGTTCTAGCCCTTCTGAGCCTATATTTTATTGTTATTTGTTACCGTCACAGACTACGATCAGAGGATACTACGCATGTTGCCATTGATCAGATATTATAATATACTCTATAGCTACATATTTATTTATTTATGACTGGCTAGCACTTGTTATTCGTTTGTGGTTAATTCTGAATAAACATTTTTTTTTCTAATGCATGGCACACATACGTGATGCATACGTGTATGTCACCTTAGCATAGACATGTCATATCTTTCATGTTCATGTCCCGTTTCAACTTAGATCTACTTAGTTGTCAGTTATGAATTTTCTTTGTACGTTTTTTAATTAACTATTATTAATTAAATATTATTCATATTTTAGTGTTGCTAGTCTGTCGGCATAAGTATTTGTAGTACATTTTGTTAGTAGAATTGTCGCATTTCATTGATAATTATGGTGTTAATAAACAATTATTATTTTTGTATCATATGTACTGCTGGTGGGTGAGTGTGTATTGTGATACGTAAATTATTTAAGTAATTAACATATTTAAATATTTATAGGTGTATATATTATTTATATTCATATTTTTATCTTAATATTATTTTTATAGTTATTTAATAAGTATTATTTTATTTGAATAATTATGATGAATATTTCCCTAAATGATATTTACTTAGGCTCTAGCTCTTTCGAGACTTGTTCCTCGGGTACTTCAGATGACGGAGATGACAGTTTCCACAGTACTCTCTCTCTCAATTCTTCCTTAGATTCTTGCTTCTTAGATTGTGCTAATAATTTCAATGTAATTCACATAAATGCTCAGAGCATTCCCGCTCACTATCCTGATATGCTGACAAGCTTAAACCACAAAAACATTCATGCAATTCTGGTCTCTGAAACTTGGCTAAAACCGTGTTTACCATCCATTTCTTATGCAATTCCAGGTTTCCATTTATTGCGAAATGACCGACCCGTCAAAACTGGTGGTGGGGTTGCCATATATCTTCGTAAAGATATTCGTTACTCTATAGCCAGCATATCGTCCACCACAATTGTTGATAGTGCAGCAGAACATCTTTTCATTGAAGTCACACTTTCTTCCTTCAAAGTGCTCTTAGGCGTCGTTTATAGTCCCTCTAGCTCTGTTAATTATTTTTCTGCCTTTGAAAAAACTTTGGAAGAATTGGTTCCGACATGTAAACATGTTATCATTATGGGTGACTTCAATACGTGTCTTATCAAAAATGATGTCCGTTCAAAAAAATTGAAGTCCGTAGTTGACTCATGTAATCTTCACATCTTGCCTTCTAATCCTACCCATTTCTTCCCTAATAGTGCCCCTTCTCTTCTAGATTTAAAAATCGTTTCCTCTCCAGAATACATATACAAACACGGGCCGTATACTGCCGATGCTTTTTCTTACCACGATTTGCTGTTTTTGTCATATAAATTACGATTACCAAAAGTCAAGTCCCGTGTTCTTCTGCTGCGTAATTTTGCTAGAATGGACGTCGACCGTCTTAAAAATGATGCTGCCAGTATAAACTGGTCGTTAATTGATGAGACAACAGATGTTGACGAACAAGTGCGTCTTTTAAATGCCTTTATAATGCAACTTTATGACAAGCATGCACCTTTACGACCAATCAAACTTAAATATCCGCCGGCTCCTTGGCTCACAAAAGAGATTAAAGATTTAATGACAAGAAGAAACCTAGCCAAAGCCAAATTTAAAAAGGACCCCTGTAATATAAATCGTGAGAAATACAGGATACTTAGGAATCGCTGCAACACGATGTGTAGAGATGCGCAACGACGTCACATTCACAAAACAATTGAGGAATCTGATCCCAATAGGGTTTGGAAATTTCTTAAAAGTTTGGGAATTGGCAAAAAGCGAAATGACTCCCTTCCTCCTGATTTAAACTTTGAAATGCTTAATCAATACTTTTCCTCAAGTTCTAGTTACGTTAACAGTTGTAAATCTAGGACACTAAATCACCTTCATTCTTTGCCAACTCCCGATTTCCCCGAATTCGTTTTATGTCAGGTTGCTGATTGTGACGTTAAAAAGAATATCACAGCTGTAACTTCTAATGCAATTGGTAATGATAATGTCAGCCGAAACATGATTCTCCCGCTCTTAGATCTATTAACTATAAATAATAAAATAAATAATAAAAATTCCTTTATTTTCAAAAGTCTTATAACAAAGATTTGTCGAGTTTTCCCTTTAAGTAGTCATAGACACTTGTGTTGGGAATAACTCGCTACTTCCCTTACGGTATCCTCAATAAGACTATTAAACTATATTATATCTAGAAGCTTAGAATTATAGAAATGTGTGTGTGTGTGTGTGTGTGTGTGTGTGTGTGTGTGTGTGTGTGTTTATGTGTGCGTGTATGTCGGTCACCTGTAAGCCCTACGAATGAGGTTCCTTGGGATCGGTATGGGTATTCCGCATACAGGTACCGACATTAAGTTTAACCGGAGATTTAATTAATTCTTATAAAAAGTTTTTCAACATCTTCATAACTAAGTGAGTCCAACCATTCTATTAAAGTTTTCTTGCAAGTGTAAGATAACATGGGGTATATTTTAAGTATTTTATTTACTTTGTTGTATATATGGGCGGATTGACCTCTATATTGTCTTCTAGCAAAAGCAGTATGTACAGCAGTGACGGGGGCAACAACATCCTTCTTTCTTTTATGACTTAGGTCGACATAAGGCAAAGATTTGTGGCACGTTAAAATGAGATTCAGAACATAGAGTTTTCGTACTGTAAGTAGACCACTCATTCTATATAGTGTATCAGTGGGAAAACGATAAGGTTTGGAGTAAATGACTTTGATAAGCGATCTCTGAGCTCTTTCAAGTGCAAGGAAGTGAGTTTTGTCAGCTCCTCCCCAAATCGAGATACAGTAGGTGAGCACCGATTGGGCCAGGGCTACATAGATTCGGTTTTTAAGTTTGTTGCACATAACCTGCCGTAATGATTTGAATACCCATATGAGTTTCCTAGTGCGGTTTGTTAAGAGTTCCAAATGTGAGTGCCAGCTAAGTCGTTGGTCCAACATTATACCTAGATATTTAGTTTGGCTGACTTTATCAATAGTAGGGCAGTCACAAATCAGGTTACCAGGATTAGAGCAAGTGTGGATTTTTATGGCAAAGTTATGGTAAGGTTGGGATTTGTTAGAAGGAGTGAAGCAGATGTAGTTGGTTTTCTGGGTGTTCAAGGTAAGAAGGTTGTCTCTGAGCCAATTAGATACATTGATTAAACCCTTTTCAGTACCTGCTTGGACAGTATTCCATGTGCTACCAGTAAAAACAAGAGCAGTGTCGTCCGCGTAGGAGTATATGCTGCCCCCGACATCCCGTAGATTACATAGATCATTTATGTATATTAAAAAGAGAGTCGGGCCCAGGACACTACCCTGCGGAACTCCAAAACTAGGCGTGGCTTTATCACTGAGTATATTATTTATTTTTACTTGCTGAGTTCGGTCTTGCAGGTAACTTTTAAAAAGCATGAGTGGAGTATCCCTAATACCTATGCATTCTAGCCTGTGTAAAAGAATAGGCACAGAGACGGTGTCGAAGGCCTTTTTTAAGTCCAAAAAGACTGTAAGACATTTGCTGCCATTGTCTACTTCACGAACTATAGTAGAAGTGAGATCAAGAATCGCATCTTGAGTTGAAAGACCCTTTCTAAAACCATATTGGGAATTTGCTAGTAATTTAAATTTATTTAGGAAATTAACTAATCTATTGTTAAGCAGCTTTTCAATTATTTTGGAGATGGAGGTAAGGACAGAGATAGGCCTGTAATTGCTTACATCCTCTCTGTCCCCACTCTTATGCACAGGGGTTACCATAGACCTCTTTAAGACGCTGGGGAAAACACCAGTACTAAAGCAAAGGTTTGCGAGGTTACATATGTACGGTACAACAAAGGCTCTAGCATGCTTTAGAAAACTAGTGCTGATACCATCCCATCCAGGTGAGCTCCCAGAGTCCAGACTCATCAAGATGCTCTCGACTTCTTTTTCGTCAGTGTTTAGGAGGACGAAGGATGAGGTCTGTATATAGTTAGAGATAGGGGCTACTAGTACACGACTTCTAGTGCCCGAATTTGTAGCAATTATTTCAGCTAAATTATTTCCTATACAAGCAAAATAATTATTGACATAGTTAACCGATTCTAGTGGTAGCGGTTTTAAGTTAATTAGCGCTACATTATTAGATTTGGGTGGTTTGTATCGAGTGATCTCATTTACTGTATTCCAAAATTTACGGGGGTTATTAGCAGATTTATTAAGAAGTTTGCCATAATGCTGTCGTTTAAGTTTTTTGATGAGGTTGGAACAGAAATTTCGAAAACGTTTATAAGTTATTGTTATAATTGTATTATGGGGGTCTTTTTCTGCCTTTTGTTGCAAATTATTTCTTAGCCTTATGCACCTCAGAGCTCCGGGGGTTATCCAGGGTTTTAATATCCTTTTATTGTTAGAAAAATAGGATAATTTAGAGTTTTGTTGGATAGCTGACTTAATGATATTAATAAAAGAGTTGGCAAATTCTTCAGGGCTATTCGGCATTTCCGAAAAGGGAATACTCGTCGATATGAGAGTATTATACGCCCCATCAAAATCTATAATTAGCTTTGACTTAGTTGGAGATTTGTGGGTAGATGTTTTAGATAACTGAAGCAACACAAGATTGTGGTCTATGATCGTCGTGTTAAGGACGGCAATAAAAGCTACAATGAGGTTGACTTCAAGTTTTATCATTACGTGGTCGAGGCAGGATCTCCTTCTCGTAGGTAGAGTGTGACCAGGCAATAAGCCATGCAGGGATAGTGCGTCTAAGTAGCTGAGTCTATTACGGCGATACTGAGGCTTCTCTGTAGCTATGGGAAGCAGGTTAATGTTTATGTCACCTATGACAGACACATTTTTATGATGACTAATAGTTTCCAGATGTAAATCTAGAGAGCTAGTAAAACTATCGGCGTTTAGAAAAGAGGGGGAGCGGTATATACCCAGAAAAACATAGTTATCAATCTCTATTTGTATCCCAGTAGCGTCTGTGAGGTGAAGGTCAATAACTTTAGCTCGGTGATTGTTTTTTATATAAGCTACTACACCATCATTCTGGTTTAAAAGTTTAGTTGATTGGTAGGAAGTGTAATTATTTAAAAATGGTATTTGTTTGTTAGGGTCTAATCTGCATTCGGTCAGTATTAGCACGTCAATTTCGAAGTCCAGTACTGATAGGGTAACCAAAAGGTCGTCGAAGTTCTTATAGATACTAGTCATGTATTGGGTTACAACAAATAGATTATTACGAGAGGAACCCAACCGATAGTAAATTATATCTTCTATATTACATTTAATTGAGTGTGTTATATGCATACAGTCTAGTTCCTGGTTAGTGAGCTGGCTATCCATTAAAAAGAGAGTAATTACAAATTAAATAATTGCAGAGGTTATTACATAGGGTGAGTGGAGATAAGTTTGTTAAAAACACTTGCAAGTATACAAGAGAATAGGTAGGATTCATCGATGAGAGTAGGTTGTTTACATTGTAGTCTGTAAGAGTGAATGTTTGTTGTCGTATGTTTTGTGCTTGTACTGTTGATGTAGTTTTATGTAAATGTGTATGTATCGAATTTGTGAGGTGTGAGCGTGTGATATTGTACATAGGTGTGTTTGGTTGTTGTAGTTTGTTTGCAGTTTTTGAGACCAGAGTTATAAGTGAGTAAATGAAAGTTGCGCTAACAGGAGATGTAAAGTTTACAGCAGTTGTCTTACCAGAAACAAGATAATAATATGTATATTGGATGAAGCACAGAGAAGTTGCCACTGAGTGTTTTGAATATAGTCACTTTTGTTGAAGAAGTTGGTGCACCTGTGCCTCGCTCTGGATGCATATAATTTTAGATGTATCGTCTTTTCTCACAAAAACTCTTCCAAACGCAGTCCAGCAGTATCTATACCCATTGGATTTTGCGAGATCCCGAGACAGGAAGAAAAGTCGGGCACCCTTAGCGGTGAGCTGCTCTGATACATAAACTGGCGTTTCCTCGCTCGTAGTAAAGCCTAGGTGTTTTGCTTGTAATTTGCATTTATTTTTGGTGTAAAATTCCTTAGACTTTTTTAGTAGTTCAGATTTCAAGATCGTGGATCCTAGTTCCAATATTATGGGGGGATTTTTCTCCCTGTCATTACGTGGCCTTATTCTGAAAATATCCTTAATATCCCGCGTGCACAAATCAAGGTTTATATTTTTCGATAGGCAAGTTATCATACTTATTAAATCATCCCTGTTCTCAGAGGGTTTACGAGGAACATTTTTTAACTCTAGACTTGCTTTGCGTGACGTCCTTTGGAGATCTTCAATTTTGTCTTCAAGAATATTTATGTACTCGCGATCCTTCTTTACTTGAGTTTCCAGTTTATCAATTTTCTTTTGGAATTCCTCATTTTGCAGAGTTAAGAGAGACACACACTGTTCAATGTTTGAAGTAGTTTGTTGGAGGGTCTTAAGTGTATTCGTGATTTCCATATGTGAGTTTTTTTGCTCAGTAATAAATGACGTTATGAGTCTAGTCATCTCCTGTTTGAAATCAAGAAACTGGGAAGGTGAAAATTCATCCTCTCTTGGTCTTCTATTATTTCGAATTAAAACATAGCTGGAGGGGGTATGTTCATACTGTGTATCCATCAAGGCTTCAGCCTGAGGCCCCATACCAGCGCCCACATCAGACTGCTGCTGCAGATTATTTTCCCTCGGGGTTGTAGTCGGAGGTGTCCTCTGAACCGACATTATGCACTATGCGCGTAGGCCTAAATGCAATATAAAAGCCGACGGGAATGCGTATTTTGTGTAGTAGGCGGAGCGGCCGGTAACAGCGCGTGATGCCACCCAGGTAGGAGGAGTTTTGCGTGTGATTAATTAGTGGACGGGGCTAGCTGGTCTAGGTTGCGCGAGAGCAGGTCTTGCTTATATCTCGTTATCTTCGTCCCACTAGTGGTCGTCCCGTTCACACAGTAGCGTCAACCGTCGCGCCGGACACTTATGTTCGCCTAGTACGCGAAGCGGAATTTTAATAGAATATTTATTCTTATTTACTGTTTAAAAATTTAAATATAGGTTTTCTAGTGAACAGGATCGCTCAGTACGACATCCGAGAGGGAAGAGCCTCCTTTTCATAACTCCTATCATAACTAAAATTTTCAACAATTCTATAAATACAGGAACTTTTCCTACTCTATGGAAAGATGCACAAATTATTCCACTACCCAAGAAATCAAATCCCAAGTCCTTCTGTGATTATCGTCCTATTTCCATATTACCTTTTCTTTCTAAAATTCTTGAGCGTCTTGTCCAACAGCAACTTAATCTATTTCTTAATGAAAATAGCCTCTTAAATACATTCCAATCAGGCTTTCGTCCTGGCCATAGCACGGTCACTGCTTTGGTTAAAATCACAGACGACATTCGGGCAGGAATGGAGAATCGGCAAGTTACTATTCTTACTCTTCTTGATTTCAGTAACGCCTTCAACACAGTCGATTTTGATATACTTCTAGCTGTGCTCCGTTCTATTAACGTATCTCCAGCGGCAACTGACTGGTTTCGTAGTTACTTGTTTGGACGCCGTCAATGCATCCGTATTGAAGACACTTATTCCTCGTGGTGTTCTCTGGATGTAGGCGTACCACAAGGTGGCGTGTTGTCTCCTCTCCTCTTTTCAATTTTCATACGCTCTATCACTTCAGGAATAACTTCTCTCTACCATCTTTATGCAGACGATCTCCAAATATATTCTCAAACAAGTATCAATAATCTTCCATCTGCCGTGCTATCCACAAATCGTGATCTCGCTATTATTTCAGAATTTTGCACATCTTATGGAATTAAGGTTAACCCTAGTAAAACGCAGGTAATAGTGATAGGTAGCAACAAACTACTACAAAAAATTACTTGGCATACGCTGCCTTTCGTTTGTTTTGAAAATTCTGCTATTCCTTACAGTAAGGTTGTAAAAAATCTAGGGGTTCTAATTGACAGTACAATGTCTTGGGCACCACAAATTGAACAAATAAGTAAGAAAATGTTTGCAGCTTGTGGAAGTCTCAAAAGACTTCGAAATTTCTTACCCATTTCTACCAAAATTGCGTTAGCACATTCCATTTTGTTGCCTATTTTAGACTATGCTGATATATGCTACACTGATATTACCATGGAGCAATTAAACAAGCTTGAGCGTCTTCAAAATCTTTCCATTCGGTTCATATTTGGCTTACGCAAATATGACCATGTATCCCAATTTCGAAATCAACTCAAGTGGCTCCCAATTCACCTTCGCCGGAATGTTCATTTACTTTCTTTACTTTTTTGTGTTCTGTTTGATCCGGAATCTCCAAGGTAAGGTAAGGAACAATTTCACTATCGATATGAATTTCATGATCGTAGTTTGCGTTCAGTGTATGGCTTGGCTTTGAACACTCCTTACAGCGTAACTTCTTTTTATAATAAGTCATTTACTTCACAAGCAACCAGACTCTGGAATTCATTACCACTTAACATCCAGCAAGCGCAATCTTTACAGATTTTTAAAAAACAACTGAAGGAGTATTATTTGAATTTCCCGTCATAATTATAAATTATATGCATTTCCTCTTTTTATAAATACTTGTTTTTTTTTCTTTTTGCTTAATTTTCTCTGCATATATATATATGTATGTATGTATGTGTGTATATATATATATATGTATATATTTCTCTATATGTATGTATATATGTATATATTTATTTATTATATAATTCATATATTTATATAAATCGTGTTTAATTATAAGTTTTTGTCCTCAGTTTCATTTTATATTGCACGTTGCACCTATCCGTCAAAATATATTACATTGTTCCCTATTACGTTCGGTTTGTCAGGTAGAAATCGCTTAAAGCGATATGACCACCGTTTGTAGTTCTTAAGTTATTCCGTAATTGTAACACTTTGTATAAATGCAATAAAGAGTTATCTATCTATCTATCTATCTATCTATGTGATAACATTGTAATGTATATCATAATGATAAGATTCTGTATGTGTTTCTTATAAATAAAATTGTGTAGATAACCATATGTTTCATAGAATTAAACATATGAGGTAAAATACAAGGGTGCAATGATGAAAATCAATGTTAAGATATGTCGAAATGGCGCGCGGTGCGCGGTTCTCTTTCGCGTATAGCTCGCGACTAGGATAGTAAACTGGTACTTTGGAAATTCGTTGTGTCAGCCCTCAAAAAAGAAGAAGCGGGTGAGGCGGGAGAAGAATAAGGAACAGCCTCCTTCTCCTCAGGCTGTGGACCTCTACACCGACACCACGAGTACAGATAGCCGCAAAAACGCAGGTTACTAGGAGCGAAACCAATGTGGGCAGAATGCCTAGGAAAGGGCTCTAACTGAAAATAGACCCCGCTTTACACATAGAGCGCGCCCTACCCACAGGAAGGAAACAAGAACCAATGTTCCGAGACCAGTACAAGCAACATAACCTCAACCACCATCAACCGACCTCGAGACAGCTCATGCCATCGAAAGATTAGTAGGCATAGCTATCGAGGTCGGTAGTTGTACGGGCTGCGGCACGTACATTTTTGTAGCGTCAGCAGTTTACGGTATTACGCTACAATAATGCATTTTGAATCAGTGCGCTAATTGAGCCCAGCAATACCGGTCACGCGTGCTCGCAGTATCATTTCTCATCTATCATTAAATTAGATTTAGTTGGTTCTATCAATAAACTATCAATTATCAACTTCCCAGTATTGACTATCATTCACTATCAACTACTGTCAAACTATCAAACGTGGGGGTTCCGTCGCGGCCCTTACATATTTCTGGTCCTTCGAGCCGGATCAAATTCAATTATCAACTTCCCAGTATTGACTATCATTTACTATCAACTACTGTCAAACTATCAAACGTGGGGGTTCCGTCACAGCCCTTACATATTTATAGTCCTTCGAGCCGGATCAACTGCTTGGAAGGCAACTATGCTGACCATTACACAATTTAGGCGTTAACGTTGATTCGTGGGATTCATTGCTTGTACATCTCCTTTCGCAATAGCTCGATGCTGACACGCATAATGAATACATGGCGTCAGTCAAGGAGCCCCGCGAGTTACTTAATATGCATAAATTTCTATCATTTTTAGAAGCCAAGTTTACAAGTTTAGAATCTTCTCGAAAGAAACCTGAGACCTCTGCAAAAAATGTACATAGCAACAACAATTATTCGCCGCAGCATTTCAATAATGGGTATCAAATAAACTTGAATAAACAAGCCTATCCGATGCACGGTAAATTCACTTTACAACAATCAAACGCGAATAACAATACTTCTTGGAAATTTTATAAGTGTGGACTTTGTAAAACCAATGAACATTGTCTTTATTATTGCCGACAGTTTTTAAACATGACACCGCACCTAAAGCTTAAGACTGTATCAAGACTGAATGTTTGCGAAAATTGCCTTTATTCACATAATGGTAAGCCGACAAGCCGATTTCCGACAAAAGATGTACAGAGTGCAATGAAGCGCGTAATTCTATTTTGTATCGATCATCTATATACTTAATATAATAAAGCGGAAGAGTTTTTTTGTTTGTTTAAACGCGCTAATCTCTGGAACTACCAGTCCGATTTGAAAAATTTTTTTTGTATATTATAGCTAGATTCATGTGGAATAGTATAGGCTATCTAGCATTAAGCTATATCACTCAGCTAGCCTTAAATATGGATATTTGTTAAACAAGTCAGAAGAAAAAGCACTCCCGAAATGATTTATCCGCGTACGCTGGTGTTATCGTTAGGGATACGTAAATACAATGTTCTAAAAAAATATAGATCTTTACTCCATCTAAAAAAAAGTCCTTGATACCATATATCTATTTCTTATACATAAGCCGTAATTAGGTATTTTGTGACAAAAAAATATTGAAAATTTAAAAGTGATTTATGAGCGTTATTATTAGGCATGGCCTATTTATCCTTACGAACGAAAGTTACTTCATCATCAAGACAATTTTATGAAGATAAACTTTGTTCTTTATACCATGTTATTTGGACGCATAGTTTAAGATATAATATAAAATTAAAATCATTCAATACTTGGCAGGGCGCGCGAACAACACATAAACCCTAGCCGCCAGGTGAGAACTGCGAGAACTGCTCAACCAGGAGGGGGAGGGAAAGTGGATAAAACTTAAGTTCGCTCTACATCATACATAATATGCCGACAGATAAAAGTACTCCATTAATTATGCAATTTTTTCCATCCATTGCTATCAAATAAAATATTTAATTGCAATTATAAAATGCTTGAACTAGGTCATGTCGCGCACCTCTGACACGTGGTGACGCGGGTGAAACCGCGGGGCACAGCTAGTTTCAACATAATTATAATAATTCGTCGAAGGTAGCAACCCGCGGAAGCAACCAGAAACCTGAAACTTCGGGTCAAGTACTAAGCAACTCACATGTGTCGATGCAATGTGATGTGCCTGAAATTCTTTTAGCTACAGCTATACTTAAGGTAAAAATATGATGGGGGTTTCGTCAACATGCGTGCTCTAATAGATCAGGGGTCCCAAGCTTCTCTCATCAGTGAACATGCGGCTCAGTTGCTCGGCCAATCTCGACTTCGATGTCGGGGAGTGATATCTGGAATAGGTACTAAGGAGAGCAATTCTAAGGGCGTCATGACTATTAAATGTAAAGCTATAAATAACGATTTTGAATTTGAACTGGAGGTATACATAATGAAAAGCCTTATCAAAAACTTACCTAACTTTAGCTTTACAAAACCATCCTGGACATATTTAAACAACATCACGTTAGCTGATCTCGAATTCAATATCAGTCGCCCGGTCGACCTTCTGTTAGGAGCAGATGTTTATTCTTTGATTTTATTGGAGGGAATTTGTAGGTTGAATGATAATATACCGATAGCTCAGAATTACGTTTGACTCGGCGCGTCACCCGATGGTGACGCGCCGAGTCAAAGGTTCTCAT
The DNA here is from genome assembly GCA_963668995.1 of Parnassius mnemosyne. Taxonomy (NCBI): domain Eukaryota; kingdom Metazoa; phylum Arthropoda; class Insecta; order Lepidoptera; family Papilionidae; genus Parnassius; species Parnassius mnemosyne. The sequence continues at coordinate 16,607,608 of CAVLGL010000104.1, forward strand.
CAGTGAACATGCGGCTCAGTTGCTCGGCCAATCTCGACTTCGATGTCGGGGAGTGATATCTGGAATAGGTACTAAGGAGAGCAATTCTAAGGGCGTCATGACTATTAAATGTAAAGCTATAAATAACGATTTTGAATTTGAACTGGAGGTATACATAATGAAAAGCCTTATCAAAAACTTACCTAACTTTAGCTTTACAAAACCATCCTGGACATATTTAAACAACATCACGTTAGCTGATCTCGAATTCAATATCAGTCGCCCGGTCGACCTTCTGTTAGGAGCAGATGTTTATTCTTTGATTTTATTGGAGGGAATTTGTAGGTTGAATGATAATATACCGATAGCTCAGAATTACGTTTGACTCGGCGCGTCACCCGATGGTATGTAGGTGAAGTAAACGCCGCCGGGGGGGGGGGGGGGGGGGGGGGGGCGTGTGCCGCTTGCAGTCGCTCGACGCGTGGGCGAAGTCAGTAACTTGAACGCCGCGGCTTTGTCGCCTAGTATGAAATGAGGTCGTTACGCGACGGTCGGCGCGTGCCTCCTACGGTGTTATATTTTTTGTTATTTTTTTGTGATAACGAGGCGGGTCTTAAAGTATGGAAAAGATTTTGTTGCGCGTCGGCCTGTTAATGGCTTTGGAAGTTAATATTGAATTGTAACGTCGCGTTGAGTGCCTTTTATGAAGTTGTCTAATCTCGTGCATTTTTGCTTGACAACAAGGCGGATCTCATACAATTTTGGTGTAACCGTTATGAGTATTGTTTGCGACCGCTGGGTAGGTTGCGTGCGGCCGGTGTAGATTTTGTGACGGTTTAGAATTTGAGTAAATTGTGCGCGCCTAATTTACTATTGAATTTTTGGGTCTCGTGTAGACCACCTCAAATGGATTCGTCTGATTTGTACGCTTCTTGGCGGGAAGCTTGTATTGGGTTTGAATTATTAAATTAACTTTGATTGACATTAATTTGATTCGAAGAGTTGCTTTGTGGCATTTTGATATCGTACGAAAGAATTTGGCTTGGTCGGGAAAACGCTGAGCTTTGTGACTCGAAAAGAGACCGCGTTCGTTCCCGTGTTTGTAATTATGTGCTAAATGAACCCGGAACATTGAACTTTGACCTACTGTTCTTTACTTGTGTCGAGTATCACTTGTTTTAATTTCAATGAACGTTGATTTGGTTGACTTTGAAGTTAATTAAATGTACAATAAGTTGATAAACTAATACAGCGAAATAAAGGCAGAATTTTTCAATTGGTGATCGCCCACCTTGAGAGATCTCTCCTTTGGAGAGAAGCAGCGCTTGTGGATCTGCGGTCAGGTTACATTGTACACACTACTACACAATACTTACATGCACCTAACCGGTACCCTGATGTCAACCCTACCTCCTGAAATCGGTAAGTTTGTTGTGCTTGCTTATTTGCCATTTATTTAGAACATTTATCCATAAGCCATTGGGCTCCACCCTTGGTTACTCGTCGAGGGGACCACTCATGGGCCCTGGTTCAGTCGACCTTTGTTGGGGCAATTAGGGGCGTGTACAGTTATTATTAACGACTTAAAGGAGATCCAAAAATTCTGGGAGATGGAGGACATCAGTGAAGAATCGACGAAACAATGCATCGACTATTACAAGTCTACGACTATCAGGCGAAAAGACAGTCGATACGAAGTACGTTTGCCCCTCGCCCCAGACTTTTCAGATAAGCTAGGGGAGTCAAAATCAAAAGCTATCGCTCAATTTAAATTGTTAGAAAACACATTCAAAAACATGAAAACATTAAAAATCAATATCAATCATTTATAAACAAATACCGCGCCCTCGGACACATGATTCCAGCTACCGGTAAACCGACGCAGGGACGTCGGCATTGTGTATTAACTCATCATTGTGTGCGTTCTGACGACACTATCATGAATTCTAAATTTAGAGTGGTATTTAATGCTTCGTGTAAAACATCATTGGGGAATAGCTTGAATGACGTCATGAAATGTGGTCCTAATCTCAAACAGGATCTGCAGTCTCTCATAATCAAGTGGAGACAATATCAGTTTGCATTCACAGCCGACGTTGAAAAAATGTTCAGGCAGATTTGGATCCACCCCGATGATCAGCAGTTATTAAGAATTGTTTGGCGTGACTCTCCCTCAGAGCCTATCAAAGACTATCAACTTACCACGGTCACATACGGAACGAAAGCAGCGCCGTTCCTCGCGATGATGACTCTCAAACAGCTTGCATGTGATGAACCTAACTATCAAAACAGTCAGGCAGATCGACGTATTAAACAACTGTTTTTACATGGATGACCTGGTCCATGGGTGTCACGATATAAGAATCGCACGTCAATTACAAAAAGACCTTACCAATTTATTAAAATCAGCTGGATTTCATTTGAGGAAATGGAGATCAAACTCCGATGACTTGATCAAAGTGGAAGAGTCAGCTTTATCAAAGGACTACGACTTTAATTTCAAGCAATCAGCGCAAACAAAAATCCTTGGGTAAAGATGGAATCCACAAGAGGATGTTTTTATGTTTCAATCAAATTTAGAACCGACGAAAGTCTCCAACAAGGTCACAAAGAGAAACCTTTTATCAGACATATCAAAACTTTTTGACCCGCTCGGTTGGCTATCACCACTATCAACTAAGTTAAAAATTATTTTTCAACAAGTGTGGGCTGCAGATAATATTAACTGGGATGATCCTATACCGAATGATGTATATGTAGAGTGGAAGAAGATCAGAGAGGAAATGCACAATATTCAAAACCTTCAGTTACCTCGATGGCTGCAGATCCATGAGTGCGACAGTATCGAGTTACATGGGTTCAGTGACTCGTCTGTCAGAGCTTATGCATGTGTGATCTATTGTCGTATCAACAAGGGCAATAAATCATCTGTAGTATTGGTGGCCGGCAAAGCCAGGCTTGTACCAACCAGCAAGACAGTATCATTACCGCGGTTGGAACGGAGAACCAACCAGATGGAAAACGTTTGTGGCAAATAGAGTTCGTACAATAACCGAAAATATGCCACCTGGCTGCTGGAGGTACGTTAAGTCGGAAGAAAACCCAGCCGACTGTGCTAGTCGTGGTCTAACTGCATCACAACTCAAAGCTCAGACCTTGTGGTGGTTGGCCCGACCAAGGGCATAAGATCGCTTATACAACAAACGAAGAATTAAAATTATCAAAAACAATATTAGTAGCACAACATCAACCTGATTTTATCATTCAAGAAATCCTATCAAAATATAGCACAATTAACAAAGTGGTAAGAACAGTTGCATGGATTCGGAGATTTTTAACTATCAAAAAAGGACAAAATATAAATTATCAACAGTACGAGAGTTGAAGGCAGCTAAGTTATTAATTATCAAAAATATACAACAAACGAGATTTGAAAGAGAGTTATCAGATTTGAAGCAAGGAAATAAAATAAATCGAAAAAGCAACATTTGTGAACTAAATCCGTATATTGATCAATATGAAGTATTGAGAGTCGGTGGGAGGTTGCGAAATGCCAATCTGGACCCAGACATGAAAAATCCTATCATTATACCCGGCAACCGTCGCCTTGCTGAGCTTCTTATAGATTAGGCGCATGAAATGACATACCATAGTGGTGCTCGGCTAACATCAGCCAACTTGAGAAAAAAATACTGGATCGTCGGTGGCAACAGAGCTACGAAGAAGAGATTACGTCATTGTATCAAATGTAGAAGGCACGAACCAACCAAACACTATCAAATTATGGGTGATCTTCCAGCAGCTAGACCAAACCCTTCACGCCCCTTCCATCATGTCGCTGTAGACTATACGGGCCACGTGTTTATCAAGGCTAACTCAGGCCGTGGTATCAAAACTACGGAAGGTTATATCGCTGTGTTCACGTGTATGGCCACAAAGGCTGTACATTTGGAGTTGGTGTCTGACCTGACGAGTACTGCGTTCTTAGCAGTGTTACGGAGAATGACAGCTCGCCGTGGCAAACCTAATCACATTTATAGCGATAATGGCACGAACTTCATAGCAGCCAATAAGGTCTTAGAGCAGGAATACGAAGAGCTCCTCAAAACATTTGGTGATGAGTTTCTCTCAGAAGCGTCCGAGATGGGTATAAATTGGCACTTTAATGCACCTTCGTGGCCATCAGCCAATGGTCTTTGTGAAGGAGCCGTGAAAAACCTCAAGTATCATCTAATGAGGGTGGTTGGTGATTAAAAACTCACCTACGAGGAGTACAGCACGCTGCTAGCACAATTAGAAGCTTGCTTAAATTCGAGACCACTATGTCCATTGACGGAGGACGCTGATGATTTAAATTATTTAACCCCATCACATTTTCTATCAAGCGTTCCGATTTTATTAATTTATGAGACGGAACGAGATCTTAGGACTAGCTGGCATTTAACACAAAAAATATTCCAAGACATTTGGAAAAGGTGGCAACAAGAATATTTAACAAATCTATCAGCCCGGAGCAAGTGGCGCCAACCTCAAGAAAATATCAAATTAAATGACATCGTACTCATCAATTACACTGGAGGCGTGGAGCAGAAGTGCGGTGGTCTTGTTCTTCAAGAAAGGTGACAACGCTCTCTTGAAGAACTACAGACCGATTTCCCTTCTGAGCCGCGTCTACGTGCTGTTTTCGAGAGTCATTACGAATCGTCTCGCGCGCAGACTTGACGACTTCCAGCCTCCCGAACAAGCCGGTTTCCGAAAGGGCTTTAGCACCATAGACCACATACATACCCTTCGGCAAATTGTACAGAAGTCCGAAGAGTACAATTTGCCACTATGTCTGGCGTATGTGGACTATGAGAAAGCCTTTGATTCCGTCGAAATTTGGGCGGTGCTGCAGTCCCTTCAGCGGTGCCAAGTTGACTGTCGGTATATCGAAGTGTTGAAGTGCTTGTACAGTAGGGCTACGATGGCTATCCGAATACAGAACCAGAGTACGAAACCTATCCAATTGCAGAGAGGTGTAAGACAGGGTGACGTCATATCCCCGAAACTCTTCACCGCTGCATTGGAAGACGTTTTCAAGCTTCTGGACTGGAAAGGATACGGTATCAACATCAATGGCGAGTACATCACTCACCTTCGATTTGCCGACGATATAGTCCTTATGGCAGAATCGCTGGCGGACCTAAGCACTATGCTCAATGACCTCGATAGTGTTTCCCAACGGATAGGTCTTAAGATGAACATGGACAAAACAAAGATCATGTTCAATGTCCATGTCACACCTATGCCGGTAGTTGTTGGGAGCACTAAGCTCGAAGTTGTTGACGAGTATGTTTACCTGGGACAAATAGTCCGACTAGGTAAGTCCAACTTCGACCGAGAGGTCAATCGACGGATTCAACTCGGCTGGGCAGCGTGCGGGAAGCTACGACACATCTTCTCGTCAGACATACCTCAAAACCTGAAAACGAAATTGTACAACCAGTGCGTGTTGCCAGTGATGACTTATGGAACTGAGACGTGGTCCTTCACTGCTGGCCGTATGAGGAAGCTCAAGGTCGCTCAGCGAGCTATGGAGAGGGCTATGCTCGGAGTTTCTCTGCGTGATAAACTTAGGAATGAGGATATCCGCAGTAGAACCAGAGTAACCGACATAGCCCAACGGATTAGTAAGCTGAAGTGGCAATAGGCCGGCCATATAGCTCGAAGAACCGACAACCGATGGGGAAGAAAGGTTCTCGAGTGGCAGCCTCGTACCGGTAGGCGAAGTGTAGGGCGTCCCCCCACGAGATGGAGTGACGACCTGGTAAGACATGCAGGAAGTCGATGGATGCAGGTGGCTCAGGACCGTGCTTTGTGGCATTCTTTGGGGGAGGCCTATGTTCAGCAGTGGACTTGTGAAGGGCTGTAATGATGATGATGATGATGATGTACTCATCAATGATGGTAACCTTCCTTCAGGCAAGTGGGCCCTCGGTAGGGTGGTCGAATTGCACCGTGGTAATGACGGCTACGTGCGTGTTGTGACGTTAAAAACCAAAAATGGTAATATGAAAAGACCTGTTATCAAACTATCAATACTCCCTATCATCTCAGAAGAAACACAAGATCAAGAATTAAAGCAAGAGAAATCAACGAAGAGTAAGATAAAACAAAGGAATAGAAGATACAGTTTCATTACAGTTGCAACTTCTATCTTATTATTTTTTATGACCCTTATTTTAACTAATAATAGCGGACTATATACTATAAATAAACTACAAAATAATACTAGCCTATTTTTCGACAAAATTGTAAACATGCAATTGATAGTTGACGATTGGAGACTCGTTGTCTATTATGATCTCTACCCATATTGGGAAGGCACCGCCGCGTCCTCGAAGTACATGTAATACCTAGAAACCATCTGTTCGAAGATAAGAGAGCATTCACACTGCGATGGTGTCATGTATCAATTGAATCACGAGCAGTCGGAACTACAGCGCTACAATAACACGTTGCAAGATAAGGGCGACCTACTCACACGTAAGCGGCGGGGAATCATCAATGGTGTAGGTAATATCGCAAACGCGTTGTTTGGGGTGCTTGACAGCAACTCTGCTGAAAAGTATGAAGAAGATATCGAATTAATCAGAAAATACCAAGGACACCTAGCCCAGTTGTGGAAGAATCATACGTCAGTCGTAGAAGCGGAGTCCAATGTCATCAAGAGGGTAGAGTCGATCATGGAAAAGCATCATAAAACTATCAACAAAAAAATGATTGAACTTGAACAATCGATGAACGCACTAAAGTCACAAGTCTCAAATAACTCATATATCAACGAATTTACCTTGACCGCTATAGTTACAAACAACATTTTGAACAAGTTAAAAGAAATACAAACTTATCCTATTGAAACTATCACAGACGTATTTCACGGGAAGTATGATATTCATCTACTAACCCCCAAGCAACTCCACCACGAATTAAGTGCCATCTGTACTCAGATACCTAAAGACCTATCACTACCTACCGATCACGCGAATTATTCAAATCTATACAAATTACTTAATGTAAAACCACGCTTATCGAAGTCATTTCTTATTTTCGAAATCCGAATTCCATTATTAGCACAAGACACTTACGAAGTCCTTAAAGCAATTCCCATATCTAAACAATCAGGTGGCAACATGATCAGCATTGTCCCTATTAGCGAATACCTCGCGTTAAACTTAAACAAGGATTCGTTTATATCGCTATCATTTACTGATTTACATGACTGCATTGATAGCGATTTAGATAGTGTGTTGTGTCGATTCAAGAAGCCTATTTATCATATAATCAATGACAAGAGTTTGTGTGAGAAGGATGAAGGATTTGGAAGCTGTAGAACTATCATTAACACCTGCAAAAATATTTTCATTACAACAAGTAAACTTAATAACTACTTTTATTTCTGTTGTAATAAATGCTACTTCAAGTCGTTATGCGAAGATCAAGTTACGGCTATTCAATTGAGTGACGCCGGACTTATAACGCAGGGTCAGGACTGCCTTATCAAATCAGTTGATTTCCATTTTTATGCATACAAACCAGATGCATCTCAAATCAATTCAAAGCCCGACATTGGTATACCGAAGGTCGCTTCGATTAATCATTTAGTAAATATCTCGATGCCGGAAATGAACGCCAGCACGACCTTGGAGACTATCAGCCAACATAAACTGCTTGCCATACGAGAACAATTGGATGTCATGAAACAGACTGAGCCGTTAGCAGCAGGTGTATCCTATCACAACATTCACCATTACACCGTCCTCTACCTGGTGATTATAACGGCTGGAGTATTCGGCGGATTCTACGTGTGGCGGTGCGTGCAGCGCGCGCGGAGGCGGGCAGGTCGCGATCGCGTACAAAATAAGTGTAGTGAAGTTAAGTTTAATAGTGAAGTGCAGTGTAATAATTACTTAGGTCCCGAGGAACCAACCCACGTTCCAACAGATACACGCAGAAGCCCGGACGTACTGGACATCGTGCTCTCTAGGAACGTCAACTGCCCGATAGTGGTAGAGGTGCTGTACGACCTGAACACACAGCACCTCCCGATACTAATTACCCTTGGCCTCAAAGCAGTGACTACACCAGCCAGAGCCTTCAAGACCAAAATTGACTGGAGGCTCTACCACCAACACCTGCCGGAGTGACCTTCAGTCTATATACCTATTAATACAGAGGACGACGTAGAAACCGCTGCTACCAAGATCACAAAAAACATCCAAGAAGCCCTCAACGCGGCCTCTACGATCGTTCCATTAACCGCAAGAAAGGACGTCCTACCGCATAATATATGCTCACAGATAAATCGCAAGAGGGCGCTAAGGAAGCTCTGGGCGCGTACTCGCTGCTCAAGATTGAAAACGCAACTTAACCAACTCACGGATGAACTGTCGGTTGCAATCCAGGCCCACAGAGGAGATATTTTTTTATAGGAGAGGGGGCAAACGAGCATGCGGCTCACCTGATAGTAAGTAACTACCGCCGCCCATGAACAACCGCAACACCAGGGGAATTGCAGATCCGTAGCCGACCTTTTAAAAAGGAGTAGGCTTTTTTCTTGAAGGTCCTTAAGTCGTATCGGTCCGGAAAAATCGCTGGTGGTAAACTATTCCACACGGAAGTTGTGCGAGGAAAAAACATCTTCTAAATCGCACAGTGGTGGACCAAGGGTAGAACGGATATCCTAGTAGAGCACTTCGAGGAGCAATTTATGCCGAACCCAGCAAGTGCGGAGTTCATAGACCTTGATGCCCGAAAGGAGAACCGCGTACAGGAGCCGCGCCACCGCTTGCAGGAGAGTGGTACATCTCCCCCGCTGAATTGCGGAGGACAGTAACCCGCCTGCAACCTAGGAAGGCGCCGGGGCATGACGGGATTACCAACGCTGCACTTCGACAGCTACCCAACAGAACATTAGTAGAGATAGATCGTCAATACAATGGAATACTGCGGACATCCCACTTCACGGAGGACTGGAAGATCGGCAAGGTTATCATGTTGCCGAAACCCGGGAAGGACAGGCGTAGAGATGCCAGCTACAGGCCGATTACAATACTACTGCACATAGCTAAACTGCTTGAAAGATTATTGCTAAGACACGTCCGCCCGTGCATACAACTTTGGGTGGAGCAGCACGGATTCAGGAGGGATCACTCAACAGCAACACAGCTGACCAGAGTGCTGCACTACCTTGCGGCCGAGCACAACCGCGGCCGAAATTGGTGGTCGTCCTTCTCGATATAGAGAAGGCGTTCGACAGGGTGTGGCACTCTGGATTACTCTACAAGCTAGAAGATTAGGCTAGTATTCCTCCTGCTATGTTGCGGCTAGTGGCGTCATTCCTGGCTGACAGGAAGTTCTACGTCTGTGTAGAGGACGCCATGTCCGCAGCAAGACCCTTCAGAGCCGGCGTACCACAAGGCAGCTGTCTGTCTCCAGTCCTGTACGCAGCTTACACCAACGACATCCCAACCCTGGAAGGACATCTGCGCGAGTGGAAGGACGACGTTGAGCTGGCGCTATACGCGGACGATAGTACCTACTTCACCTCGTCCAGAAAAGCCCAAATCGCTGCTAGGATGCAAAGGCTGTTGGACCTGCTGCCACCATGGCATGAATAGTTATACAAAACAGTTGTAACTAATACTATGGCGAGTAAGGGGAAGGGAGAGCCTTCCCCACTCCCTCGCGTTAGATAACCCCCGGATCGTCCGGGCGTCTTAGATAGACCACTAATGGTGAAGGACCTTTCGAACCCTGAACGCTCAAGAGTCGTAGGTTCCTTGAGCCAGATTCCCACAAGGAAGTCTGCGTCGCCGCATGAGGAGCCCGAACTGAGCACCGCGCTCACGCCTACCGCGTCTGAGTACGCAAGTACACGGGAACAGCTGCCCCAACCACAAAGGGCGAAGAAGACGGCCAGGAGGCATACCCCACCGGAAACCGACGCATCGCTGAACTGCGGAGGACAGTAACCCGCCTGCAACCGAAGAAGGCGCCGGGGCACGACGGGATAACCAACGCAGCACTCCGACAGCTGCCCAATAGATTACTTGTAGAGGTAGGTCGATTCTACAACGGTATACTGCGGACATTCCACTTCCCGGAGGACTGGAAAATCGGCAAAGTGATCGTACTGCCGAAAACCGGGAAGGACAGGTGTAGAGCAGCCAGTTATAGGCCAATCACGCTGCTACCGCACATAGCTGAACTGTTCGAAAGATTGTTGCTAAGAAGCGTCCGCCCGTGCGTACAACATCGGACGGAACAGCACGGATTCAGGAGGGACCACTCGACAGCAACACAGCTGACCAGGGTGCTGCACTACCCTGCACAACCGCGGCCGCTCATCGTTGGGCATAGACTCGACATAGAGAAGGCGTTCGACAGAGTGTGGCAGTCTGGATTACTTTATAAATTAGAAGCGCAAGCAAGTATCCCTCCTGCTATGTTGCGGCTAGTGGTGTCATTCCTTACAGATAGGAAGTTCTCGTCTGTGTAGAGGACGCCGAGTCCGCAGCAAGACCTTTAAGAGCCGGCGTGCCACAGCACAGCTGTCTGACGCCGATCCTGTACGCGGCTTACACGAACGACATTCCAACCCTGGCAGGACATCTGCGCGAATGGGAGGACGATGTAGAGCCGGCTCTATATGCGGACGATAACGCCTAATTCACATCGTCCAGAAGAGCCCACATAGCCACTGCCAGGATGCAGTGCCTGCTGGACCTGCCGCCACGATGGCTGCACGAGTGGAGGATGGCCGTCAATGTTGGCAAAACGACCGCTCTGCTCACCCGCCGCTTCAGGAACTTCCCACCACCTTTGACATTCAGGGGCCAAGAGATCAAGTACGAAAAGGCCGTGATCTATCTTGGATGCCAGATTGATAGGATGGTGCGTATGACCACGCACGTCGATATCGTCGTCCGCAACGCCAAAGGTGCGCGGGCGGCGCTCCGTCCCGTACTGGCATCAAAGCTACCTCTGAAGACTAAAGTGAAGCTGTACAAAATGAACGCAAGATCAAGACAAACACATGCTGCTCCGGCCTGGTACGCACTCCTGAGCGATCGACAGAAGCGGCGACTGCAGGCCTAGCAGAATTTATCATTACGAACCATCGTCGCTACGTCCGGAATGACGTCATAGCGGCCAACCTGAAAGTAGAAACTACACAGGAATTTGTAGTTCGGTTGGCGCGCGCCATGTTCGACCGCGCAGACAACGGGCCACATCCACACCTAACCAACCTGGCACCTTCACATGCCCGGCCCCCGGAAGGGCGACCTCTACCAAGAGAACTCCTCTCTATAGAGATTAGAGAGTCAAGTAACAACCCTCATTGTCACTGACAGACGAACTTAGACTTACTTTGAAACCAACTTGCAGCGACCGGGGAAGCAAACCCCCGATCGCTGCCTTATACTTACAATGCCGAGACGGCTTCCACGACCGGTACATAGTTGTGTACAGCGAGGAGAATCCGGGCAATGGGGGATGCCCCAAGGCCCGAGACCTGCTGTGTGCTAAATAGCACACACGCAGAACACAAGGCTAACGGAAATTCGTTCGGGACCAGCTACCAGTTTTACAGTTTAAAGCAAGAAAGAAGGCAATAGGGAAGGGATAGGAAAAGTAGTGAAAGTTTCAACGTTTAACACTACACTCTTATGGGGAAATTACGAAGATGAAATTGTGTTACTGGTAAAGTGTAGTAAGAATGGGCCGGCTCGAATGGGGAAGGACCACGCTATCACAGAATACCAGCGTAAAACAGCAGCTTAACACTGCTGTGTTTGGTATGGTGAGTGTAGAGGACCGGTAACAATGCATCTGCATTTTGATTCTTTTTTGAGGATAGATGTAGATGTCTATGGGTCACAGCAACCTGTTACTATCAGGTGGACTGTGTGCTCGTTTGTCACCCTATCTTATAAAAAAAACTTAAAAGTTTTTGAAAAAAATAATTTTGATCAGATTCAGAGAATTCAGAGGATGCTTTGGGTATATTTGGTGACCTTTCCAAGGCCTTCGATTGTGTTCACCATGAGACATTAATCAGAAAGCTACAGTACTATGGGGTCAAGCACACGGCGCTTAAATTTATTTTTCAGTTATTCCGGGTCATCTGTACTAATGGGTGTCCCTCAAGGCTCAATTATCGGTCCTTTTCTACTTCTAGTCTATATTAATGACTTCCCTTCCCTTTTAAGGGATAATCATGATATAGTATTATTTGCTGTAGTATTAATGCTTCCTTGATTTTTAAACTTAAACATCAATCATTTACAACACTGAATGATAAAAAATTTAACAATGTTTTTTAAATGGGGAAGAACTGGACCCTGTTGAATCCACTGTTTTTCTTGGCATCACTCTTGACGCAAAGCTTCTATGGGGCCCTTATATATCTAAACCAGCAAGCAGACTATGCTCTGCAGCTTATGCTATAAAAAAGATTAGAGGTCTCACTAATGTCGAGACAGCTAGATTAGTTTACTTCAATTATTTCAATAGCATAATCTATTATCTTCACAAGCGATATAAATCGACCGGATCTCGTGCTGATTACGAAGCTTTTTCTACTTGCAGGGCGCGAATTAAGAAAAGTATTGATAGCGCATACCTAAACTATCAGAATCGTGTGCAAAGTAACTTGGCAAAGGATCCTAAGTCTTTTTGGGATCATATTAGGGCAAAAAAAGGGGCAGTTAAACGTAAACAAATATTGAAAGATGGAGTAGCATTGTCAGATCAAGAAAGTACGACTGAATTTGCCAAATACTTCTACTCAGTATACAACAGCGAGCCAGCACGTCTGGACGTAGGCGAGGCGGTGGCGGCTGGCGGCGCGAGCAGCGCGCGCGTGCACGTGCCGCAGCTACAGCTCGGCGAGGTGCGCGCGGCGCTTGCCCGGCTCAAACCAAAGCGCTCGGCGGGCCCGGACGGTATACCGGCGTTTGTGATGAAAGACTGCCGCTCAGTGCTAGCGGAACCGTTGTTACACATTTTCAACTTATGTCTAAAGAATTCATATTTTCCAAAAAGTTGGAAAATTACGCGTGTTATTCCGATACCTAAGGGGGGTAACAAATCTACGATTGAATCCTTCAGACCAGTGGCGATTCTCTCAACACCTGCGAAGGTGTTTGAGGGAGCCATCCAGCGAAGTGTATGGGAACAAGTTGCACCGCAGTTATCGGGCGCCCGACACGGCTTCCGGACAGAGAGGAGCACAACCAGTAACCTCTTAAATGCCATGACGTATTTAGTTCCTCATGTCGATGCAGGGTTGCAGGTAGATGCCGGCTACTTTGATTTCAGAAAGGCGTTCGACTTGGTAGATAACGATATCCTATTGTCAAAGATGGCGAAAATTGGCTGCACACCTAAACTGCTTCATTTTTTTGCGAGTTACATGAAAGATAGAAAACAGTATGTGGAGTACGGTGGGTACCGGTCGGAGCCTTACTTTACTAGATCTGGTGTGAGCCAAGGAAGTAATTTAGGGCCGTTAGAGTTCAACATAATGATTAATGATTTACCAGAAGTAGTAAGAGAGGCTAAATGTCTATTATTTGCAGACGACCTAAAATTGCTTTTAGCCATCAAGAGTGAGGATGATTGTAGCCACCTTCAGCACGATATCGACCAAGTAGTAGAATGGAGTCACAAAAATAAGCTGCAGTTTAATATTTCAAAATGCTCTATTCTATCATTTAGTCGATCAAGGGCACCACTCCATTACAACTATAAGGTGGATGGCGAGCTAATGAAGAGGGAGGAATCAGTCCGGGATCTTGGGGTACAGATGGATGTCAAATTGACATTCCGGGAGCACATCTTGAACATATGTAAGAAATCTTATAAACGACTAGGATTTATCCTTCGCAGAGCAGTAAATTTTACCAACATAAAAGCCATCTCAGTGCTGTATGATGCTCTAGTAAGGAGTCAACTGGAGTGTAACTCGGCAATATGGGCTCCACATGAAAATAAATACAGTCTTATGCTAGAACGCATTCAGAATAAATTCACGCGATTTGTATATCATAAGCTTTATGGGGTTTATCCCTTCTATCCCTTGATGTACCCAACCTTGTTTGTTTTGGGCATGGTTGGATACAACAAGTTGGAAACTAGGAGGGATCTAGCGCTGGTAACCTACATTTTAAAGGTGTTCCGTGGTTACATTAGCAACCCGGGTGTGCTGCAGTGGATAGGCTTACGCGTGCCTGATAGATATGTATAGCGGCGACGGCGCCCGAGCTTGTTCGCGGTGCCGCGCGGCAGGACTAAACTGGTACGCAACACCCCCCTCACGCGAACGATACACATACTAAATTTGGTTGCTGAGAAGTTGGACTTATTTTCATGTTCAAGAAGTGAGTTTGCAAAAGTGACACTATTCATAATATGTTATTCTCAAATTGAATTATACAATTGATTGTAATGTGTTGTTATTTAAATTAATTATTGTGTGTTGTAATTACTAATATTATTATCTTATACCATTTAAATTATTACTTTATGCTTTATGATGTATTCCAGTAACATATTTTAATTGTATTATTATTATTATTATTTTGAATTGAGATGCTACATTTATCGATTTAGGTTTTTCCCTGTAATGGTAGATGTTAGTAGGAAATATAAATAAATAAATAAATAAATAATTATGGGATTTTACTATGAGGAAATGCGGCTGATTTAGAAAATCATTTTGTTTTGCAGAGGATGGCCATAAGAGCTATTTATAACCGAGAGAGTCTCTAAGAGAAAATAATCTATTAGCCTCTCAGTATATTTACGAAAATTTTATACATACATACATACACAAACACTCATGCCCTAGCATTTATAAGCATAGCTTGCTTATAAATACTCTAAGAGCATGCCTGTCACTCAGGGAGGTGGGCAAAGACTACGGACTTCCATTTGGCATGATCCTGACTCACCTCTCTCGCCTCCTTTACATCCACATACCTACGCATATATATTAGTAGGTTAAGGTTACTCTTAATTTGGCTCATTTTTTATATATCGCCAATTTGATCGACAAAATTATTTCGCCTAGGGTGTCCCTTCCCGACTCTGCCTTTCACTTATGCAACATAAATTTGCTTTGTCACTCTTTCCTCGTTCATTCTTTCTACATGACCAAACCACCGAAGCATTCCTTTCTTAATCCTTGTCACAACGTCATCTTGCAAACCACACTTTTCTCTTATCACACTATTTCTCACCCTGTCATTCAGATTCAGCAGTAGTGTAGTTGTACCACTTCTAGACCACCTGAGTCAGACGTGGTTCAACGTCGTTCGTCGACGCCCGATCCTAAAAAAAAAATCCATTTTTGTGTAGAATGCACGGTTCCAGAGATGTGTAGATCAATTAGCTAATATCTAATTGATATCCGGTAAGGGCCTCCACCGTCATTAGCGTCCCATTGTTCCTATTTCTATTGTTCTATTGTTCATTAATCACCTTCATTGCAGCGTGTGCGTCGACTATATCAGTGCTATTGTTTATTATAATTCTTTGTTTATACAACGCTAATCTGAATCATCAATAAAACACATTACATAATTTTGTTACAATTTTTATTTATAAAATACAAAATCTTATTAATTATTATCTATAAAATAGGAGCGAAACATCTCATCCACTAAAATATCGTTGTACAATGTGTTCCTTGTAAATATACTCGTAAAACTATGTATTGAACATCCTTGAAACTTATATAGTAAATACATTAAGCAATATTCGCCACAAACTGAAGTCCACTCATTCTGAATCCTATCAACATTCCAGTTCCATCTTTTACAATTCCTTTTTAAAAACTCTAGATGATATCGTACAGGTGATCGTCCATATGAATCAAAATATTGACCGACGTCATTCGTATCGATATATAAAGCTACCCAATGTGACCCTGGTTTATCATCTGTATCCAAATTACATATTATATACGTTGGTACGTGGGTATACATAGGCAGTCTATTAGCTGCATAAACATTATTTTCTAGACTGGGGTGAATCTTTTTCAGATGTTGTTGTACATCTAGTGTATCCATGATATTACTGCTATTAGTAGATTATTACAGTACCTAGCTACTCAATGAATAACATAGGAATGGTCAATTATAGTGATTTCTACATATTAAATTGCATTTTTGTGATATACAAATCGTACTTGAGTCATTGATCACCAAACAAAACACAATACGAAGAAATGTTGAGATAGGTAACGGAAATGTGAGATAAACTGATATGTTTCTAAATATTAAATTGCATTTTTGTGTTATACAAATCGTACTTGAGTCATTGATCACCAAACAAAACACAATACGAAGAAATGTTGAGATAGGCAACGGAAATGTGAGATAAACTGGTTGACGCATAAAGTAATTATCAACTCATTACGGAAATACTTTAGATTAGAATTTTTACGTACTGGTGGTATATAAGACCAACAAACGCAGTCATCGAGTTAGTGTACGGTCGTTTGGCTACAGTGGATCTATCAATAGTACATTTGTGTTACTTCAATACACCAAAGGCTATGGATGTAAGTGTTTATTCTATTGACTAAATTACTTTTTTTCTGTTATTTTCATGTGTGTGTATTATTTTATTTAAATATTGTGTATGTATATGATTAAGCCGTGGTAACTCAGATGGTTAGCGCTAGCTGTAAATTTCACAGTACGCGACCCGGGTTCGATCCCCGCCAGCACCAATTAAATTGTTAATAGCAATTTTAAGTGCTTATTACCACGTGCTTGGTGGTGAAGGAAAACATCGTGAGGAAACCTGCATGTCTGAGAAAATTTCGAAGGCATGTGAAGTTCGCCAACACACATTGAGGGAGCGCGGCGGACATTTCCTTGCTCTAAAACCCTCTCAGAAATGAGAGGAGGCCTATGTTCAGCAGTGGACTTTAATAGGCTGTAACTTTAACTTTTTTAACTTTTATGATTAAGTGTTAACAAATTGATATTAACATGATAACTGTGTTGTTGCAGAAATCATTGAGCTTCGATGAAGATACCTATAAACAGTATTACTACTCGCCACTCTCCCCTCAAGAAGAGAGTGATGACCTCGTCATTAATAATAACACATGCGATGGTGGAAAAAGAAAATCGCAATCGATTGATCATTTTTTTGAAGCTGAATCAAAAATAAAAAAGAGGAAGCTGTTATCATCAACCGTAGCACGAGCCGCTAGAGATGGTGTATCATACATTTCTACTAATTCTGACGACGGAGACCAAGCGACGCATCTCATCAAAATTGAAATGTACGATATGAAGAAGCTATCCAAGATTCCAACTACTGATCATTGGAAACATGCTTCCACTAGAATTAAATATTACGTAAAGACTAATAAGGATAGCATCTACGACAACACAAACGCCCTCGTATACAATATAACAAAGACAATAGCAGAAAGTGAAAAAGTTAAAAAATACTTTTTTAACAATGACAGTCATTAGCTGATCATTAGTGAATGTGATTCTGTTTACTTCAATTACAGGAAGACAAGAGCGGAAGGAAGAGATGAGTGTGGCATACGTGTACAAAACACATCATTGAATAACAAAACTACAACACTGAGTGGAGAAGAAAACGAGAAGAGTATGCAGTACTCAAGAGCTGAATATCCATTCTTCAGTTCAAAATCTAGCCGTTTGCTTAGTTTCGAAAACTGGCCTCTAGTTATGCGACAGAAACCTGAAGATCTTGCAGAAGCTGGTTTCTTTTATACTGGCCATGCAGACGGGACCAAGTGTTTCCATTGTGGTGGTGGTTTAAAAGATTGGGAAGATGATGATGATCCTTGGCAGCAGCATGTTCAGTGGTTTAGTCAGTGTGCTTATGTAAAATTTCAACTCGAACAGTGTTTTGTATTAGATTAAATAGAAGATTTATAAAGAAATAAAAAAAAAATATATTGCATACAATTTGTTTTATTTAATTTTATAACGTTTCACATAGTTACATACACACAAAATGCATTACACATAACACATAAAATCTAACACACAACACATATTATAACCTTAACTACTATAGTCTACAGTAACATTTCTGTTTTTATCTATCTCAATAATATTATCAAACTCAGCATAAACTATACAGTTAATTGTTTGTATTAATGAGGATTCAAATCGTACTTCTATTCTTACACTACCATGCTTTATGAGATTCCAATGAGTTGATGAGTTAGCTGATAAATCAGGAGTTAAGTCAAATGCTAATAGACAGTAACCTTTGCCATACTGTTCACAAGAGATTCCATTTCCTTCATTAAGAAAGTGAATACCAGTTCCCGAGAATAGAGTATGATATGCTGATGTAAATATGCTATTATTAAAAGATGGTTGCAAAGCTTTTGAAGGTATTTGTTGACCATCAATATATAAGCTGAAAGAATTAATACCATAGTTTTCAAAGTTAAATGGATTTTTAGTAAGGGAACCATTAAATGCAGAATTGTTCACAAATCCAATTATACATCTTTTCGGTACCTGTCCTAAAAATATATTATCAAGAGTTTTTCCTTGAACACCCGAAGGAATTGTTAAAACTTTTACTTCAGCTCGAGTAATAGGATATTTAGCAGTGGTAGAAGCTAAAACTTTTTGATGTGCGAGTAATACACTTGGATTAATTCGTGCTCGTCGAACAATAAGAGTTGCGTCCGTAATACAAACTTTAAACTTTACATCGTTCGACCCAACAATTAAATTAAAACTCTCTCTTGATCGAACCAATTTAACACTCATTTCAACACCATTAATTAAAAATTTATCTTGGTTAAAAATGTCACCGTGAAGATGACCAATCATTTCTATTTCCTTACTTTCACTAATCAATTCCTGTCTTTTAACAAATCCTATGTTTTTACCATCTGTAGAATCCATTTTTCCTGCTGTATCCTCATACCAAAGACTACAAGTAAGATGAGATTGTTTAGCAGCAGGGGCATAGTTTAAAAGGGTTTCCATGTATGCTCGATATGCATAGGTATTATTAGGTGGTGATACAAGTTTTTGGTTTAAATAAACATCAAGTTGACTAAAAAGTGAATGCAGCCAATTATTTACAGGTGCTACTATTGTAGTAGATACCAAGTTAGTTGAATCTTGATTTAATACTTTTGCCTTTATGTGGAGTAATGTATGAGACAAATCTATGTAGTCATCGCCGGTCCCAGGAACTTGAAACTCGATAGGTCCATCATCACCAAGAGATGAAATTGGTTTATAATGAATCCACAATCCATTTTCAATGCTAGTTTGTGTAGACGGTAGTGCAAACAAATCCAATTCTGACTTAACGCACTCGCAAGAATGATTATGAAGGAAAGACATATTTAGTTTGAAAATATATCTTTGATATTTTTTGGTTTTAGACTAAGTTTTTTCGCAGCTTTCACTTTAGCAGTTAATGGTGGAATGAACGATGTCAATCGTTTTCTTTTAGTTTTATACCCAGATCCAGTCATGTTAAATTGATCAATTTTCTCATCAGCCTTTCGTTTTAAATTCGTACTAACTTGCTTTAGACGATCTTTTATTGAGGCTTCCATAGGACGGGCTTGAACCATATCCGATAAAAGTCCTACTCCAGCGCTTAATGCCTCCTTACCAATCACTCGAGCACCACTTGAAAGTAAAGGTAAAACTGATCTGAATAACCCCCCTAAGAAGCTCCCAATACCATGACCGCGTTGATATGGTGAACCCTTATAAATTACTCCAACTCCTGATCCAGCTTGATGTGTATAATAATTTTCATATGGACATTTATGATGATCACGAAGAGAATTCATTATTATAATTTTCGGAAATGTAGTTTAATACACACGGTTCCAAACTGGAATGGTATTTTTTGTCCTGTACTCGATCTTATAACTATTTCCAACGTATCGAACTCTCTTCGCATAACAGGTAAGTAGTGAGGTTGAGAGAAAACGTGCATTTTATTTGCACCATAAATGTATTTTGTAGGATCTAATGAAATGACTCTTAATAAAGGAGTCATAACATCACCCACAATCTGAGGATCGATAATGTCGCAATATAGAAATAGTTGAGATGGTAACCCTAAGTGTAAATTAGCAGGACACTTTCCAAAATTTCTCTCTAGGAGATTTTTATTTGGTTCATAACCTAGCTGTAAACTTAATTTGGGTGATAATGTTACGGATGTTATATTTTTATCCAATACCGAAATAGACACAAATTTTGTTATTTCATCATAGCGAAATTTCAAGTTCTCTCCGATACCATTTAACACTCTTAAAATATGCTCAACGTTATCATAGTTGGTAGCTGGAATATGTTTTTTGTAGTACACTGTGGATGGCTTATCTTCATTAGGCATTAACATAGATTTTGTAATGTATATAACATTTTCATGGTCTTGAACAGTAAACATGGTACATGGATATTGAAACTCGACAACTCCAACCGACCATTCACCTTCTAATTTTATAGCTTTTGGTAATTTCGTTGAAAAATTTGTGGTCTTGTTATCAGGAAAGTATTCCATTGAACTATTGCTGAGCAAAGTTAAATAGAAACTTTCTTTATTCATATTTCTTTTAAACTAGAAGCTAAAATCCAACTGTTAAATTTATCTGGATAACCTTTCCACTTCACTAATACTTCTTTTCTGTTACCTGAATAACGAGTGTCAATTATTTTATCTATTTTATGTTGTGAGGTGGGGTTGTAAGTGATTTTCTGTAATTCTCTTTCATAAAAAGTACCAATTATTGGTTCATTTTGTAAATCTGTTATTGTATAAACAACCCATGGAGATCTATCAATTATTGAAGATATAATAAATATTTCATCACTCCAATTTGATTCATATCCTTTTTGGAATACATGTTTATATTTAGTTATTCGAACATAATCACCCACATTGAAATTTGGTTTAGGATTTTCTAAAGAAAGTTTTTTTGACCGTCTATCATAAAGATTAGTCCAAACTGTCATAATATTGTTGGAATTTACATCACATGGGCACATCTTAATACTAGAGTGAAAGCTGTGATTATAAGAGTATATTAAATCTTGTAAAACATCTATATATCTATAAGTATTATTATGAGTGAAATAACGCCACATTTTCATTTTTAGTGTTCTTTGAAATCGTTCAACAATACTGGCCTTAATGTCAGGATTGTTAGTGGTATAGTAATTAATCTTTTTGGATTTAAAGTATTTTTGTACATCTTTTGAAACAAATTCTGTACCTTTATCGGATTGTATGTGAGTAGGTGTTAAATTACTTTCAGTAAATATACTTTCAAAACATTCTTTAGTTGTTTCTGAGTTTTTCTTTTTCATTGGTCTTGCAAAAGCATATTTACTAAATACATCAATAATACAAAGTATATACTTGAAACCATCATTATATTGAGAATAAGTTCGCATATCACTTAAATCAGCTTGCCACAGTTCATTAATATTTGATAGAATGTACCTATTACGCGGGAATTTTTTTCGAATGGGTTTATGTAATGTGTATGTTTCTTGTGATTTTAACCATTCCTTTACTTGCTTTTTATTCATTTTACCCTTCATGGCTTTTGATAATTTATCAATACTACCAAAACCAGCGGGATTAGATGGATCATAATAAATCCTGTTAATTTCTTCTAGTACGGAGTCCATTTTTCCCACTCAAGTCCTTTACGTATTTTAGTTGTAGACTTTTTATCTCTACTGCACGGTGTAGAAAACTCTTGAACTTCAATCTCAGAGGGTTTGTTCAGATCTTTTGCTTGAAGTTGGTTAATAAACTCACATCTCCTTGGATTTCCAATATAAGTAAGTGGTACTTTAATATCTTTTAATGCTTCAGCAAATCTAACCCACCCTACCGGATCACTTCTTTTTAGGGGTCTTAGTGAATCATTTATTAAATCAACAATATTACTTCCAGGAATTTTTTCACTATCAATTATGACTGTACCTTCGTTATCCCAATGTATTTTACTTTTACTTGTTTCAACTAAGTTTAATAATAACTGCCCTTTTTTATGATAAGTTTTTGGTATTAAACTGAGTATTTGAGCTGGTGTGTAAAGTGGATTTTCATCATTTTCTTTACTTTTAATGGATCGATTCTCCTCCAGCAAAGATTCAATATCAACTGAAGTTTTTAGATCTCTATCTTTATTTTTAAAACCAATTTTTGACTCATTTGAATCTTCATTAGATGTATCAGAATAAATTGGTAATTTGAGTGGTTGACGATCCTCTTCGGTAAAATGAAGGTATCTTTGCAGTGTTTGTAAATATAATATCCATTTCTTTCGGTCTTCCGTCTTACTATTCATAATCTTTTGCATTTCAATATCTAATCGAGATAAATTACTATTAACCTTATTTTCTTGTTTTAATTTTTCAATCAATCCAGGTTCGATAAGTATCATTTTCTTTGCATTTTCCATGTTAACTGGCTAGTCCACTCACTAATCCACTCAATATTGCACCTAATATTGTTGGTAAGAAAGCCCCTCCTTTTTGTATAATTATATTTTTTCTTAGGTTATGTTTACACTTACGTACTAGTTTACGGAGTATGTTTTTATGTTTATTCAATTTTTGTTTATCCTGATCTTTAAGAGGTACTTTTCCTTGTAAAACGTTATGAATACACTCACAAATACAGTTAATTTCTTCTTCATCACACGTTTTAAGTAATGCTCTTTGATATTTTGGTTTAAGCGTATGCAAAGCGGTTAGCAAATGTTTATACGTTGTGAGTCGACGATGCATCATTTAGCAATGATTTGAATTGTTTGATTCTTGGTGTATTTAAACTCTTTTGTGGGGACGTAGACTGTACAGAAACCATTAAATGGAAAGACATTTGTCTTGATACGACAAAAATCATTGGTATTCTGTTTTAAATCTACCATTAAATATCCATGTGCCTCTAGAGTTGCATCCCTGTAGGCATTTTCAATGAATTTTGGGTTATCTGGTGATACTTGTCTTGCTAAATATCTTATTTGAGTTTTATCTCGAGGGTTTTTAAAATATATTATATAACTTGAGTTTAAAGATATGTCTCTTTGTCCTTTACCCTGATGAAATAAATTTTGTGTTAGATAAAATACACTAAGATTCCTGTGATGACTACCTTTTGTAAATATATCCACAATTCTTCCATCGGACTCTCTCATTAGATCATCAATAATAACAAGATGTGGGTTTTCACCATCAAACATATTAAGATTTGGAATTCCTTGATGATAGTTAACATTTGGTAAATTATATAATGGTTGCATTTCATCAAAGCACCATGTGATCTGATTAAAATCACAATTACATATTTCTGTAACTGATTTTATGAAATTTGTTACAAAATTTGACTTCCCACACCCACTTGGTCCTGCCACAATAGCAGTGAACGGATGGATAAAGTGAAACATAACACACGTCTAAAGTTCAAAGGGGTGAAATAAATAATGAAAGTGTTGGTGTAAACAATTAATATATATTCCAAAAATTATATAAAACAGAATTATCTGTATACTATTTCTAACACAATTAGTACATCATAATTTTACAATTAACTCAACCTCAAATAAATAGAAACAACAATTAGTACATCATAATTTTACAATTAACTCAACCTCAAATAAATAGAAACAACAATTAACTTAAATTATTTACAATAAAACAATGATTAAATATGTAATAAACTACGTCATATTATAGTATTATCATAATTTTACAATCAATATAAATTTTTCTTAAACGCAGACATAAAAGTAAAAACTATCAACACTTAACGCAGTTTATAATGACCCCAAGCTAATGTTTCAATATTATTATCTAAAATATGTCTCTTTGTGTCATTATATGATAAACCTATCTTATTTAATTTTTGTGTGAAAATTGTGTGTTTAATTGATTTAAATCTAAGCATACTATAATATTGCACTTTTTTATTAAATAGAGAAGACTTATAACTATTCATTGTCATCTTTTTAGTGATACATTTATTTACCCCTTTTGCCTTGGCTACAGTCTTATTCTCTAAGTTAAAAGCGTACATTTTGGATCGTAAACCCACAAATTCTTTCATGATTTTACCATTATTTTCATCTTTAAAAAAACCTAATTTCTTTTTATTTAATTTTGGATATTCAAAAATATTATTTGTATCATAATCTGAGGTATCAAAGTATGATGAAAGGTCAGGTTTTATATCAGTGTAAAAATCATTTGTAAATATATGATATATTAAACTATCCGTATCTGTATACAATAATTTGATTTTACTAAACTTTTTAATCATATAGTTATAATGAAAATCATACATTAATGTTTTTGAAATATCTAAAATGCAAAACCCTAAATAAATTGGTTTGTTATATATTAACTTCGTTTTTCGCAACTGAACCGCAACTAGGTTTTCCGAAAATATTGAAAGGCTATGAAATTGTGGTTTAGCGATTAGATCTTGAGCACCTAAAGCTTTACCCTGGTTCTCCCAGTGCGTAACTAATTTTATGTTAACCCTTTTTTCAATATTCTCCATAGTCTTACCGAAGACTGAATTATTCATTAATTTATAAAAATCTTTTTCGAAATCTGATTTTGCTAAAGTTCTTAATTTTGTGTTTAGATCTATGTACATCTTCAACCAGGGAGACTGTTTAAATTTTAAAACTCTATGAATTTTAGTTAATTTAACCCCCATTTCTATACACTGCTTTAAATTTCTGTAATGAATTACATATTTATCTTTATTATTTAAATTTGGGACTAGTTTATTCTCATTAATATTGCCTACACAAATGTTTTCTGGACATAAAGGAAAGTCCGAATGTAAATCATGAAGTTCATCTGGATATTCCAAATCAACTTCTAAAATAAAACCGAAGTCTGATGTCTTAGACACATTAAATTCCGTATTTGGATTTACCCATTCGAATCCACCAGTAGGAAGATATTGAGACATAGCCCAACCATATAAATTGTTGGCATCAAAATATGTGATATATGAATTTGGTTTCCCTGTATCATAATCCTCCATGTATTTGTTATTAGCTCTAGCATAACGATTACTACATTGAGATACACCACCTCTGATACCTGATCTAATAAATGCAATTTTCTCATAATCTGTTAAAAGTTCTAATTCTATTTTTGTATATTTTAACATTGCATCCCAACTTAAACCGGGTGCTGTGTAATAATGGACAGGGTCTAAATCATATGTATTAATACATAACTTTCTAAAGTTTTCAAATACATCGGATAAAAGTAAAACGTCTGTTTTTAAATATAGGTTTGAATAATCTAGCATATTACAACACCCAAAATGTTCCCAAACATCTTTAGCATGATTGTAATCATCATTTGAAATATGTGAATCTGTGAGTGAACTATAAAAACATTTTTGTTCAGGGAGCGATGTTAGACTTAAACTATCATAATTAGTCATAAGTTCATATGGATAAACACCTTTCCGTTTTAAACGAAAGAAATCTTCATCATTAGGGTAATTTCTACGTAATTCTTGAAATTGATCATTACTGAGATTTTTGGCCAATTCTTCTAATTTACACGATAAAAACTTAAATGAATCTAAGAATCTCAATATAATTTCGTGGTTATTCACTTTTAATTTTTTGGAAAAGGATATATATTTTTCTTTATTTTGAGGGATAACTTCGACTTCACCATCACAAAAGTTTAACGCGTGAACAATAAAATGAGCATCATAGTGACTAAGGTTGTGTAAAAATATTGGTATATAACTAGGTGTTCTGATCTTCGAACAACATGATTCATGAGCAACACCTATAAAACTACCAGTGTACCAATCAAAATCATAAAAATGTTTTGCCATCTCAGTTTCACAAATATGACAAATGGTTGCATTTGAAATTTGGTTTTTGTCTTCATTTGTTAGCGGAAGTGGTGGATATTTTTGAAGTCTATTTATTTCTTTTAGATTGTTAGATAAACTTTCCATAAACACTTGTGCACAGTTGGGTCCGCAATATGTTACATATTTTGATAATTGATCATCATATGAACATTTTATATAATATCCAAAACTATGTACTTCATGTTTCTGAATATTATGAGTGAAAGGTTTGGAAGGATCGTTAGAACATGATTCTATTGGTTTTAAAAATGCTTCAAAATCAGCATAAACTACGAATGGTATCTTTAACTTTTTTTCATAACTATCAAATTTAATTTTATCATTTGAAATAGGTTGACCAAACCAATTCTTTTTTTTTTAAGTTTCACTGTTTGGTAATACTGTACAAATGTGAGCACAATCGTATTGTTCATGGTTATTTAACCTTTCCTGAGATGGAAAACGAAGTAGACATGCTTCACAAATGTACATGATGTGACCGTCTTTTGAAATTTGTTTACTAACTAACCGCGATAAATTTTTTATATAGCAATAATGATTTTTTGTATCCTTGGAAAAAAATAATAAATTGATATGTCTATCTTTACGACACTTTGTTAAAAATAATGGACCTACTATAGAATTACATCGTTTTTTTTTATTATATTCTAACCCAAAAACATTAATACTAATATCATTTAATTTCTCTACTTTTGCTATGTCAGAAATTTTAACCGGAAAGGAAATACCATCAAATTTAAGTTTATTTGCATGTTTAACGTACGATGATACCCGATCGGTGTGTTTGTTTACAGGATATAACGCCGAGAGTAACGCCCATTTAAAACAAAAATAATCCTTGTTTTTTACATTTATAACAGCCTTTTTTAATTTTATGTCACGAGGAAGATCTATGTATGAAGTACCGCGTAGGGGGTTAAATTTATTAACATTCATGTCTATAGATTTTATGTTTTTTAGACTCCATCCACTATCTTTTTTTTCGAAAGCACTAATTTTAGTAGTAATTGTATCATTTAAAGATGAAAGAAAAATATTTAAGTCATCTCCTTGACAAATAATATAGTTAAGCGTTTGAAAATCGAACGTATCATGAATATCTTTAGTTTGTTGAACAAAATCAGCATGCAATATGAAGTTTAACTTAAAAATTATGTGTTGATGAATACACTCTTGTAATAAAAATAAAATATCATCTTTAATAGAATTTAAAAATAGTTCAGGAGTTTCAAAATTTACCCATGTCGAACGATCTACTCTACTCTTGATTTTATAAGTTAAAATCCTATTTCCAAAAGCAGATTCAATAACACTAACGGTTGATAAAGAATTATGTGAATTTAAAAGATTATTTTTATGAACATTACTTTTAAAATGATTAGCTAAATACCGTTTCTTGATAAATATATGGCACGTTGGACATTCCACTTGATCATCGTTACTGATACTGTTCCCTGCAGAGGTATGCGCTTCTGCTTCCGTTGTTGGTTTTTTGATGATCTTGGATTCTTTGCTGCACGTTCGCTTCGTTCCTCTTCCAAGTTGTAGTGGTTGACTGCTAAAATGTTTAAATTTATTAAAAACTGTATAAGACAATATGTAAATTATGATCGAAATGAATGTTTATTTTACATACTTAAACTGTGTTTCAACCATCGCACAGTGATGATACAACTCATCATCGTATGACGAATCGAACAGTTGACCCCTCTCCATTTCTTCACAAACTTTAGACAACTCCTGATTTAATTCGCTATTGAATAGTTCCGTATTCTCGTCCATGATTGAGGAGAAAAAAGCACTGGTGCACACTTCACTGAAGTTTTCCCTTCCTCTTTTTTATTTTTGATTCAGCTTCAAAAAAATGATCAATCGATTGCGATTTTCTTTTTCCACCATCGCATGTGTTATTATTAATGACGAGGTCATCACTCTCTTCTTGAGGGGAGAGTGGCGAGTAGTAATACTGTTTATAGGTATCTTCATCGAAGCTCAATGATTTCTGCAACAACACAGTTATCATGTTAATATCAATTTGTTAACACTTAATCATAAAAGTTAAAAAAGTTAAAGTTACAGCCTATTAAAGTCCACTGCTGAACATAGGCCTCCTCTCATTTCTGAGAGGGTTTTAGAGCAAGGAAATGTCCGCCGCGCTCCCTCAATGTGTGTTGGCGAACTTCACATGCCTTCGAAATTTTCTCAGACATGCAGGTTTCCTCACGATGTTTTCCTTCACCACCAAGCACGTGGTAATAAGCACTTAAAATTGCTATTAACAATTTAATTGGTGCTGGCGGGGATCGAACCCGGGTCGCGTACTGTGAAATTTACAGCTAGCGCTAACCATCTGAGTTACCACGGCTTAATCATATACATACACAATATTTAAATAAAATAATACACACACATGAAAATAACAGAAAAAAAGTAATTTAGTCAATAGAATAAACACTTACATCCATAGCCTTTGGTGTATTGAAGTAACACAAATGTACTATTGATAGATCCACTGTAGCCAAACGACCGTACACTAACTCGATGACTGCGTTTGTTGGTCTTATATACCACCAGTACGTAAAAATTCTAATCTAAAGTATTTCCGTAATGAGTTGATAATTACTTTATGCGTCAACCAGTTTATCTCACATTTCCGTTGCCTATCTCAACATTTCTTCGTATTGTGTTTTGTTTGGTGATCAATGACTCAAGTACGATTTGTATAACACAAAAATGCAATTTAATATTTAGAAACATATCAGTTTATCTCACATTTCCGTTACCTATCTCAACATTTCTTCGTATTGTGTTTTGTTTGGTGATCAATGACTCAAGTACGATTTGTATATCACAAAAATGCAATTTAATATGTAGAAATCACTATAATTGACCATTCCTATGTTATTCATTGAGTAGCTAGGTACTGTAATAATCTACTAATAGCAGTAATATCATGGATACACTAGATGTACAACAACATCTGAAAAAGATTCACCCCAGTCTAGAAAATAATGTTTATGCAGCTAATAGACTGCCTATGTATACCCACGTACCAACGTATATAATATGTAATTTGGATACAGATGATAAACCAGGGTCACATTGGGTAGCTTTATATATCGATACGAATGACGTCGGTCAATATTTTGATTCATATGGACGATCACCTGTACGATATCATCTAGAGTTTTTAAAAAGGAATTGTAAAAGATGGAACTGGAATGTTGATAGGATTCAGAATGAGTGGACTTCAGTTTGTGGCGAATATTGCTTAATGTATTTACTATATAAGTTTCAAGGATGTTCAATACATAGTTTTACGAGTATATTTACAAGGAACACATTGTACAACGATATTTTAGTGGATGAGATGTTTCGCTCCTATTTTATAGATAATAATTAATAAGATTTTGTATTTTATAAATAAAAATTGTAACAAAATTATGTAATGTGTTTTATTGATGATTCAGATTAGCGTTGTATAAACAAAGAATTATAATAAACAATAGCACTGATATAGTCGACGCACACGCTGCAATGAAGGTGATTAATGAACAATAGAACAATAGAAATAGGAACAATGGGACGCTAATGACGGTGGAGGCCCTTACCGGATATCAATTAGATATTAGCTAATTGATCTACACATCTCCGGAACCGTGCATTCTACACAAAAATGGATTTGTGATCAGAGCATGCCAAAACCTTTTTTTTTTTTTTTTGTTTTTTTTTTTAGGATCGGGCGTCGACGAACGTCGTTGAACCACGTCTGACTCAGGTGGTCTAGAAGTGGTACAACTACACTACTTTTAGCCCTAGCATACTCCTTAAGGACCGCATTTCTACAGCATTTATTCTACTCTCATGCTTCTTCTGCCACACCCAACTTTCACTACCTAATGTATGTTAGTGAAAGTTGGGTAGGTTTAGTAAAAAAAAAGTAATATACAATTTGTAAACACTAGGAAAAAACACAAGTTAGTGATACCGTTTCTTGACTCCACAGTCAGTAATTCATTCTTGGGGCAGTATACGCTATTACAACAAAGTCCCAGAAAACATACGAGGTCTCTCTATTACCAAGTTTAAATATTTTAATAAATAAAAACTGTCTGTTGTCTTGTTAAAGGGTTATTATAATATAAATGAATACATGGTTGATAATAACCCCTAGGAGTGAGGTAGTCATTTCCAAGCTGTTTCTTAAATAAGTTAAGTAGTTGTTACATCCTGTGTTTTATTGTATAATTTTACTTTTAAAAGGTTCCACTAGGTTTCTTGCTGGTTATTCCCAGGACAGAGGCATTTTTTCGAACCAGTGGTAAAGTAAAAAATGAATCAATAAGAATTATATGTTATCTATCTCTATATATAAAAATTAGTAGCTGTCCGTTAGTCTCGCTAAAACTCGAAAATGGCTCGATTGATTTTGATAAAATTTTTTGTGTGTTTTGTTTTGTTCCCTGAATGGTTTAGATGCATAACTAGACCCGATAGGTGGCGCTGTTATCGAGATCCAAAAATCACCCGTGCGAAGGCGGGGTGGGGCGGATCGCTAGTATTGAATAAAAAATATTCTATTCTATAAAATATACCTAAATATAAGGATACTTGTGGAGTTTCTTTCGCCGGATAGTGGAACCTCATTTTGAAAAGATAGTAGATTATAAAACATGTTGACGTTTGACAAACGAAGTTTTAATTTTTTACGTTGAGAGTTGTCATTTCATTTCAATTACATCCTACGCGGCTTGTTTCCGTTGAGAGTCGAGGCATTATCTATGGTCGAGGCTCACCGCCATGACCTATATTCGGTCTGGAGGACATTATACTTTATACCATAGAATTATTAATTCTATGCTCTGTACTAACTTTGTAAACAAAATATATAAAGAAAGAATCGTTTGGCTTAGGTACCAAATAGAGAGACTGGTTAGATTAAATCATATACACACATCAATATAATCTAAGGATACCTTAATCCTAAATTATTTAAGACTTTATATTTTAAAATCTTTTTAGTTTCCATAAAAAGTTTATATACAAATGGATAACTCCTTTATTCTATTTTCAAAATTAAAAATGTAAATAAAAAAAAAACAAAATACGAAGGCAAAATTTATTTTATTTACGTCAAGGAAAATTAAAATTGTTCTACTGATATTAATTAATGAAAATATTATTTTCTTTTTTAATTTAACGTGCCGTATGAGCTTTAGAGTCATGTCACGTCGTCATTTGAGTCGTGATGAAATATTACGAGCCATGGGCATGTTAGAAAATGGTGCTATTCAACGCGTCGTTGCTGAGGTCCTACACACCAGCCAAAACGTGATATCAAACTTGTGGTCACGTTATCGCAGCGGGATGAGGCTGAACGGCATGGAGTAGATATCGTGTTACTACGCAGAGCCACAGGAACGCAATACTGGAACACTTCGAGCATGAAGACCCCTACGTGTTCCAGTATTGCGACGTGGCAATCGCGGTCGGCGGCTTTCGTGGGCTCGGGAGCATTTACCTTGGAGTGAGGAACAATGGTGTTTGGTGCTGTTCACCGATGAGTCCCGGTTTGGGTTTCATCCGGATTCACGAAGAACACGCGTTTGGAGAACTCCAGGGAGATTTAGCCGTCTACGGCACCCTCAGGAGATCCACTCATACCAAGGCGGGACAATCATGGTGTGGGCAGGAATTCGTCTTGGCGGACGAATCCAGTTCGCTTGGATCCAAGGCAGCATGACTGCACTAAAATACCACAAGGAGGTAGTAGAGCCTGTTGTTGTCCCACATAGATCCAAATGGGCCAGAAATTTCTACTCATACACGATAATGCTTCTTCGCACACGTCGTCGCGCCGTATCGTATAGAATATCGTGGTGTGGGCCACTTTCCGAGGCCACGATATTCAAATTTTGGATTGGCCTGCACGGTCACCCGACTTAAATCCTATCGAACATGCCTGGGACATGTTACAAAGAAAGCTTTGAGAGATTTCCCGCTAAATTTGACGACGGAACAAGAACTTTACGAACACTTGCTACGAACATGGGACCTCATACCGCAGCAAGACATTGACAATGAACAATCGATGTGGAAGTCTAAGTCGTAAGAGGTGGCGACACTGATTATTAATAATTAGATTTTAAAATATTTTTTCAATTTTAATTGAAATTAATACTTTTATAAGAAGAAATTAAGTTTTTTATCATACTAATTTACTACGGCAATTAAAAAATACTTTTTTATTTATAAAACTTTTTAACAAAAAACTTAAACCGCCGAAAAAACTGAAAAGCAAAAAATAATAAATCTTTTTATTTAAGGCGACACCGCGAAAAAATGCACCTCCTTTCATCGAATAGTATAGGAGTATGACACGACTAACGAAACTGGAATTTTGATATAGGTAAATTCAAGTCTTTATCTTGAGTTTGCTTGCTCAAAAACACGATTGTAAAATTTTGACTCGATCATAATAATTTGCGTAAACACCTCTAAAAAATCACTATAG
The DNA here is from genome assembly GCA_963668995.1 of Parnassius mnemosyne. NCBI lineage: Eukaryota > Metazoa > Arthropoda > Insecta > Lepidoptera > Papilionidae > Parnassius > Parnassius mnemosyne. Next base: position 16,640,087 of record CAVLGL010000104.1, read on the forward strand.
TTGAAATTACAACGAAATTACTTAATCTATATGCTTGGAAACCACTCGAATACATTCATAACATCAATATTCGTAATTTACTTGCTCATTATTTTGATTGCTAAAATCCATAATTTTTTAAAAATATTTTAAGATTCTACGCGATTTCTAAGCGGTTTTAATAGTCGCGGGCGCTACGCAATTTTAGACCTTATGACGGCGTTTTTGAAGTTTTTATAGAAATTATGTTTTACTCTGGTTAGTCCGGCGATAGCTCGCTTCAAAGGTTTTCGATGTGTCGCCTTAACCTTAATAACTAAGTTCTTAAACTAATTTAAGTATACCTAAGTATATATTTTTGTAATTATTTTGAGTTTTTAATTAACCTTAATAACTAAGTTCTAAAACTAATGTAAGTATACCTAAGTAATTTTGAGTCGGCGCCAAACAAGCAAATTAATTAATTATGTAAAGCGTGATACGCGGCATTGTTAATTTGATTTGGTTATTTCTTTAAATGTAAGGTAATTTACTGGTCTTTGTTCATTGTTTGGCGCCGACTCAAAATTACTTAGGTATACTTACATTAGTTTTAGAACTTAGTTATTAAGGTTAATTAAAAACTCAAAATAATTACAAAAATATATACTTAGGTATACTTAAATTAGTTTAAGAACTTAGTTATTAAGGTTAAATAAAAAGGTTTATTATTTTTTGCTTTTCAGTTTTTTCGGCGGTTTAATTTTTTTGTTAAAAAGTTTTATTTTATAATTTTTCGTGGCTGTAATCTACTAATTACTACATGCTTAATTTTCGATTACTTTCAAATTAGTTACCTATCTTACTTTAGCTATTAACTGTTATATAATCCTACTTTAACTATTATTTGTTGTAGAATATAAATACTTTTAAACAAAAACAGGCTTTATGTACCACCATGGGTTTGTAATAATGAGAAAAATAAAAGGTAGGAAACAAATAGAAAGAGAATTAGATTAACACGTTAACAGGAGAGTTTAGATCATCGCCAGGAAAGACTGTAAGCATAGGAAGCAGACTAAAATATAGCGATGGTTGTGTGAAGTGGTAGCAACTTTTCAAGGTACGAAGGGTTATGGCGACATTGAGCGCAGGATGTTGCGGATAATTTTATGCTGAACGTCACGGTTTACAAATTACAAGGTACGACCCTTGATAAAGCTGTAATCGACCTCGGAAAGAAAGTGTTTGCCAAAGGGCAGACATATGTGGCACTGAGTAGAGTAAAAACACTTGAGGGTATTGCTTTATCTGATCTAGAGCCAAATAAGGTATTACACAAACCTCACAATGAACGAGCTTTAGCAGAAATGCAGAGACTGAGAGGTCTACACACAAGAGACTGACAGGTCTAAAGCTCATTCATCGAGAGGTTTTTTGTAATGTAATGTAATGTAATTATTATGTAATAGAGTAGTCCGCACGATTACTTTTGAAAATATCAATTGTTAAACTCAATCTATTTTTTAATCTCTTCATCTATTATGTGGGAATATGAAATGTAAATGGCAGTTTAATTTTGTTTTGTTTAGCTATAATCAATATTTTTCGGCTCTGAAATGCGAAATTTTCGGTGGTTTTAGCAGCCTTGTATTAAATTATTTTACTAAATAGGCCGAAGCCGCACTTCGAACCACAGCCACAGAGTACTTTATTTACTCCGGCCTCAAATGCCGTCGTGAGTGGTCGTTTGTCACAGCGGCTCGTGCTAAAAAATATAGATCGCCATAGAAATACAAAATATTCCAAAAACGAAATTTGATACATACTGGGCCAAGGTAGATTATTATTTTTATAACCACAGATTTTTATTACATTATTTTGTTTCGCTAAAACCCCGCAGGATTTATATATAATAATAAATATACTTTATACGTCTTGGACTTTATAGACCTGAAGGTGTGTCGGTATCTGCTACTGGAACACCTCGACGAGGAAAACTAGATGTGCCAAGTTTAGCCTCGTTTTGTTAGTTATGATGAGACCTTACCTCCGGGCTTGATAACGTGACTTGAAAGTGTACTTTGAAGACTACCACTGCAACTCATCGACGAAGGGAACTAGATGTGCCAAGTTTGGGCTCGATTTGTTAGTAATGAATAGACCTTACCTCCGGACTTGACGGAGTGACTTGAAAGTGTACTTTGATGACTGCTACCAGGCCTCCGTCACTCGCTCAAGGCCCTACGTTATATGCCTACCGTTATGCGTATCGCCCACGATACAACCGACATTGGGCTGCCGCACGCCCGCCTGAGCGCTTGCACCGCGCCCGGTTCCCGCGCTTACTCGTCGAAATGCCGAAACCACGTAATTATTTTGCAGTGGATGGGTGTCAGAGTCAAAAAATCATTCTTAAATAATTTTGATAACGCCATAATGAATCGGCCTGGCAGCAGCGTGTTACACATTTTACAAACCATTGATTTTCCTCCGCTTTGCTCCTGTTTTCCTAATGATTATTTATTAAAATTATTCACGCGATTTAGGATATTTTCAACGATAAGATTTAATAACCGAGATATCAGAGAAGGAAAAAAATGTATAAATCATTTTATAAAACTCAAACATATTTGATTGACAAATAAAAATATGGTTATTTCGCAAGATTCGTTTTATTACAATATTCATCATAGGTACAATCCTAGCGCATTCGTGCGATGATCAGTGATGCCAACTTAGCAACTTTATAGCTAGATATAGCTATTTTTTGGTGACGGACAGCTACAATTTAATGAAATTTGTAGCTTAACGTTTTAGCTACTTCTTCTAGCAACTTTTCATTTCATCATGAGACGTGAGGCTAACGAGATTCGTAGAGTAGGGTACCGAGTCTCGAAAGAAAAAATAAAAACTAAATGCAAATCTGTGGTCATAGATGCTATGGTAGGTTTAGGTCGGTGTTGGCCGGGAATTCCCCGTTTCCTGCTGCGTTACGACAGATTACTCACTAACCTACCACTAACCAAAATAGTACACGCTACTCGTATTCGACCTTGTGTTGTTTTGTTTTATCCATATAAACTAATTTTATATGAAACTGGATTTATCTTCGAAAAAAAAAGCGTACGCACAGAAATATAGACCGAAGTGGGAAAATATGGGCGAATTTAAAGGTTGGTTGAGTTTCATAACTCTGAACTCAATCCTATGCATTAGTGAATTCCACAGGAAAAGTGGTAAATGCTGCTATATAACCGTGTTTTATCTAAAGATGTACTGTATAAAATGGGCACCGCTGAAAAATATTCGGAATTACGACGAATGGCACCGAACCCCAAATATCGACATCTTCTTTGATTGATTAATTTTAAACTTATTTTTTTTATTCAATAACGTACAGTCACGAGCAATAATACGTAAACAACATAGAACTTTGTCACGTTAAGCGTTCCGAAACAAAACTATTTGTGCCACAAAACTCGACAATAATATAATATAGTTCTATGTTATTTACATATTATTGCTAGTGACTGTACACAAGACATTTTAACTCTCTTGTTGGAAATTAAAAATGATTGTCAGAAATTGACATTTTATTGTAATCTAACTACGTACTGTAACATTTAGCTACTTCTAGCAACTTTTTGGGGTAAAAAAGCTGGCAATCTAGCAACATTTTGAAAAATGTCTAGCAACTGGGTAAAGCTAGCAGTTGGCAACACTGGCGATGATGCGCTTGCACGTGAGTCGCACGGCGGTTAACACAACCTGGACCTTTTAGGCGCGTACTTATGGTACATTTTCGTCTCGGTACGAACAGCAGATATTATTAGGTATTTTCGCTTTTGTATGGGAGTGATGTATCTGTTTACTTTAGTAAACTATTTAGTAATCTGTGCTGCTACTGAAACTCCTCAACAAGGAGAACTAGATGTGCCGAGTTTGTTGTTTTTCATGTTATTTTACTAAATACACTTTGCCTTCCTCACTCCGGACCATAAATAATATACTGTATATATTTTGGCCGTCGCGAACAGCTCAGATAATATTTATCGATAAATGCAATTTAAGATTTATTGATTTGTCATAAGACTCAAATTGTATGCAACATATTTCAAAGCAAGTTAGACGCGGGTGCTGAAGCGCGTGGCATGCGCGTAGCGGGTGCGTGTTGTCGGAACGCGGCCTTAGGCTTCCCATGCATTGATTTATATGTTACACTAGATAAGTAATTGCCGCGCCAAAACGTTGCCACTTCACATATGGCCACAGCCATATGCCCAAGCAACATCGGTTCGGTGTTCAATGCGACGCCGACCGAGTTGAGCCGAACGATTCACGACAAAAAAATAGGTAAATGCGTAGTGAAAGAATGCGATTCAAGGTCACAAAAACATAATTAATCAAGCGGAATCACTTTCCACACGTAAGTTTTAGTTTATGTTTTCATATTAACGTAAAAAACACAAAAAAATGAAATAAAATATCGAATATTGTAATTTAGGTTCAATGTTGCCACTTTTCTGCCTTTGCAATTTTCCCACATTACACTACGACGACTATATAATTTATGGAATAAGTTAATTTGTTAGCCCTGATTTTAAATATTTTGGAAGTTGTAATTATAACTATGTTTCAACCTTTATACAAAGGAATTAATTATTTTTATTTTAGAATATTCTAGAGATCTATAGATCTATTAATTATATTTTATTAGCTATTTTATATTAATAATTTTGCAGGGTACCTAAAGATGCAGCACACCGTAAGAAGTGGGTGGAAATAATACGATTGCTGAGAAAGGAGACTCACTGGGTGCCTTCGAAATCTATTCTCATTAGTTCTAAGCACTTCCGGGATCAAGACAAACTAGGACATAAAAGCGATGGCGAACGTGTTTATTTAAGAGGATTAGTGCGACAGATTAACACCATTTAGTATTAACTTAAAAATATATTAATAACCACAGTTTTTGTGGCTAATGTCATAAGATCAAATTTAGGAGACAAAACTTACCGATGCTTTCACAATTGATGAATATTTAAAGTTAAGAAACCCAAAATTGATTTTTTTTACTTGATTTATTTTTTGTTTGATTTATCAGTACAATAAAAGATACTTCGAAAAATCTTTCATTTCATTAGTTATACTTCTATTCATCGGATAAGCAAAGATACATATTTAAAATAAAAACAAATAACTGCAAAATAACTGCTTAAAAAAACACTTTTTTTATTGCTTATTTTTGGGTAAAATTTCATATAGTAGGCAATACCAATCCGTCACTGCATGTTTGTGTGTCTATCTTTATCTAATATTAGCGACGGTATTGTTTTCGTGACTTGTGTAAGTGAGACAGATATATGTTTACTTAAAAAGGTTTAGTGGTTTCAAAGCTAAGTCCTCGCGGCTAGATAGTGGCTTCACTTTTTTCGGCGCGCGGTAATATGGTTTGCTCCTCTAGTCTTGTATAACTCAATGTTCCCATGTCTAAAAAATGAGGATTGTAACAAATATTTGTCATAAAATCAAAATTATATCCAATATTTCATGATCAAATTGTGGTTTAAAATTATCATATCATATAAATTGTTTGCCGTTAAATCTTTTGAAGTGTTATTTTTATTAAACTGTACGAAATGATATTTTTAACACATATATGTAATACTTGGTTGAATTCATTAGTGGCTGACGCTATTGGCTGAAATATTGGTTGATATTAATTTAAACGAAGCGCGTCAGTTCAATATTATTTAAAATTGCTTTTGACATAACATTATTGGAAAATTGGGAGTATAATAATAAGGTTATTAGTTATTAGTGAAAACTTATGTGCACTTAGGGCATGCACAATTGGATTTTCACATAGGTAGTTCTTTTTTTAAATAATTACGAAATGTTTTTAATTTTTTAAATGGAAAAATGAAAGGTTATTTTAAGGTCTTTAACCTTAAAATAAGCTATCATTTTTCCACTTACTATATCAGAAAATTCGTCATAGATTTTTAGATATTTGATGAAATATAAAATATCCCTAGATACCGTTGATGTGTATATATTTCCCATGTGTTATGGCTATTTTTAATACGAGTCCTTTAGAATGCTACCATCCTCTTACCTATTTCTGCCGATAAGCAGCCATTGCTGTCAAGCACGTACCCAGGACCAGGACTTTTTGTCTGAGGGGGGGGGGGGGGGGTGGATGGCGGTTCAGGCAAATGGTTGAACTATCGCATAAAATGTCACGTAAAAGTTGCTCATTACTCGCTGCTGCTGTCTGGACTCCATTACATAAAGCTAAACAAAATACCAAGATTATCAAAAAAGACACAGTTTCATAAAGTACAATAATATACTTATGTATAATGCAAACACGTAGCACGAGGCGATCTGATATAACAGGTATTTATTTATATTGTAATGAAAATTTTCCACCAGGCTAAACTCTACTTGCAACGTACCTTTGAAACCGTGCCAATAATATTACGGAATAAGTATCTCTTGTTACAAGGTCATACATCTTTTTATTCTTTTTACAATGTATTAAAATCTTCGGGACTAGATCTAGAATGTTTCAATTGTATCCATATAACTGTAAATTGACGATAACACCTGTTAAACTGTTTATCAACTCTCATATTGCATACACGAAACTTTATGTGTAAGTACTTTCCTTGTTTCACTGCGTGTTCAAAAAAGATTACGAATAGTTTATGGTCGTATACCGATTACATGAGACTGTCCCTTTTTTTGCACAAAGATTCCCGTATTTAGTTTTAATGTGTGCCATAATGACACAAAATTTTATTGATTAGGTGTGCAGTACTGTCTATGTAGTGTTTCCTCGCCCCGCAGCATAGTGACAGACTTAGGATTAGGCGCATTACTCGTCCTTTGGTTGAATGGTCAAGTATTAAATGCACTTAAAAACTTTTCTGTTTTGCTATTTTTACTTTACCTTGCTATGCTGTATAAATAAAAAGACATCTCTATCTACTATCTTCAGCTTTGTCTAAGCGTCATAAAAACTGTGATTACACTAGCTGACCCGTGCCCACTTTGTTGGACGTCAAACATTTTTACTTGTAATGAAATTATCTTGTGTTTTTCTTAGTACTGAGTGTTTAGGATTTATTTTCGGAATTTATTGACAAATATCGTTATTTCACATTAAAAATATGATTAATCACAATTTTTAAAATCGGTTCAATAGTTCTAGAGATTACTTCCTACAAACAAACTCACAAACTTTACCTCTTTATAGTATTAGTATAGACTAGTTGTCCTTCGCGACTTCACTCGCGTGGAATTTACCACGATTTCATGGGCTTTTATTTTTTTCGCGGAACCCTAATTAATTTTCTAGAGTAAAAGTATCCTAAGTTACTCCTTATAACATCAGTCCAGTTATAATCGGTCCAGCCGTTTCGGTGATTAGCCGGAACAAACGGACAGACAGACAAAAATTTAAAAAAATTGTGTTTTTGTTATAAGTACCGTGTATACTTTCATATGCAGTTGCATGCAAAAAGCTCACAGACACTTTATTTTATTCGCCTTCAATTTTATATGCGGTACTAATAACAAAAAACAAATTTTAAAATTTTTGTCTGTCTGTTTGTACCGGCTAGTCTCCGAAACGGCTAATTCTAAAATCTATATTACGTTTATTTCAGTTTGGTCCAAGTGATGATTTTAGTTAGAAGTAATCGGTTTTAAGAAAGAAAGGAATTGTTATCATAGTAGGTATCAAGAAAGTAAAGATGTTAAAGGTTAAAATAATCTTTAATTTAATTAATTTCGGTTCTTTTAATTATCTCAAAGATAGAAAGTTGAAAGCACAAATAAAAAAAAACCTTAAAATATTTCATTCTTTTATTTACGGTTCTCAGTAATTTTAAATAAATCTCACAAATAAATAGAACATTATACTAGCGATAAGTTTAATTTTGAGAAACATTTACATCAGATATATTTAATATATACATATTATATCACGAGAGAAACGTGTAAAAGATCATATTTTATATCACTGCTATAAGCACTAATACTTGAGGAAACATTCTTCGTAAATCCTTCACTTCGGCTTATTCCACGGGGCTGAAAGACAAAATTTGCATTAAATTTTCTAAACTTATGCAATGGGTTATGCGACAATTTAGTACTTTTTAAAAAATATTGATATACTCAAAACAAACATTCGTTATAAAATTATACGTGAATTTAATGTCCTCCAGAAAGAATTTCGGTCACGGCGACGAGATTATCCATGCGAGCAAGACAGGATTATAGTACCTGAGTGTACGCATAAACACAGGTGCACTCTCTATTCCCTCAGTCAGTTGGTATAGAATTCGACACGACCAGAGAGAGATTAGCCGTAGGACTAACGGTTTTAACGATTTCCGTGCTTTCCGAGATACGGGAGTGAAATACTATCAACTTCAGTCAGTCATGTGTTGACTAAATATATAAACATATACTCGTAATGACTGGAGGTTTCAAATTTAATTAAAATTGCTTAATTCGTTTCAATGTAATTGAATGACAAACATTCAAACAGACATACTTCAACAATATAATCATCATCATTACAGTATACTGCTGAACATAGGCGTCCCCCATAAAGAACAATGGCAGAAAAATAGTTGACAAAAATTATTGTGTCTAGAAATAAGTTATATATAAAATGAGTTTTATTACTTTTCTATGATTTTTCAAATAAAAATGTATTTTAATTAAAGCCACAGAAAAAAAAACAAACATTTTTGGCAATATCAAATGACTTAAATCATTTTACTCTATACAAATGTTGCCATTTACTAAATTCATACTATTTTCGTATACTCTTTGTAAGACTACCAACACAACACACAAACACAAGATATTTTATATAAAGTTATTATTAGTAATAAATATACCATCAGTAATAATTAAAATAAAAGTGATATGGTTGAAAATAAGTCTCTTACAAAGAACTTCCTACAATAATACATTATCTCAATCGTAGTAATATGTAACAATTCCATTTAATGTTATGGCAGCACTAGCTAAAACAAAATGTCACTGTTTTAACTGGCTTTACGGCTCTGGGTTCTAGCCCTTCTGAGAATGTCACTGTACGACACAAAGGCCCTGGAGCCATGCCAGAAATATACATTTATAATATGCAAGCATATAATAAAGATACAATAATTTAAAAACTCTCAATTATGTAGGTAGGTACATTATATTGAAAATGTATTAAGCTAACATCAAACAACCACAGGACGCATGACTTTTTCCAAGTGACAAGACATAACCTAAAAAGGTTCAAATCTAAATATCTTTTTTTTGACGCCTTCTCAGGACAAAATTCTTTGACATAGTTATTCAGGGACTGACGCTTAACATTTTAAGATATTTTTGATATATAGACGCTACCATTCCTTCTCAACTAATTTTATGTATGAAAGTCTGCCATTGTCCTTTCCTCATAGGGGAGATATTTGCTATAAGTTGTCACGCTTGGCAGTCGTTATTATTTTCAGTTATTATACATGATTATACATGTCGGTACATGACAATGTAAAAAAAAGCACTATATCCGCGATTTCAGAATTTATAATTATTTTTTATTTTTAGTCCGCTTTTACTTTTGTTAAGTGTAGTTTTAAGCGGTCTAAGGAATATCGCAAGTTCAAGCTAACAACTAGAAAGTAAGCTAAATAGTTACATATAATTGAAATGTTACCGTTACAGCCTTTAAATTCCATTGCTAAACATAGGCTTCCCGATAGATTGCCTCAAATCTATAGATATTTGCTATAGTTGCCATGCTTGGCAAGCGGGTTGGCCAACCTCAGTTATTTTTGTCCATCTATTATTTCTCTCTGACGTCTTTTATGACGCCCACGGAATGACATGGGGTAGTGGATATTCTTACACCGCCACTACACGGTCCTTTGCGGTATTTGAATAATAAACACACTCGACGACTATAAACCTTCCCTTTTTGACTTTTAATATAAATGTAGTGTGCGTGTGCGTGTGCATGTGCGTGTGTGTGTGCGGTGCTCACATGACGCGCATGGTGTTGGTGAAGCCGGAGCCCTGGCGCCAGCCCGTCACCACCACCACCTGGTCGCCGCGCCGCACGAAGCCGCGCTCGCGCCCGAACTGCAGCCCGTACTGCACGCGCAGGTCCACGTCCTTCAGCCAGTCGCCCGCCGCCGCCTCTGCACCACATCAACCAAACATCTAATATATACGGGACATATACGGACTCTGCACAAACCAAGCGCTTCTATGCTCTACAAATAATACTTCTCTAAATCTGTCTCTAAATCTCTAAATCTCTCTGGATCAAATTTATATGGGACCACATATGAAGCACCAGCTTTCAAATAAAAAAAGAATCATCAAAATCGGTTCACACAGTAAAAATTTATGAGGTAACACACATAAAAAAAGGAAAAACAAAATATACAGTCGAATAGAGTACCGTGTCCTTTTTGAAGTCGGTAGAAAAATAAGGTATAAGAGTGCCTACTTATTTTTCAAATTTCAGCTACTGTGTGTTTATATCTATCCGAAAAATTCTTACATAATGAAGCGGTTAGGATAAAACATTCAAATTATGGATTAAAATATTTTTTGACGAAGGCTATATTCTTAGGACGTCTTGAAAAAAGGCCAGGTCAAAAAAAAGCCGTCTGCAGCTGGCCCGTGACGGCGATGACGGGGCAGCGCGGCCGGTACTTGCTGAGCGGGTGCGGACCGGACCGGACCGTACCGTACCTTTGTAGACGATGGGCAGCACGCCGCGGTACAGGTGCGCCCGGCGCGCTGTCTGCGGCTGGCGCGTGACAGCGATGACGGGGCAGCGCGGCCGGTACTTGCTGAGCAGGTGCGGACCGGACCGGACCGTACCGTACCTTTGTAGACGATGGGCAGCACGCCGCGGTACAGGTGCGCCCGGCGCGCTGTCTGCGGCTGGCGCGTGACAGCGATGACGGGGCAGCGCGGCCGGTACTTGCTGAGCAGGTGCGGACCGGACCGGACCGTACCGTACCTTTGTAGACGATGGGCAGCACGCCGCGGTACAGGTGCGCCTGGCGCGCTGTCTGCGGCTGGCGCGTGACAGCGATGACGGGGCAGCGCGGCCGGTACTTGCTGAGCAGGTGCGGACCGGACCGGACCGTACCGTACCTTTGTAGACGATGGGCAGCACGCCGCGGTACAGGTGCGCCTGGCGCGCTGTCTGCGGCTGGCGCGTGACAGCGATGACGGGGCAGCGCGGCCGGTACTTGCTGAGCAGGTGCGGACCGGACCGGACCGTACCGTACCTTTGTAGACGATGGGCAGCACGCCGCGGTACAGGTGCGCCTGGCGCGCTGTCTGCGGCTGGCGCGTGACAGCGATGACGGGGCAGCGCGGCCGGTACTTGCTGAGCAGGTGCGGACCGGACCGGACCGTACCGTACCTTTGTAGACGATGGGCAGCACGCCGCGGTACAGGTGCGCCTGGCGCGCTGTCTGCGGCTGGCGCGTGACAGCGATGACGGGGCAGCGCGGCCGGTACTTGCTGAGCAGGTGCGGACCGGACCGGACCGTACCGTACCTTTGTAGACGATGGGCAGCACGCCGCGGTACAGGTGCGCCTGACGCGCTGTCTGCGGCTGGCGCGTGACAGCGATGACGGGGCAGCGCGGGCGGTACTTGCTGAGCAGGTGCGGACCGGACCGGACCGTACCGTACCTTTGTAGACGATGGGCAGCACGCCGCGGTACAGATGCGCCTGGCGCGCTGTCTGCGGCTGGCGCGTGACAGCGATGACGGGGCAGCGCGGCCGGTACTTGCTGAGCAGGTGCGGACCGGACCGGACCGTACCGTACCTTTGTAGACGATGGGCAGCACGCCGCGGTACAGGTGCGCCTGGCGCGCTGTCTGCGGCTGGCGCGTGACAGCGATGACGGGGCAGCGCGGCCGGTACTTGCTGAGCAGGTGCGGACCGGACCGGACCGTACCGTACCTTTGTAGACGATGGGCAGCACGCCGCGGTACAGGTGCGCCTGGCGCGCTGTCTGCGGCTGGCGCGTGACAGCGATGACGGGGCAGCGCGGGCGGTACTTGCTGAGCAGGTGCGGACCGGACCGGACCGTACCGTACCTTTGTAGACGATGGGCAGCACGCCGCGGTACAGATGCGCCTGGCGCGCTGTCTGCGGCTGGCGCGTGACAGCGATGACGGGGCAGCGCGGCCGGTACTTGCTGAGCAGGTGCGGACCGGACCGGACCGTACCGTACCTTTGTAGACGATGGGCAGCACGCCGCGGTACAGGTGCGCCTGGCGCGCTGTCTGCGGCTGGCGCGTGACAGCGATGACGGGGCAGCGCGGCCGGTACTTGCTGAGCAGGTGCGGACCGGACCGGACCGGACCGTACCGTACCTTTGTAGACGATGGGCAGCACGCCGCGGTACAGGTGCGCCTGGCGCGCTGTCTGCGGCTGGCGCGTGACAGCGATGACGGGGCAGCGCGGCCGGTACTTGCTGAGCAGGTGCGGACCGGACCGGACCGTACCGTACCTTTGTAGACGATGGGCAGCACGCCGCGGTACAGGTGCGCCTGGCGCGCTGTCTGCGGCTGGCGCGTGACAGCGATGACGGGGCAGCGCGGCCGGTACTTGCTGAGCAGGTGCGGACCGGACCGGACCGTACCGTACCTTTGTAGACGATGGGCAGCACGCCGCGGTACAGGTGCGCCCGGCGCGCTGTCTGCGGCTGGCGCGTGACAGCGATGACGGGGCAGCGCGGCCGGTACTTGCTGAGCAGGTGCGGACCGGACCGGACCGTACCGTACCTTTGTAGACGATGGGCAGCACGCCGCGGTACAGGTGCGCCTGGCGCGCTGTCTGCGGCTGGCGCGTGACAGCGATGACGGGGCAGCGCGGCCGGTACTTGCTGAGCAGGTGCGGACCGGACCGGACCGTACCGTACCTTTGTAGACGATGGGCAGCACGCCGCGGTACAGGTGCGCCTGGCGCGCTGTCTGCGGCTGGCGCGTGACAGCGATGACGGGGCAGCGCGGCCGGTACTTGCTGAGCAGGTGCGGACCGGACCGGACCGTACCGTACCTTTGTAGACGATGGGCAGCACGCCGCGGTACAGGTGCGCCTGGCGCGCTGTCTGCGGCTGGCGCGTGACAGCGATGACGGGGCAGCGCGGCCGGTACTTGCTGAGCAGGTGCGCAGAGCGCCCGCTCGTCGTAATCACTACTATGGCCGACGCCATACACTTGCTCGCCGCCTCCACCGCCGCTATCGCCACAGAGTGCGCCGGCTCGATGGGCCCTTTCACCTGTTCAATCGAAACATGCACGTCAGACTATCTATCGTGATCGAGGTCTATATAACCAACAGCAAAAATGAAGGAAGTTCTACTTTATTCTTTGTATGTACGTAACTGCCTCATTGTCTTAGTGGTCGTAAACACGATTGCTTATTATGAGGTCTTGGGTTGGAATCCCGGCTCGGACCAATATCAGTTTATTGGGTTTTTTGTCAAGAAATTCTCTGTAGGAGCCCAGAGTCAGGAAGTCGGCGGTGTTTAACACCCGTACTTTGGAAAGCACGTAAAGCCGTTGGTCTTACGCCTGATCTCTCTCCGGACTTGTCGGCTAACCGTCCCATTGGACTATGAGACTGAGGGAGTGCACTTGCGCATACGCATACTCTTGGGCACTATAATCCTGTCCCATGCAGATGGCTAGTCTCCGTTGAGACTGACTCCCGTGCCAGAAATTCGGTCTGAGGGGCAGGTCGCTCGGTAAGGTACCTTGCCGCGCTTCTTCGCGCGCCCTTTTATTTACCATTACACCACTAAGTACCTACGTTCGTTCGCCCGGCCGACAGCTGAGTGTTGACCGTGACCTCATTACGTACTCTTCGTTACCAACGACGTAACGAAAGTATTCGAACCGCGGATAGTATGAAATGGTGCGATATTACATTTTAAGCAATGAAAGTTTACGTGGTGCGCAAAGATTATACGAAAGTTAGTCTTTACCGTTAATAGTTTATTCCAATTTTTTAAATAGGCCATAATAAGGACAGTCATCAGTTACGTCGTTGATATGCAAAAATATATTTTTTAATTTTATTTATTATGACGATCCTAAGTCCGTTAAAAGTGTAACAGGAAAATTGGAATTATAATTCGCGTCATGTAGTTATTAACTTAAGCATTAGTAGAAAGCGTGTCACTGAGAAAGTAAACAGTAGGCAAAAACTGGAGAAATGAGAACGTGAATTGATCACACACACACACACACACAATAGCTTGCGTAAGATAACTATGTTGCCCATAAATCACATTCAATGTGGGATAACTTCAAATAAAAGTAGAAGCCTTATTTACTCGTATTTAAGAAAATGTAATATCGGTATATAATAATTTATTTATTTGAACTTAAATATAAAATTTGGCTAATCTTTGAAAAATAACTCTGTATTATGTAGTTACATTACACAATATCTTGTAATAGACTATACTCAGATTGTCTCAAGGATGTTCCGATTTAAATTTGAAGAAAAAATTCCATTCCTAAAGGAGGAAAAAAGGGATTTTTTTTTAATTTAACTACATAGACGAAGTTCCAGTTTTCAATGTCACATTGAGCTTGTGTTATTGTTTAGTCCACTTTAAAGAATCAAATAAAACCTTCAAAAACGTAAACACAGACTTCAAAAACAAAAAATAATAAAATAATTTCCACATAATTTTTATAGCTTCTATAGTCGGGGAAATTATAGTACTCTTTTACGATTTTTGAAATAATTTTAATTCATCTACAGTTTAATTATATAACATTAAAATCTCATAACCCTAGCGGACAGTTCCCGAGCGGCTAATGCGGACCATTAGCCGCTAGGTTTGTCACGCAAATAAATTAAAATGGGTGAATATTTATCTACATGTGCGGTAAAAAACTGTGGGTTCTATAACCTATATTTATTATTTCTGAACACTAATTTTCTGATTAAGTTATTCAATTTGTTTACATAAACGTAAAATAAAATAAAATTAGATTTTTATTTTTTTTTATTACTTCCCATTCTGACGATCCTAGCAATTTGTTGTTTACGTCGGCTTTACCGACAACATCAAACGTATGTTCTTCTTAGGCTGTGGTTTCGATCTGAAGGATATAAGAGAGCTGATATAATTACAGGCTGAGATGCATTCCATCACAGTCCTCAGATGTGAAAACACATTTGTAAGATATTTATTTTAAGTTGGTTGAACGATTCCATGAACTAAAGAAGCCGCTTACAATCAGGTGAACTGTTTATATTTAACTTCAATTCTATATAAAAAAGACACTCTTCTTGCTCAGTCGCTGAAATCAACTAGATATATTATATGTTTATAGCTGGATATAAGATTCTCCTAAACCAAAAAAAAATTGCTGAACAAAAACAATACATTATTATTATTACCTGTGTAACCAGGTCAGTGAACAACTGCTTATGCCAGATAGCAGCCTCGGCCTCTTTGCAAATGTTGGCCATAGTGAGGACACATTCCAAAGGATAGTCTCCCTTAGCGGTCTCTCCAGACAACATGACACAGTCCGCACCGTCCAAAATAGCATTAGCGACGTCTGAAGTCTCCGCACGAGTTGGGCGTGGCTTCTTAACCATGGACTCCAACATTTGAGTAGCGCAAATTACTGGTTTTCCAACCTGTAATACATAGATAAAATTAAAAAAAAATGTTCAAGTATATTTTTTCGAAGTCTTTAAAAGTCCACTGCTGTACTGTACTCCACCCCCCCCCCCCCATTGTTAGGATTTGCCTGGTAGAGGAAGCTTATCGCCGGCATTCGGGTGCCTAAACTTTCAGTCGAATAACAATAATATTTAATATTTAAGCTGACATGTTTTTTCTGCCACTGTAATGCTAACAGTGATTCTACAAGAAGGCGTCAACAACTTTACCTAAATGTACTTCATTATAAAATTAATTATACATAAATTTACCTATGAATAAAAACAGAATTTAAAAAAATTAAACTCTTTTCAACTGTAATAATTTCATTTAATGAGATGACTAAGCTTACCATTACCGTACCAGGCATTTGTAAGTCCGTTCACTGCTGACTGAAAATAGACCGCCCCGTAGTATGCCTTGTGGCAACCGCAGTTTATTATTTAGCCGCCATTGGGAAGGCTACTGCCCATTTCCTAGTTTGTTTTCCTCTGTCGCTTCTTAAGACACCCAAAGGACGACATGGGGTAGTGGATATATTCTAACATCGTTGCTGGCTAAGCTTAGCTCAGCTCTTTTTTCGAACTTACGTTAAAACGAGTGAGATTATTTTTTATTTTGTACAATACAATGCAATACTCTTTATTGTAGACCAAGAAAAATAAAAAATATCAAAAAGAAAAAATAAACAACTATTGCGGGATATACAAAGTGCGGTCTTATTGCTACATAGCAATCTCTTCCAGACAGCCCAAATTGTACAATTTTACAATAATTTTGTTCAATTATTTATATAAGGAATAGTACGGCATACATCGTAACAACAACTAGTTAGTACAATTCATGTTTGTTGTACAATACCAAGCATTATTATTGTAATATATGTCACAATTGTCTTACTCGGTTGCAGCGAGCAATCATGGTCTTCTGCGCGAGGAACACCTTCTCCGGTGGGATCTCAATTCCAAGATCACCACGGGCTACCATGATGCCATCTGAAGCCTGGAAATATAATGAACAAATTTAAATAAAAATAAATTAATAAACTGTGATTTTCATGAGCATATTAAAAGTTTATTGCTGGATAAGGACATCTACCACGGTAGAATTGATATGATTGGCAGATGGAATATTGGACTTATTTCTAGAATTAACTTTGAAATTATTCTTTATAGTAATTATAACAAATTACGTGACTAAAAACAAGTTGGATAGGACACTAGAGAAAAATGCCCACACATATCCTACAGCCAGGGACTGCAATCCCTTTAGAAATTAGGGATAAGCATCCCCTCATATCTAAAAGGTTTACGTATATGGAACAAGTTGATTGATTAGTTGACAGTCTTCACAAATCCACGAATTTTTCTCAGAATAAATGATAAATTAGCGCTTAAAATTAGAGCACCGGCACCCGTCTACTATAGTTCTACCATTAATTCATTCAAGTATTCATTAAAAATTATCAAAGGTCACACTGTTGAACGCAGGGCTTAGTTTTCTATTGACGTCCGTCGAATTGGGTGTTGATACGTATTTTTACAGAATTACACTATTATAAGCACACGGACAAAGTTTTAACATGCGGAAACGCGTACTTTTTGAGAAAAAAAACAGGTCTCCCTAGAGATTGCCTCATAGCAAATATCTCCCATATTTGCTATAGTTGCCACGGTTGGCAGGTAAGTTGTCTTATATTATTTTGATTTGTTTATAGGGAGATGCTGCTGCTAATATCCTGTTTAATTTCCCTCTGTTGCCTCTTACGACCCCAACGGTATAACAATGTGGGTAGGTGAATTTTTTTTATGCCGTCTCTACACAATTTAATTTCATAACCTTCCCAAGTTCTTACATATTTATCAAAAAATGATTTATCTATAAAATATGTTACATTTTATATATATTATACATTTTGTATATATTTTAACAAGCTATCTTTATAATGTCAAAATAACAGCTTTTTACTCAATCCATATGAAAGTATATACGGTACTTATAACAAAAATACAATTTTTAAATTTTTTGTCTGTCTTTCTGTTTGTTCCGGCTAATCTCCGAAACGGCTGGACCGATTTCGACGGGACTTCCACTGGCAGATAGCTGATGTAATAAGGAGTAACTTAGGCTACTCATATTATAGAAAAAGAATTAGAGTTCCGCGCAACATAATTAAAACCCTAAATTACACGCGGGCGAAGTCGTGGGGAACAGCTATTTAAGTCATAATTATGCTAAAATATGAGAGAATAAGACCATGGTAGTTCAACAAACAAGCACTTATCCTTAAATTTCATACTACTCTAAAATCTCCTCCCTGCTGACACTACTAAAATATAATTGAAATTTTAAAAACTGTTTTAAAGAAATCTGACAACACGCATTTGTCCTAAAACCTTCTCAGATATGAAAGTAGACCTGTGCTCAGCAATGGGATGTTTAAGGATAGTTATTTATACTAAAATGCTTCACAAATTAAAAGTTGGCAAAAACGTAAATCAAATAAGAGGTCAAATCGTAGCAAAATATTAGCACAATTTAAGTCACATCGAATTCAAAGAGGATGCAATTTTACAATGAACAAATATTGCAGATGTAACTGATTGCTTACATCCTCGCAACGTAGATTGGGTAATCCCTTCTTATATTGTATCCAGTTTTTACTAGTAAGCAATATTTTGTCTAGGTTAAAATTCAATTACTGAAGTTAGAATGGAACATAATTTAAAATTAAAAGTTTTGTACAAGCGACTTCAATATAAATTATTAAGAATAACTCAAAAACTATTGGTCAGACCTTGATCAAACTTATTTGGGACTACATGTGAAGCATCAGCTTTCAAATAAAAAAAGAATCGTCGAAATCGGTTCACCCAGAAAAAAGTTATGAGGTAACACACATAAAAGAAACATACAGTCGAATTGAGTACCGTCTCCTTTTTAAAGTCGGTAGAAAATAAAGGATGATTGTTTTATAAAATAATATTAAAATAATAAATAAATTGATTAAATGTACACTCTTAAGCCACCTCACGCCAAAATTACATCGGGGTAAATGAATTAGTATTAATAAAATCATATAGAATATACACAAAAGGAGTACTTGTATATGTTAAAAGAGAATTAAAATCTACAGGTCGAGGAATATAAGGAGGAAGGTAATATAAAGGGAGGAGGATAGTTTAGGATAGTTGAAAAAAATATGGTTTGTGGAACCTTCATCTATTCTTCATCTTTTTATTAATACTAATAACATGGAAATTTAAATCCTTATCTCTTTTAACATACTAATAAGATCCTAAGACATGTGTTTGTCATTTGGTCTAAGTAATTCAACAGATAGATTTGTCAAAATTCTAGAAGAAAATCAAAATCCTTGTATTATCACAGACTCTTATTTTAATTACCCTCGTCGTCGTTATTTTAAACCGCGATATATCGATATTTATTTTAGAGTATCGAATTCGTATCAATTTCTATATATTTTAAATGTTGTATTAACAAAACATGTAACAACATAAGGAGGTACAAAAAAGTATTCATGTGTGGTTGGTTGTAGTTTTTCTTTCGTCGTCCAACCGTCAGTATCATAAAATTTTGGACCTTATCTATAAATCATGCAAATGATGACGATATATCGATACTGTTTAAAAATATGGATACGATATAATTTTTCCCTTGCCCATCCCTAGTGCATGCACTTTTCGTCATCATCTTCTTCATCAGCCCTTAAAAGTCCACAGCTGAACATGGACAGACATCTCACAATTTTAAAGTACATTTTTGATACTGTATTATTATGCACTATTAAAAGCTTATATTAAAAGCTTCCTATTATTCAACTTACAGCGATGATCTCGTCCAAATTGACCATGCCCTGGTGGTTCTCGATCTTGGAGATAATCTTGATATTCTTGCCCTTCTCACCCAGGATGCTGCGGATTTCCTGTAGAGCTTCACCATTGCGGATGAATGACGCGAAAATCATGTCAACCTATAAAATAAAAAATAGATACTATTTTCATTCTTGCAACAATTAACAGGAAAGGTGGAGTAAAAAAACCTGTGGCATACATGACCAATATATCATAATTTCCAGTATTTGCCTATTACTATCTATTTCATGTTTTCTTCATCAGTCCCTCTGACCAATAAAGAAAGACAGACAGAGTGCTGCGTACATTTCAAGACCGAAAACCATGCTCAACTTATTGTAAGACATGCACCAAAACACATTGCAACCAACAACTTGGTTTTAGGTGGATATGTGCATATTGAAATGTATGTGGTGTTCTGTCTATCTTTCTATATTAGTCTGAGATTAGCACGTAACAGTTAATTCGATATCGGCCTCTCCCTTAGTGTCTTTTTTAAAAGGTCGGCAACGCAACGAACCTGAAATTCCCCTGTTATTGCAATTGTCCATGGGTAGCGGTTCATGGGACGTGAGCTGCATACTCGTTTGTTCCCTCGTATATGAAAAATTTATCCAGTAAAGGTTTTTTATAAAATTGAAGTGACAAGCGAACTAACCGACATCACATCATCAAACACCTCAGCCCCCCCCCCCCCTCGTTACCATGTCGAAACGTCGAAAATTAAAATAAGTAAAACAGTTAAAAACGCGATAAAACCCGTAAAATTACCCGTAAATTAGTTTTATTTCAATACAAGATATGACTGAAGGTCGCGTCTCTTTATTACATGATAAGAAGTCGAGCACGTGCTTTTATTGTACTCAATGAATGCCGAGTCGAGATCAACTGGCGTGTTTACGTCGTGCCTTGTGTGTGTGTACCGTTTAGGTACCTGAGGTGATTTATCGACATCCATGATAATGATAATGTTGTATATATATATATATATGTTTTTTATCAGCCTTTGCCTTTGATAGACAGAAACCACTGGGTCACAGTCCCTTATATCAAGTTTCAACACTATTTTCTAATTTATAGACTTTTTTATATAGGTGTGAATGTGACAAGCAAGCACACAGTGATGGTAAATTAATATAAAGTGACCCATAGTCACATACCTTGATTAACCACTTTCCAATATAATATATTCTATGAAACTCACAAACAACAATAAACAATAACAAAAAACTAAAAATTGAATTAAAACATTTTAACATATTAAACAAAAAACAATAACATTGAATTAATTTACTTACGCCTTGTTCTACACCGAAGAGAAGATCAGACTTATCCTTCTCTGACACGGCTGGCAAGTCAACAGGTAGACCGGGCAAATTTACACCCTTCCTCGATCCCAACATACCTGATTTTAAAAATAATAGATCAGCTTTATTTTTAAATAATAATTGCTTTACATAAAATAGTTAATGACATAATAAAATAAAAAATATAATAAATATATATTATATTTTATATAATATAAAAAATATATCCAATGTTATGTTTAAGTGATAAGATAGGGGTAGGGTTTGTGGCATTCCTTAGTGGAGGCCTATGTTCAGCAGCAAACTTGTGAATGGCTGTAATGATGATGATGATGATGAAAATTTATGTTGCAGAAATGAGTGGTAGAGTCGGCAAGCGACGCCTAAGACGGAAGTATGTCGATCAAATTGGTGATTTATTGAAGATGGGCCAAATTAATACTACCCTTAACCGACAAGTGGTAGCGCCATGCTGTCGATATATTAGAAGTACAGTTGTAGCACGAATGGGTCGGCTCGACCGGGGAAGGAACACGCTCTCACATAATACCAGCGTAAAATAGCAGCTTAATGCTGCTGTTTCGTATGGTGAGTGTAGAGAACCGAAGACCCTTTTTACTGGAAAAGAGGCATTCCATCTTAGTCCTCACAGGTGACAACGCATCTGCAGTTTGATTCTTTATTGCGGATAGATGTAGATGTCTATGGGTCACAGCAACCACTTACTATCAGGTGGGCTGTGTGCTCATTTGTCACCCTATCCTATAAAAAAAAAGTATGTATGCGTATATGTATGTGTATAAGAAAGAAGCCAGAGATGTGTAATAATAACAGGCGTGAGAATTTATATTCATATACATACATACATGTTATATTCTCATATTTCTAGATTTTTTCTGAAATTCGAGTATTTTTTGTTTGTTTTGACAGTTCCATATAAGTTTATCAATTGATGATGATGTCAAATGTGCAATAGTTAGAAAGATTTCCTGTAATCTGTCAAATGTCTCGCACCTTTGACGCTTACACAACACAATTACTTCTGGCAGAAATGCAGCTTTCAGTCATCGTTAAGGGACTTCACTATTAAATGTAAATAATTTAAATTTATACCAAAGGTAGGTAGGAAAGTGTGGGGAGTTGAATCTGCAGTCACCAACCTTGCCAATTGCTAACTAGCTTTCTTAGATTTGTATGTATTGGCAAATCTTACAATGAATACAAGCCAAATGCCAAATGGAGCATTCTTGAAAAGACTTGTATCCAGTGGTGGCCACATTGTTATTGGTGTGATATGTAATGTTTTGGCCAGTACTTCAATCATTTATTGGAAAATGTGATAATTTACATATAGGTACCTCCATTTTCAATGGTGCAGACCAAAGTGTCAGCGGTGGAGGACTGGCAGACCACTGAAATAAGGCCATCATCAATGAAGATCTTGTTGCCGGGCTTTACCACTTGGGTAATGTTCTTGTAGTCGACGTAGATGGTGGAAGCGTTGCCTCGCTCTTGGTAAGAGGGGTCGGTGGTCAGATTGATGGTTCCGCCCTTTTTCAGTTCCACCTCTGCGGAGCCACCCTGAGAAATTTATTTTGATATAAAAAAGAGGTTTCAAAGTAAACTGCGAACTAAAAAAGATGGTGAGAGTATTTTTCTCCATCTCTGATAGCCTTCAGATGTAACTAAAATATTTTTTTCTTATTAAAAGTATACTAACTCAATTACAATCTTACCTGGTGGCCTGGTGGTAAGTGCTGATGAAGGCTCTCCTTTAGATAACTTACCCAAAGTTACCAATTTCAAATAACTACTGTTCGAAAGATCTATTTTTTAACATATGTGCACAAAGTTTTAGCACTTGGAAACTCATAGTTATCGAGAAAAAAAATTACAATTTTTCTTCAATAATATTTCTCGTTTGATATTATTTGACAATTTGCTATTTGTTGCTAGTTGTGGTCGGATTTTATATAATTTAAATATACTTATTATTGTACTCCAAAAAAAAAACTTAATAATATTCTTTCGCAGTGCTGAAACTTCGTGCATGTATGTTAAAAATAGATCTTTTGAAAAGTATTCTAGATTATATAAATAAAACAGTAGTTATTTGAAATTGCTAAGAGTATAGTGTTTATATTTTTCAATAAGAATCGATTTTGGGAAAACTAGTTTTTTCTTGGCTAAACTAGTTTTTCGTAAGCGATCTCGTTGGAAAAAGTAATATTAGCGATAAGATAGGTTGAGGTGCAGTTGAGGTGCGTTTACTTCATTCTGCTGGGTTTAGAAAAATTAGTATAGCTAAAGATAAACTAATTTGTTCTACAATCCTACGTATTTTTGAAGCAAGTGATTGTGGCAGGCGGGTTACCCAGCTCCTCCTCTCTACCCTCAGCTCCCACCCATTTCAAGATTAAGGGTTAGTTAATCTAAAGCCTTTCCGTGATGAAGAATTCCTAGATGGTTAATCGAACTATCTGATTGATTTGTTGTTACAATCGAATGACATAATTGTAAAAAAATTGTTCAAGTGCAAGCTGAAACATGTTTAAGGTAGGGTTCTGCTGTGCAAATTATTGTATTTATTGTATTATTTTCTTAAATTTAACTGCTAAAATGTTCAATAGATTAATATTTCAATCTAAAATATTTAGTAAAAGCTATTTTTCAGATTTTAGTACCTAATATTAACTATATAAAGGGTTTTGGGGGAGAATTAAAAGAGAGAGAGAGAGAGAGAGTTATAAATCTATTAAAAAGATAAAAATATACTTACACCCTCAAGAAGCCCAGTCCTGATCTCAGGACCTTTGGTGTCGAGTGCGATGGCCAAGGAGAAGGGCATGCCGAGCTTGGCGCTGTAGTTCTTCTCGGCCTCACGGCAGTTCTTGATGGTCTCCGCGTGGTACTCGTGTGAGCCGTGTGAGAAGTTCATTCGGGCTACATTCATGCCCGTTTCCATCATCTTCTCCAACATAGCCACATCGCGGGAGACGGGACCTGATAAGCGATGAATTTAGATAGATTTGCTTTGTAAAATCGCATTATCTATACAAATCTATACAAATAAATAAAATAGAAATGCCTGTTTGTAATGTCAAAATAACAGCTTTTCACTAAATGCATATTAAATTATATACGGTACTTAAAACTAAAACACATTTTTTTTAATTTTTGTCTGTCTGTCTGTCTATTTGTTCCGGGCTAATCTCCGAAACGGCTGGAGCGATTTTGATGGAACTTTCACTAGCAGATAGCTGATGATATAAGGAGTAACTTGGCTACTTTTATTTAAGAAAAAGAATTAAGGTTCCGCGCAAAAAAAATTAAAAACCTAAATTACACGCGGGCTAAGTTGCGGAGAACATCTATGTCAAAATAACAGCTTTATGTTTATACATATAAGCATATACGGTAGGTACTTATAAGAAAAACACAATTTTTAAAATTTTTGTCTGTCAGTCTGTTTGTTCTGGCTATCTCCGGAATGGCTGCACCGATTTTGACGGGATTTTCACTGGCAGATAGGGGTAACAGCTAGTTATTTATAAAAAGGCGTAAGTAATTTGAACAAATTTTGAGGATTAAAGTTTTTTTTATATTGCTGTAGCGTGGTGGCGCCGTAAAAGAATTCATCATCGCATTTGGTGCAGTGGATGTTGTAAGATGCTGCTATGGGACTTGCAAGATTGACCTTATGGTTTCCGATAGATTGAAGGTTAAACGTCTCATTTACGCCAGACAGGGTCACGCAGGTTCAGGCATACCAGCAAATGTGCTGGCATAGCACACGAGATTAAATGCAATTTTTTGACTTTGAATATATGACATAGTGCAGTCATACTTACCAATTGTACAAATGATGCCAGAAAGCCGAACATACGAAGCCTTGGAGTCGATATCGAGGCTGCACATGTGCTGCAGTTGTGAACCCACGTCGGCAGCCGCCATCTGCTGACTGGGCTTCTCCGCGGAGCCGGACTGAAACAAATCTCTATTGAAAAAGCAGCCGAAGAATAAATTTAACAAATATATAAAGTAAAATTATTTATAAATAGTCGGAACATACATATTCTATTTGACCATACATTGCCATTGTAGGATAAAAATTTTATTACGGATTTTATAATGTGGTTGTATGGTTAATAACGTCTGCAATCTTTTGGCTGCGCCCAGCTTCCACCCAACTTCCAACATACCCACAGCCCTGAGCATCTTTTCTCGTGTTTAATGCAGACGTGACATAACCGCTCAGAATCACAAAAATCGGCCAAGTGCTCGCGTAGGACTCGCGCATGAGGGGTTCCGTACCATCGCACAAGATTTAATACTATGTATGCTAAAATAAAACACGTTTCTAGTAGGAGAGCTCCCTTTAATTGTTAATTTATTTTTATTATTTTTTGTTATAGCGGCAACCGAAATACACATTCTGTGAAAATTTCCACTATCTACATATTACGGATCATGAGATACAGCGCGCTGACAGACAGATGGACGGACAATGGAGACTTACCCGTTGGTTACCCTTCGGGTACGGAACCCTAAAAAAGTACGAGAAAACAGCTACAATTGTTTTACACAAGACAAACAAACGAAAACACGAAAACTGACAGTACACCTGTTTTCTCTACGGACGGGGCGAGGCGAAAATTGTATAACAAAATTTTAATTATTTTCTATTTGGCGGCATTCAACGTCATATGCCCACTCGTATTTCCGTTTGTTTAAAGTATAATTTTAACCGAATTCAAAAAAGGTGGACGTTCCGCTTTTTTTGGTATTTTGTTAAGCAGTATTTTCGTTAATAATACCGGTTTTGATATTTTTTAGGTTAGGTTATACTTCAGATGGTACCATATGTATTAAAGAATAAAAATTAAACTGAGACAAAATAGGTAAAAAATGTAGGTACCTAACCATTCCGACGACATGATTGTGATATTCCTCAATGTAATCAAAACGGACTTAGAATGTGAAATTATTTTATTCTTTTTAGTATTTATAAGTGGACTGTTACGTTCTATAAAAAGTATTTTTACGAACTATCCTATTAGGTAGTCCGTCGTGCTGTTCCAGTGCGTATTGATTAGGGTTACCAACCCCAAATTTAAAAAAAAAACTAGGCTTTGAAGTTGGAAAAACCAGGACAATTCAGTTTAAAAACAGGACGCAGTAAAGGCCTTGTCGAACATAATTGCGAACCGAACCGAACCGAAAACGTGGCGAATGTATGTACTATGTATGCAAGTCGGCTAGTTTAAGTATGTAAGCATATCGGTTAGTTTTCGCTTTTATATGTGAATAGATTCAAACGATACAATACATAACAAAATAAAAACGTTTTCATGCTCTGCGCTCGCTGTCTACAATGCTATCGCTGTAATGCAAGCAAGAGAAGAAAGGGAAAGCACTGCGCGTCAATAATAGAGAGAAAGAGATATCACCGAGTAGCACGTTGCGCCTATTGGCAGCCTATACACACTCAATCTCGATTGCAATCACACAGTTCTGATAGCGATCATGGATCACGGGATCGCAGCACAACATTTCACGTTCAATCTTGATTTCTTCAGTCCGTGTATCGTAACCGCCGCGTTAACAACGTCTGTTGTCTTGTCATATTAAAAAGTACTCTGTGGTCATGAATTTACATTTTTTTTATAGGAGAGGGGACAAACGAGCATGCGGCTCACCTGATGGTGACTACCGCCGCCCATGAACAGCTGCAACACCAGGGAGGGAATCGCAGATGCGTTGCCGACCTTTTAAAAAGGAGTACGCTCTTTACTTGAAGGTCCCTAAGTCGTATCGGTCCGGAAAAATCGCTGATGGTAATCGATTCCACAAGGAAGTCGTACGAGGAATAAAACATCTTCTAAAGCGCACAGTGGTGGACGGCCAATCATCCAGATGGTGTGGATGGTATCGGGAGTTCTGCCGCGATGTTCGTTCGTGAAATTTGGCGGCTGGGATTAATCCGAACAATTCCTCAGAGCACTCCCCGTGGTAGATGCGAAAGAAAATGCAAAGGGATGCAACATCTCTTCGCAGTGCCAATGAATCGAGCCGATCGGAAAGGACTCGGTCGTCGACGATTCGAGCCGCTCTGCGCTGGATGCGGTCAAGTGGAAGGAGCTGGCACTGGGGAGCCCCTGCCCAGAGATGGGAACAGTATTCCACGTGAGGCCGAACCTGCGCCTTGTAGAGTTGCAGGCGGTGTGCCGGCATGAAATACTGTCCCGCTCTGCTGAGCACGCCAAGCTTTTTAGAGGCCAATTTGGCCTTCTCTTCCAAGTGACCACGAAACTGCACGTCACTCGATATGTGGACTCCGAGGATTCCGATACTGGCTGAGGCAAGAAGGGGAGTGCCTTGAAACTGAGGAGATACGACAACGGGGTTCTTTTTAGCGGTATACGCGCAAACTTGTGTCTTCTGAGGATTAAACTGGACTAGATTTAGTCGTCCCCAATCCGAGACTTTGTTCAGCAAAGACTCGACTTCAGACACAAGTTCGTTCCGGTACTCGGCGACGTTTTCCCGAGAAATATTGGCACGGCCGGTATATAGAGCATCACCAGTGCTGTCATCCGCATAGCAATGAGTGTTAACAGTTAGCAACATATCATTGATATGCAGAAGAAACAGCGTTGGTGATAGCACACAGCCTTGTGGAACACCAGCGTTAATAGGCTTATAGTCGGAGCATGCACCGTCTACAACGACCTTGATGCTCCGA
Source organism: Parnassius mnemosyne (assembly GCA_963668995.1). Taxonomy (NCBI): domain Eukaryota; kingdom Metazoa; phylum Arthropoda; class Insecta; order Lepidoptera; family Papilionidae; genus Parnassius; species Parnassius mnemosyne. The sequence goes on from CAVLGL010000104.1 coordinate 16,667,723, forward strand.
TCTGCAAGGAAGCTGGTGATCCACTCGCACAATTTCTCGGGAAGCCCATAGGAAGGGAGCTTCGAAAGAAGCACTTTGTGCCAAACCCGATCGAAGGCCTTCGCAATGTCCAAACTAACGGCCAACGCCTCCCCCTTGGACTCTACTGCCTCCACCCATATATGAGTCAGATAGACTAGAAGATCACCAGCTGATTGACCCCGACGAAAACCGTATTGGCGGTCACTAATCAGCTGGTGATCCTCAAGGTACCGCATGAGCTGGCAGTTAATAATTGATTCCATTATTTTGGAGAACAAGGAGGTGATCGCGATAGGCCTATAGTTGGACGGGTCTGAGCGATCGCCTTTTTAGGGATCGGGTGGACAAAAGCTGTCTTCCATGAATTCGGGACTACGCCTTGGGAGTAGGAGTACCGGAAAAGACGCGTTAGGACCGGTGCCAACTCCGGAGCACACGTCCTCAGCACAATTGCGGGGATTCCGTAAGGCCCACTCGACTTCTAGATGTCCAGGGAGAGGAGTATTTTGCGAACCGAGCGCTGTGAGAACAGCAAATCCGGCATGGAGCACTCATACCGCGGGATGGTCGGCGGTGTTTTCCCCCCGTCATCAAGAGTCGAGTTGGACGCAAAAAGGGAGCCTAAAAGGTCGGCTTTGTCTTTTGCGTCTTGGGCCAGTGAGTTGTCCTCCCTGTGCAGAGATGGTAGTGATGGTTTACAGAAATTCCCTTGGACAGCCTTGGCGAGAGACCAGAATGCACGGGTTCCCGAAGGAAGGCGAACTAGTTTCTCGCCAATTCAGCCTATGTGCTCTGACTTTGCCTTGGCAATAACTCTTTTGAAGGACCTAGAGGCGAAGTTATACTTCTTTTTAAGTGTGCTGGTGTTTACATCCCGAGTCGCCGAAGCCGCAGCCCAGGCTTGATAACACTCCTGCTTACTGCGTAATGCAGTCTTACAGGAGCGACCAAACCAAGGCTGAGATCTGCCTCCGGTGGGTACCACAGATGATGGAATAAATAGTTCCATTCCCTGAAGCACCACATCAGTGACAGAGTCAGCAATAGCGCTGGGATCATATGGCTAGAAGCAAACCCGTCCCAATTCGCCGACCTGTAATGCCAAACACGGCGGCAACCTGCAGAACGCAACCGCGAAGGGAGCGTTAGTGGCACCACACTCCGGATCAGACAATGGTCCGAAGAGCCGAGAGGGGTATCGACGGAAACCTGATATCCGTCCGGATGAGAGGTCAGCAGAAGGTCCAACAGGGAAGGTGTATGATCCTCCACATCTGGAATCCGCGTAGGCGAAGTAACCAGTTGTGTCAGACCATATGCCAAAGCAAAGTCATAAACAGGTCTCCCCGCATGATCGGTTAAACGTGAACCGAGCCATTCGGCGTGATGGGCGTTAAAATCGCCAAGGATCACGATCTCTGCGGATGGGACCTGTTGTAGCAAAGAATCTGTAGCCGTTTGGACGTGGTCAATGAGTGGGTCTGTTTCGGCATTACCGCTATGGGACCTATAGAGGCACCCGTAGACGCGCGGATGGTCGTCGCTGTCTACGCGTAGCCATAGGATGGATAGGTCCGAACCTTCAAGACTGCCGAGGCGTCGAAAACAGATGTCCTCTCTGACATACACGCAAACTCCAGCCCGAGGCACAAAGGAGTGCTCCAATTTGTACCCCGGGTAGGAGAGATGCGAAATATCAAGGAAACCTGCGTCTCGGTCAGAAAGAGCAAGACCGGCTTCGCCGTCTCAAGATGGTAGTGGACGGCGTTTAGGTTCAAGTGAAGTCCCCTGATGTTGCAGAAATTCACGGATAGCGTGGCAGGGGTCGCCTTGGTCTTGTTGCTCAGTTTGCCCTGAGCAGTTATGTTTTTGAGCGGAATCTTGCCCCCCCCCCCCCGAATACGCGGGGCAGCCACCCACGCTCAGGAGTGGAATAACATGGTCGTGGATGCTCAGCGAGGGATTCTCCAGGGGTGCTGGTAACCTCCTGGGTTAGTCTAACGTTTAATTCCGCTACGGGGGAATTGTGCCTCCGGCTACCTGCACTCACCAGACGAAACGCAGAAGCAGAGCTTCTACTTCACGCCGGTATTCTGTGAGGTCGTGGTACCAACCCGGCTCGAGCCGGCCCATACGTGCAACAGCAAAAACTGCTGCGTGGCTCTACCACCGTTAAAACATGAGGTTAAAGCTGTAGTATCACTTGTTTTGGTCCTTACTTTGAAGAAAAGGATTCGAAAAAGGCAGTGGGTTAAACAGTGGATACTTAAGAGAGAAATGTACACTCGCTTAAATCTACTAAAATAAATTCAACTAACTGCTGAAACTGACGATTATAAAAACTACTTCAGGATGGGGGAAAATGTTTCGATGAGTTACTACAAATGATAACTCTATATATTTTTTATTATATTTATATTATTTGTATTATATTTATGCTGGGGAATCCATAGCTCTGTTAAAGTTTCCAAAAGCATGATAAAATCTTCTGGTTAAAAAATTGAAGTAACGAATTAATAAAATCAGGCGTTACTTTGCGGAAATCCATTATATAAAAGCTTTTACAAAAATTTACTTCGCAAATATCCGCGTTATAAAATAAAATGATGTGTCTTACCTAGTATGAAGAGCACCTCCCGCCCTCCCTCAATTGCGTGCACTATCCCCGTCACCACTAATCCCAGCACCGCTACTCCCAACACCACTACACTAGGCAAAACACACCACTGACGATAATACGACACGTGTTTCGCCTCTACACGAGGCATCCTCAGGTGATATAGACTCTACGGTGGCTAACCGCTTTTTAATCTGAAGGTAGCCGTGGTTAACTATGACATTGGGATGTCATACACCTCAGTCCCCCCCGTGACCATGGGTGCTCGAAAGTGCTCGAAACGTCGGGAATATAAAATAAGTTAATATACGCGATAAAATCCGTAATATTAGTTTTATAATGTGTAGTGTTCGTGTAAATATAAAAAATCATTTTTCTTAAACACAACTTTCACCCGGCGGTGACGAAAGCATTAAATTCCTTTCAGTATCGAGAGGAGACAGTTTTTTATAACAATACAAAATAAAAGACCGCTTTGAGAATAACGATTTAAGTGAATAAGAAAATGTTTGGTTTATTTTTTATAACCGGCATGCGTGACTTCATGCATGGCATTGTACATTAGCAGCTTGAACTCTTAACTAATTGTTAACGCATTGAAACATGATAATGTAGAACAACGTGAATACACTGAAATGTAGGTACAAGAGTTATTATTACTTACTAGCTTCTACAGCTACTGTTTCAAAGTAAGGTTCCTCTGATCAAAAAAAATAAATTAAGCAAAACTCCACCAATAATCTGTTTTTAATCGGTCAATGATCTCCTTTTAAAGCGGCTAATTATACAAATTACTGTTTAAAAAAAAAAACTAAAAGAAATAAAATATAGGCGACTAGACCAAGTGATCCGTAATTATCCCAAAATGTTTCTCTCGAAAATCTCCTAAGTATATTGAATGATTTATTCTTTCATCGATAACTTAACTTATCTAATGAATAAATGTGTCGTTCCAAATGTCCTAGACGCACTAAGTAAATTTTCGTCATAACCCCCGAGGGAGGAATTTTGAGAAATAGCAATTGTCCAGTGATTACTGATCTGCTGCATTCCTATAAATGTTTTGCGAACCTACAGGTACCTACTCGTTTACATAGTACATACCCAATATAATCAATATCATATTTAAAAATGTTTTTTATGAAATGAAAAAAATCTAATTTCCAACAGCCTATCATCAATCGAAAATGTTTCAAAACTACACTGATGCCTTCCTTATATTTCCTGTCTCACTTCACAAAAGCTACATCTTGCATTTTTCAAGGCAATTTTGTTTTGCACGACATTCAATTCAATAGATGACCCCTAAGCAGCTGGCAGTAGGGGTTCCCGCCAGCTGTTTATCATACTGGGGTGGTGGGAGGTTTTGTCATTTTTATTATCTTACATTGTAAGATAAAATAATAACAAAGCTAAAATTTAAGGTTAAAATAACCATCTAAGATGATTATGACTGTAGAAAAGAATAAATTGATTCAAAAAAAGTAGGTAAGTAAAATGGGTAGGTTTTAGGTTTCTCTGCAAACACCATGCAAACACATTGTATTTATTCCAATCAGAGACGAATATTATATTAGATGTAATTTATTTTTAACAGCATAAGTCCAAACAAATGAAATAAAAAAAATATTGTTAAATAAAAGAAAACTAAGAAATTTTAGTGTTAACGACCTGGTAAGACATGCAGGAAGTCAATGGATGCAGGTGGCTCAGGACCGTGCTTTGGGAAGCCTATGTTCAGCAGTGAACTTGTGAAGGGCTGTAATGATGATGATGATGAAAAAAATTCAATCGAGTTATTAAGTAAATACGATACCTACTTAATTGTTTTTCTTAAATAATGTTATACTTTTAAATTTATAATCACATTAATAACAATTACAAAGAGTGATTCAGAATCACTCATTGTTCTGCCTAAATACAGTTAATTTTTTTTTTAAATATTATACTAAGTTTTCTTAGATTATTTATCTAAGTTAGCTTTGCAGCTCCTTGTGTATCTTAACTAACTCATGTTGTGATATTAAATACCTATTTAATGGTTTAAATGATGTTCATTTGAAATGGACTTAACTGAATAATTAATAAATTTACAAACTAGCTCAACCAAACTTACTTCACCACAGTAAATTTGTATGAATTGAGTAATGAGTATCTATTACAATAAACATAGAGCTCTTCCTAATAACAACTAAAAATAAAAAATAAACTATGGTTACCAAACCGCTTGCCAAGCATGGCAACTAAGGCAAATATCCATGTGGAGCTGCCGCGCTTGGCAAGATACATATAGTGGATTTTAATAGGCTGTAACGATAAAAATAATATTATAGATGTTAAGAATTAATTAGCTATGATTTGCATAATAATAATCTGGAAAAAAAAAGCTATACCCATATATAAATATGAATCAATTTACAAGTATTAAACAAACATGGACACAAATAAAGTCAATGGAAAATTTTCTAAAGCTATCACAAAATTTAGTTAACATCATGTCATTATGGAACAACATCAAATATGTCCAAGCAATTTTATCACAGGTCACAGCGTACTGGACATGGTTATAAATCTTATTATTTCATTGCATAAAGTATCAAGTGATTAAACTGAAAAATTTTATAAAACTTGTAAGTCTTTAATATAATAGAACTGGTGGTAGGAATCTTTTTTTTTTCGCAAAATAGCAGTGAAGGGTATTGGGAGCCAGTATAATTAGGTCAGGTCAGGATGTGAAGCATTCCCTTTTAGTCCTCAAAGGTGACAATGCATCTGTCTGCCTTCTTTGTTTGAAGTTAGCTGAAGGTGTCCATTGACTGCAATAACCACTTACCAACAGTGGACTGTAAGTTTGTATGTCAGTTCAGTCTTATAAAAAAAAAAAACAATGGCTATTAGGAAACTATCTTGCAATAAAATATTAAAAAGAGAAAAGACGTGTCAAAAGAATTTTCTAGTTTAAGTTAAAATAAATACAATGTGTTTTATTATAAAACATATAAAAATAAAACAACAGTTACCATACTCAATTATATGTTTATAAAGAATAAGATAATTCAAGTAATTTTAATGATAGTTTTAAATTTTAATGTAAAAAAAAATCAAAAATTCAGCAAATAATTAATAACAAAGCAATAATTGCAATAATATCATTATTATATTATATAGGTACTCGGTATACTATTATATACTCTTTGGTGAATGCAATTGCCGATTGTATCGATTTAGGCACGTAACCGTTTTTTTTTAACATGAGTTGTACGTATAATAGAGACGAAGTACTCACTATTTGCGACAAACCGGCATATATATAATAATGAAAGTGCACTACCCTTTCATTATTATATAAGTTCGATTTTATAACGCTGTTTTTAAAGAAAGTTCACTACTGAAAAAATAAAAATAACGATTACCGATACCTTTTCAGTGTTTTAGGAAAAATCGTCAAAATGCTTAACATACATAAATATGTAACGTGTGCGTAACCGATTTTCCATTGTTATGGGTATAATCACTAATACTTTTTTAAAACGCTACATTGATTTTATTACCTCAGTTTTACCGTCGTATACTGTTGACCACACCATATTCACAGTGGTGTAATATAACGATTTTTTGCTAAAGTACGTCAGGTGTAAAATCGTATGTGATCTTGAATTGCCCTTCGTGGAAAACTTCTCGCCGATACGATAATATACGGACTTGCGTATTAGAGATAGAGGAGCGCAGGGCGCGGCGCGCGCAACAGTAAAGACGTAGTGGCGCAGGGTGAGTTCTAGTGGTGCGAATTACGAAAGTTGTTTTCAAGTTTTCTTGTTGTTATAATTCACTGCACACTAACACGACAAGCGATGAAATTTAGAAGAGTCAAGTCTTCCTATAACCTACGATTCTATGCAGAGAGCAAATTGTTCTATATTTAAATATTTGAAAATTTGCCAATTGATACAGCTTGCCAATAAGAAAAAATGAATGTATTTTATAAAAAAGTTGTATTATTGGTATAATACATAACGTAAATTTCTTTAAGCATTGTTGGTAAATTTAGTGTTTATTAATGAATATCATTAAAACTCAAACAAATGCCTTTGTATTTCCGATTTCGATTTCGTTAAAAATCGGTACCTTCTTCCGAATTTTCTTACCCTAAGTTGATTTCAAACCCTATAAACCTTTAAATCTGAACTTTAAACTAAAAATGAAGCTGGTAAAAACTTTAATAATTTAAATTTCGGAGTTTTGGCCGGAATTTGACAGCAGGTAGATTACTGCTCCTGTAATAACGTTTAAATGGGTAATAATTTGATATGGATTTTGATAGGTAAGTGATGCGATTTTGTGTACTATATGACTAATGACTATGATTGTAAATTGTTTTTAGTGATATACACAAAACTTCAAGTTTTTTTTTTTCCGCTTAGGCGACTTGCCGTAGAAATTAATATATTCTTTAGGCACTTTGATAAATGAGGATACTATCGTCAAACGTCATCGCCTGCTTGCTGGCTTAGTATGTCTTCAAAACCTCCCAAAAACATCGCGAATTTTTTTATTTTATCTTTGTACGTGGTAGAGCCACGTTGCAACACGAATGGGTCGGCTCTAACGAGGAACGACTACGCACTCACAGAATACTAGCGTAAAATAACAGCATGAGTCTGCTGTATTTTGTATGGTGACTGTAGAGAACCGGAGACCCTTAATGCAGGAAACGAAGCTGAAATACCTCGTTTCCACTTTCGTTATTAGTCCTCAGGGTGACAAAATATCTGCATTTTAATATTTTATCAATTTAATAGATAATAAATGTAGGTCTATGAGCCACAGCCCAGATGGTAAGTGAAGGACACCATTCATCATTCACTTACCATCTGGTGTACTGTATACTTGACCCTTATTTATTTCAATCAGGGTTTCCCAACCTTTTTTGACTAGGGACCACTTTGTTTTCTTTGTTATGAGGGACCACAATTAATCTAACAATAAATTTTAATCACTACTTTTAACATAATTATACAACAAACTGTAAAGAAGCATCCATTAACAGTATTATTTGTGTATATATTGTAAAAGAAATCATACAACATGTTAGGTAAAACATTGCGATTTTGATTACAACGCGACGCGCGGAGTTGCACTACCCGCGTAATGAGAAAATAATAAATGTATTATTTAATACGATTAGGTAGGTAAGACATTTAAATTTTTCGCGGGCCATATTTAAGTTCTTGCGGACCACCGTTTGGGAATCACTGATTTAAATGATATATTTTGAAAAATGTCTTACAGCGTTTGATGTTATTCCTTTTGGCTAAAGGCCTTGTAGCCAATGCCAGAATATATTATGGAAATAAATTAATGTTTTATTTTCGTTCGCCGTAAGACACGTTTAACTATATTGGTTGTAAATAAACTATACGAATATTAAAATGTGCTTATTAACATTGTGCTGCTTTTATTTTATTTAAATGATAAACTAACTTATTGTATTTATTTTCAAAATTACATACGTACCTATCACTATACCGAAATTTAAAGGCGACATACAAAAATAAATAGTACGAATTGTTGTATATTTTTAATTAATTCTTTCTTGACTATATATAACTATAGACCAATAACTTTGATCCCCGTAATATCAAAGATATTTGAGAGAACTATGTACTGTTTTCGCAAAAACAGATCCACAACTTTAGCATGCTTCAACTTTATTAAAGACATAGCGGCGAGTATCGATAGAAAAACTCCAGTAACTGCTCTCATGCTGGACATGACCAAAGCCTTTGATCTGGTACGACTTTCCATTGACGTTCATCGAGTTTGGTGTTGATACGTATTTTTACAGAAAGATTACATTTTTATAAGCACACACACAAAGTTTCAATATGCGGAAACATGTACTTTTTGAGAGAAAAGTATTGAAAACAAATATTTTTGCAATATTTATGTCAATTCCTACCTACTATGAAACTGATGCCATTTTTTATTATTATTGTCAGTAGGGATGTCGATTCTTTCCGAAAAGATAGAATTTTTAAATAGATTCGAATTGTAAGCTGATGTATCGATCCCCAAAAAATCGATTTCTAAAATATCTATATTTTTTTCATGTTTGCATTTATAATGTAAATATAACTCCATGTTATGAGAAAAAAATTCCCTTCGTCATAAAAAAATAAGGGGACTGATTCATAAGGATTTCTGTATCTATTTTGAGACTGCTACGTCTCCGGCGCTGCGGGAAGAGCAGCCTCTACGCCTTAGCGTAACAAATCGCAGGCATCCCTCCTCGCCTCCGCAGCTTCGGCTTGTTGGTTGCCTTCGGCGACCAGCCTTAGCCGCTCCGACTCGTCCGATGCCTACGATTTGTTACAGCAGGCGGAGGCTACTCCCCCTACGCGCCTCCGGCTCTATAAAACCACTCTAGGGTAGGACAGACTCTTACCAGGTGGAGTCGGGGTCAATCAATTCGGTTCTTTGACATAAGTTAAACCTAACCTATTTTATTTGTTATCTGCCCTAATAGGTACTGTTATATAAAACAAATTTCAATAAGAGTTTCATTTATCATGGTATCTTTCTTGTTTTTCATAAAATGGGTTTATATTTACATAATAAATAGAAACATAAAAAAAATATAGATATTTTAGAAATCGATTTTTTGTGAACCGATACATCAGCTTACGATTTGAATCGATTTAAAAATCGACTTTTTTCAGAAAGAATCGACATCCCTATTGACGTCGACATTGACATTACAAAACTGCGGCAGTTTTACGGTAGGATTAGACATAAACATTGCAAGAATAATTGATTTTCAATAATTCTTTTCTCAAAAATTACGCGTTTCCGCGTGTTGAAAATTTGTGTGTGTGTGCTTATAATAGTGTAACTTTTCTGTAAAAATGCGTATCAACACCCAACTCGAAGGACGTCAATGGAAAGCTAAGACAAGCAGTTACTTGCAAGGCCGAAAACAATGCACAGAAATCACTCGGATAATGCAAGCACAACAAGACAGCATATTTACGAAAGAACTACATCGTTCACAGTTTAGATATAATGACCGTGGTATCCCTCAGGGTAGTATTTTAGGACCTTTAATCTTCTTGCTATATATTAATGACTTGTCTAAAATAACCAACTATAAATGCATCTTCTTCGCAGACGACACAACTTTTATATTTAAATGCACTAAAAAACATATATGAAACCGAAATAAATAATTCTATTAATACTATTGTGACATGGCTTAATTGTAATAATCCTTTACTTAATATTGACAAAACAAAAATAATACAAATTGAAAATTACAAAATGGAACCTATAAATATGAATATAAAATATGAAATTTCGAAGGTAGAAAATGTTGAATCAGTTATGTTTTTAGGTATAAAAATTGACAAAAATTTAAACTGGAAGCTTCACATTGACCAGGTTTGTACAAAATTAAACTGGTTTGTATATGTTTTAAAAAGATTGAGAAAAACAATATCACAAAAAACAGCCCTAGCTGCTTATCACGGTTATGCATCTTCAGTATTATTATATGGTCTGCCTTTGTGTGGGAATTCTGTTGATGTGATTAAGTGTTTAAAGTACAAAAGAAATGTGTCCGACCGGTATGTGGTCTGTGGTTTCTTGATAGCTGCAAGCCATTGTTCAAAAAGATATGCGTATTGCCTTTGCCAAGCATGTATATTTGAGAAATATGTGTTTTTGCAAAGCGACATCCGAATTACTTCAAAACCCATGCTGAATCTCTCAAAAGGCAAACAAGGCATTAAAATAAATTATTACATCACAAATGCAGCTCTAGATTTTATGCAAACAGTGCCCCCATGATGGCTATTAAAATATATAATAAATTACCCAATAACTTAAAAGAAATGCCTTTGAATAAATTAAAAATTGAGATTAATAAATGGCTTCTTGACAAGTGTTCTTATAGTGTTAAGGAATATTTTAATTGAATGCAATATTATTAAATGTATTATATAATTAATTTATTTTGACATTATGTACAATTAAATTTGATTATTTTAAGATATATTTGCACACCGGTACAACTCTCGGTAGAATATTACTGAGACTTACTCTTATACTAAATACCTGTATTACCGAAACATTTTATACTGCAAATAAAGATTTTGACTTTGACACTGGCAAAAGTATGACCGTACAAGTTTATAACCAAAGAAAAAAAAAACTTAAATTTTTTCCGACATATAATAACATTGTCCATTATTTACATCCACAACCACATTTACTCCCCTGATAAATCGTTTGTTAAAAGGGCGTTATCACATATACATACCTAGTTCATTTATAGGTTATCTTAAATTGATATAATAGAAAATTAAAAAAATGTTGATACATATATTGTCACTGCATTAGAAATTTACTTTACAGGTTTTTAATTAAAGGCGTAATATTAGACTATAGTGACACTATATTAAAATCTAAATTACGATACTAAACAAATGAGTCTAGAAAAGTTCGATAAAACTTAGGTTAAAAAACTGCATCTCACATTTTTTTAATTATTTTACAGAATGCGTACGTTAATTAATAATTTTAGAATAAACAATATGAGTTATATTACTTACTAAAGCCATTTTAAGATAAAATAGAAACGAGTATAAAACAAGTTAAAAAATTTCGAAGCCGCACTTTGTCAACTTATTTATGGAGTTTGACAGAAACTTAAGCAGAACTTTAGAGGTCAGTGAGGTCACTGCAATGTCACAAGCAGGAAGCAGATAGCCATTTTTGCGCTAGCCACATTATTTTACAGTGTTCACAGAGTACTTTTTATATACTGAAAGACAGTGTTGCACATCATTCATTAATAAGTGAATTGATTACGAACAACCTAATTACATATAGATATAATTTTTAATTTATTAATGATATGAAAGATATAAATCGGTACATTTTAATAAACGTTCGTTGTTTTTTATAATAAATGAACAAACAGTACTTATGCACTTTCACTGGTATTATTGATTATAGGTAGTAGTATTTTTGATAGCTAGGTATATAAAAATGTGATTCTTACCTTAATCCTTAATATCTCTCGTTAGAGAACTGTAGGTAGGTACATTCCTTCCTTTTTTATGAATATGATCTCGGTTACCTACCAATTTCTGTTTAATATGTTTTTCTATAAGTCTGTTAAAAGCAATTAATTTTTAACCTCTACAGTTTTTCTAGACAAAAGACCACGTATGAACTAAGTAAGCATCTTAATTTTATGACAATCCATATTTAAAATTTACTAAAGACTAATATTACCTTCAAATTACAACTTCGTGTTTCTACAGCCTTCATTTCGTTTGGTTGCAGATATTATAGGTACTTTTTTATCCACACAACCTCTACAATACGCAATAAAAGGTCTTCTGGATTACTTTTTGTTCAACTTCAGTTTATCTTTGTAGAGATAAACACATCGGTTACTTACCGCTTCTATATTATCTAGTCAATAAAGTCAACTTTACCCTTCCGTTTATTCTTATCTTACCCATAAAAAATGATAAAAACCTATCGATACAACAGATTAAGTAGATATTTTATAACCATAAATTTACTTACCTTTAATATAATTCTCTAACATCTTGTAAATCACTTTAGTTTATTTCGAGAATCAAAGAATATTTGTAAAAATAGTAGGATCAGTATTTTATAATATTTGGTGGAATTTTTTGTAGAAAAACAGGTCATTCTTATTCCTTTTTAGTTAAATATTTCGAAAAAGAGCTAAATACATTAATTTCTACTAATTCAAAATTCATTTGTTAACATTTTTCCCATCGTATACCTATTTATAGTTTAAGCGTATAAAACACCATCTAACGTTAAGCTGAAGCTATATTATATAAATCCTTAATAGATGATACTAGTAAAATTATTATACGGCCAATCTTAGTCTAAAATATAGGTACACATGAGAATATCTGGACTGCAAGAAATTTTATGAATATGTTTACAACGATATCATTGCCGTGTCCAAATGATCAAGATTTTCAGTATATATTATAAAGGTACTTTGTGATCAAGATTGACAACAGAGAGAGACAAAAAGTATATAAATATAAACGCTACTATTTAGAGAGACATTTGCGTATTAATGCCCTAGTCTTATGGAGAAGACATGAAATTTGCACTTTCATTCAAAAATTCCGGATAAAATTAAACAAATATGAAACTTATCCATACATATTTGTTTCATGATGAATAAAATTAATGAAGATTGAACCAGTTATCTTCATATAGTATTTTTCATTTTACATAGAAACAAAAAAGCTGCTAGTATTTATATATTTTTTCCACTTTTATGAACGTTACTTGTTTGATTAAAATGGTATTATTCCCTCACTGACCTCTATATATACAAATACGCTGGACTGGCTATGCCGACTGCGCCCTCTTCTCCCACAAAAGAGGGTCGCTTCCGATCTGGCAAAGAGGCTTAATCAGCCAATTGCCAGTACCCAAAGTGGAGTTTAGCGGGTATCACTTAGGGTACCCGTTAGGATAGTCACAGTGAGTCTCGCATAACCACGACAGACCGGCTGTCGTGGTATACATAAAGCATTCTCCACTTCCTCGCGTATCGGGGTAGCCCTTTCTAATTGCTTCTGGGCGAAAAAAAACTGGCAATGCCATACAAAATGCTTATGCCGATTTGAAGCGCCCTCATTGTCCGAACCGGGAACTAAAATTGACATAATATGCCAGTCAGTTGTATTATTTAAATCGTATCTCCATATTTTGAATTTTAAACTAAAAAACCGGCAAAGTTCGAGTCGGAATCGCGCACCGAGGGTTCCGAACAAATCTGTAGGTATATAAGATTAAAATTATTTTTATTATATGATGTAACTAAAAATTTATGCTTTTCGCAATTTTTCTTTTATCTGTGCTATAAAACGTTGCTTCGTACCAAATTTCAAGGTTCTAAGTTCACGGGAAGTACCTTGTAGGTTTTGATTCCCTTGCGAATGTTGAATATTTGCGGCATAAACGGCTGTATCTTTTGATTGCGTTGGCTAAGAAGTTTGATTTTTTCACAGCTCCAAGGGACAGTAGATTTGAGTATTTGATATGAATTTCAGCTCGATACCTCTACGCGTTCCTGAGAAAAAGGGTCTTGACAGACAGACAGACAGACAGACGGACAACAAAGTGATTCTATAAGGGTTCTAAGGGTAAAAATGAAAGTATTTTATGTGGTTTGATTGTTTGATTTTAATTACATAATAAGAATTATTTCAGTAATAATGAGAGTAAGCGTAATTTGAAAAAGTCGTTACCATGAGGAAAGTGGGATAACATTCCACAAGTAAGTGAATTTACTAATCTTAATAACGTAATTATCAACATGTTTGTCTTTATATTATTACTGAGTTTTGATAAACAAAAAATTCAATAGGGTTGTCGAGTTTCTTGTCTATAATACTTATCGATGTTCTTTTCTACCCATATCTGTTCACAACCAAAGTCGCCGACAACAGATTAACAGGTTTCCATCTGAACCTAGACTAAAATTATGGCTAAAAAGCACAAAAATTGTGAATTGGCGCCCGAAACAAAATTATTATCTTTGTTCTAAACACTTCACAGACGACTTTATTGGACATGAGAAACGCACCACTTTCAAAAAGTGCAGTATACCCATAATAATTTTCTGGCAGTACCAGTACCAGTAAGTATAAAAAGTATTTTATTTCGATTATTATTTTGAATGTTTTTTATTTCTTCTCTTCTTGTTTTTTCCCAGACTCAAGGACCATATCCAAGTGAAGAAAGGTCATCTGATGAAGACTTTGTATTTACAAGACGTAAGTTTGTTAAATCTGTATAGTTATTATGACCACTTTATTGTATCAATGGAATAAATTTATATTGGAACTGCAAAATTATTAATGTCCTTAGTGAGTTTGCGTGAGTTTAGGTGAGAAATGACTCCTCCCTGAACGGGTTCCCGCCTTATCATGGCGGGGGGAGGGAGGGGGGGTTAGTAGCCCTGGCTTGGTAACCTATGGTAAATGTAGGGCGACTCAGATGGCTGGCCTGAAGTGAAAGGCTGGCCAAGGTGGCCACTCCGAGTGGGCTTGTCGAGCCCTTGGATGAATGTTAGTGAGCTGCGGCTAGAGGAGAGTCCTCTCTTTATATCGCTGCAACCGAGGTGGAGTCGCAAGAGAAGAAGATTGTTGGTAAGGTAATGCGCCACTCGACTATCTTCCGCGACTTCGACGGAACTGTACCAATTGGTGCTTTCGAGTGCTCGTTTTTTCTTGGCTCCATAGCCTCCACATATCGGGATCGGGAATTCGGGGAGGGAAATCCTCAACTAAGGAGGGGTCCTCGCAGGTTGGGCCGCGGATGTGTTTGAAAGCGTTTTTGTGGCCCTGTCAATATGTGGCGAAGGCGGAACATCATGGGTTTTAGTAGGTGCAAGTCCGACATAATCCGTTCTTGCCCCCGCAATGCAGGTATGAGTGGGCATTTTCTCATTTGAAACCCGGAACAAAATCCATTCTCTAATTACGAATAAAAACGTAGATCGATCAACGCAGCGTCGATCTTGGTTTTATATGAGGTATAAAGCTTGCGTCTAAGGCCTAGGTATTAATTGAAACATTTATTTATTGTATGGCATTATATTAATATGATATATAAATAGAATGAACGTTACGGGTAGGTACGTGGTATAGAATAGAATTTTTATCGATATATTTTTTCACACTGTCGGATCTCTATTATTAGTTCCGTGGACGTTCACTTCTGCTGTCAGCGCCAAAATGGCGAAAATCAAATCGCCTCATTATGTCACGGTGTATAGCCAGTCCATATATAAAGGTCAGGGTGTTCCCTACATCTCTTCATGTAGTTCCATAGTGCTTCCATGAAGTGAAACAAAATTTCCGTACTTTAACACTAAAAAGGAGATGGTTATAAGTAACAATTATAGAAGTCAGCTCTGAGCTTAATTCCTTTTATACAGCACTAATTACATACATTTTGCTTATTGGACTTCTGCTCAGACTTGGATCTGTTGCTCAGACTGACTATACATATCTTTATAAATTTTATTTGAAACAATTTTAAATGTTAAATGAAAAAAAAAAACATCATACCCCGATTTTCAATTGTTTATTGTATTTATTAAGCATTAACAAAAGCTACAAATTATTTGGTAAAATAAAGGTGGATTCGATATAAACATGGCTAAAGCTATTTATGTGAAAGTATAGAGCAACAGAGGAGGGGAGTAGCCATAGCGTTAATTTCCGATAACAAACTGTTTCTCATTTTTTGCGGGGGAAATCTGAGCCAAGCACAATTTTTCAAAGTATGAAAGTAATATTAAGTTTCTGATAATACTAGCTTGGTGCCTTTTCTTTTGGTGCGATTTTATTTCTACGCATGTAAACAATTAGTGCAAATGATGAATAAAAAGTGATCCGATGTAAATTTAAAGTTAGTCTTTTAGGCGCCTTGAGATTGTCGCTTGTCGTCAAAATCTCCCAAAAACTTCACAATATGACGCTTCAACATATTGTAAAGAGCTTTTATACAAACCAATATCAATCACAATTTCTTATTACTTGACACTAGCAAAATTATAACCGTACGATGGCATAATCGAAGAAAAAAAAACAAAGAGTATATAATCACTATGCTTGCAAAGATTTTGGGAGATTTAGACGACAAGCGACAACTACCTAATCTATTAGTGTACTATCTGGATCATGAAGCAAATACAAAGTTTTGTATTTGCTTCATGATCTGGATAGTCGGTGATGGTTGACCGCGATAGTGTTTTGAATCACCTGATATACTGTACCCATAGAATAATAAATATGTAGCAAGCTAAGGCTTCGTTCAAACAGGCGAATCCCGCACGGGACGCGGGACGCGATTCGCTCGCACCGATTGCGTCAGCAACTTGTATGGAGGTGTTTACATCGGCGCGAATAACGTGCTGTATTCTGTGTGCTGATTTTCGAAATGCCTTGAATCTGGGGGCACGGCAGTGCCCCCGCCAAGTCGAGCAAGCGGCACGGCCGTACCATCCTTTTCTCGAAGCAGTTCAGGCCATTTTCGAAACACTATACCTTCGTGGTAGATAAAACTAGAAGCCTGAATTTTAAATTGTAACCAAGTAGGCATTGTATAAACTCTGTATATTTCAAATTTCATTAAATTTGAACCAATAGGCTAAGAATTATGACTAGTCAAAGTTTCTTAATTTTATCACTTTATTCACTTTAGCAGACATAGAAGCTTCAAATTTGGAATACAATTATTGTTTAGTATATTAATCAAGTAAAAACTAAAATATTTTGCAATTTTACTTTTCTTTAAGTTATTCTATATTCTTTTCTTTTCATTAAGTTATTCTGTTGTCAGATTTAAAAAAGTTGGCTGTTAATTTTAGGGCAAATTATTTTTACTTAGATCGGACAGTGTTTAGCTACTGGTGACAACAATTCATCTTCTGCGTCACTGGAATCACTTTCACTAACGCTCTGTAACTCTATAATAAAAGGTTCATCTAAATACGCGTTAGTCTGTATTCATTTTAATTTTTTTTCAATTTCCACTCCACCAGTGTAATTTTATGGTCTGCATCTTTAATTGTTTGGGGCATTTGAACAACATATAGGTTTTCCAACATTTTGTCTGCTATGTTCCTTTTCATAGAGCTACATATCATTTCAATTGCGTTCAAGTCGCAATGATCAGGTGGCAATCTAAGAATATTATTGCCATGACTTTCATCAGGCTATCAATGCCATATTCCGGAGCAGGTTTATTTCTCTTTATAAACTCATATTTTTTCATATGTTTTATTTAATTCGGTGTGGTAGGAATTTCTTTCCTCACTGAATAAAATTCGTGAACTTTTCTTTTTGTCCAATGTCAAAATTATCAATTTCTTGTTTACCAATTTATCTTTGCCTTTTTTTGCCAGGGGCAGAAGTTTTAAAATTGGATTCTTCAGCGTGTTTTACTTCATTGACGAGTTTGTGTACAAATCGCTCAGAAACACCTGTAACAAAACGACAAATAATTATTATATAGGTATAATTAAATAAAAATAAGCCCGTAAATATGCCCTCACTAAAGCTACTTCCTAGACCACAAACTACAAACCCTGGTATTTTCGATGGATGACAGTAAATTGAGATAATTTTATGTTTCACGAGTACATTATTTGGTGATTTTAATTTTCTATATCTGGCAATACTAACCTGTCGCAGCAGCAACGCGTTCATACAGCTTTTCAAATGGTATAATTGGGACTTGGAAACGTTTCTCTTCTTTCATAGAAGGTAAAACTTTTAGGACAATCTGCCTCGTATCACCTTTAAGAGCTTTAGGCATTTTATTTGCACTTTTTAAAAAATAACTGACAGCGAAATGTCATTTACAAAATGGCGGCCTTAATTCCAATTTTGTCCACCTGAACAGATAAGTTGGTGGCACTATAATAAATAGGCTTGCCAACTTTAAAGGATTTTCTGGGACGTCCTGTATCTGGACATAACATTTCAAAATTTAAGCTGTCTCGACAAGTACTCTTGCGTGTCGCCTAATGTTGAGAAAATTATAGAACAAAAAAATAAGAATAAATAAACATTAAAACTTTGTACGATTATTTGTATTTATCGAAAAAACATCGGACCCCTAACCCAACATTTATTAAATACTAGCAATCCGCCCGGTTTCACACGGTTGATTTCTGGATCTCGACAACAGCGCCATCTACCGGGTTCAATTGTGAATCTAAACCATCGAGGGACCCACTCAAATATAAACAAAAAAATCTATTAATACATTAATAGCATAGTTGTAGTACGAATGGATCGGCTCGACCGGTGAACGACCACGCTCTCTCACAGAATACCAGCGTAAAATAGCAGCTTAATGCTGCTGTGTTTCGTATGGTGAGTGTAGAGAACCGGAGACCCTTTTTACTGGACAAGAGGCATTCCATCTTAGCCGTCACGGGTGACAACCACAGAAGTGACAACCATGAAGTTATAGACTTCATGGTGACAACGCATCTTCTTCTTTCTTAATAACTGACTTTACGGCTTTGGGATCTAGCCCTTCTGAGCCTGAAGTTACAATAAATTATAATAATAATTATCCTTCATAGTATACTGCTTCACAATGTATTGATGCGTCACATTGTGCAGCCCTTGGGAGATTTTGACGACAACATGAGCCAGCAGACAGCTGACGGTTGGCGATGGTATCTCAAGGCGCCTAAGCAGACAGACACCTTATTTTGAGAATCACATCACCATCAGAGCACTTGTTTCACAGTTTCCACTAATAGTTCACATGCGCAGACACTTAATACACAAAATCGCACCACTTTTACATATCAAAATCCACTTCAAACCATTATTTTAACAATAATACAGGAACAACAAACCGCCGCCGGTCAAGTTCCCGCCAAAACTTCTACAACGCATCTGCATTTTGATTCTTTATAGAGTATAGATGTAGATATCTATGGGTCACAGCAATCACTTACCATCAGGTGGACTGTTTGCTCGTTTGTCACCATATCCTATAAAAAAAAATTAAAATAGGTCCAGCCGTTTTCGAGTTTTTGCGAGAACAATGGGCAGCACTTGATTTTTTTATGTAGAGATTTCTAAAATTATTTCGTTATTTATTTTAAAATCTTTATTACATTCCCTTACAAATAAAGGATACAAAGGGCGGACAGTCAACCCATGGAGTGGTGAGAATTTGACATAGGTGTAGATAGCAATTGAAAGAAAAGAAACTTAAATACACAAATTTATAAGTTCCTTTAAGAACTTCACCTCACATGGACCATATCATTACAGTAAAAAATCTCGCAAATGAATTTTGTATTTAACAAACTTAGCAATAAGCAGAGATGATTAAATTAAAAGCGATTGCGATCATTGAAATTATTTTTAATTTCCAAATCCAAATAAATGTACAGTTAAAATAATCATAACATTTTGTCCGATATAATAAAATAAACTCGTACAACTACTGACAAGATTTTTACCTTTTTTAAAGGCTTTGGAATGGCATCCGCAACAAATTTACAGCATTTCAATACAAGGAAAGCACTCCGTGATTAACGAAAGTAGAATTAGAGTTTAAAAACCTAAACCAACAGCTGAAATGATCCTACTGAGAATACTAGGTCTTAGTCACGAAATTATTATTGTCATAGATTCTTAGTATGCCTGTAAAATTCCAGATTATTCAGACGTCTGAAATTGGATTAAAACTGGGTTAAATAATTTCATTACATTCATACACACATACAGATCAAGCTAATAAAAGGCGAATATTAAAATAAACACACTGTTTTAAATTGCGACTTTAAAATGACTGTTCTGTTTACATTAGACTGACGACAGTGTTTAAGGAAACGGAAAATAAGAAGTCTTAAAAAACGCAAGAAAAATATTGCCTTCCTCATACAGCCTTTGCCATTCCGTATTGTATTATATCTATATCACTATCGTCAAACTAATATTGTCGTAATTATACAGACTACTGAATCATGGCTAAAAATTTACTCTCATCTGCTTCTCTATGCTTTATACATTATATAAATTATTATGAATGTTCACACAATTATACTTACTTAAATGAAATTGCAAGTACATCCAACAATTATTGTAAATTATAAAACAAACATTTTTTTTCTAAGTGATAATATATGGTTCGTTCATATTAAAATAGATTCGGCTCTTTTAAATAAAAAATAGACAAAAGGTCACTGGTCTCTGTAACTGGAAACTATTAAGACACTTGATGCGGCGAGTATAAAAATAGTCGCTTATAGGAAGGCAAGTTCTTAAAACATAGCAAATTCGTATGAAATATAGTATTAAAATCGTATAAAGAAAGCAGTCATAATATGTTGTCATAGCAAGCAACTAGTATCATTATCGACTTGAAATACATGAAAATGTTGCTATCTACAAAACAAAGAAAATTATTACATGTGCGCTCTCATAATAATATGGGAAATAAACCCTCTATGCTTAAGTATTGGTTTTATTAATTATATATCATCATTTTCGTAACTGTGATGGATAAACAATGTGATTAATCAAAAGTATAACTCGCTAAGGAAATGCTACCATGAATATGACTTTAATATTCTTATGCTAGTTGTATCATATTAGGCAAGAGTATCTTTCAACATTTTCTGACATTAATAATGATTTGCCATAAATTAACATCCAATTCTATTAATTAAAACACACGTTATATACTTTTTCCTTACATTTTTTATGCCATGCATTTCCATTTGTTCGTGGTAATACTACTGATACATTTGCTATATATTTTCTTTGTAGAATTTCATTATATTGTTCTAACTTTGAACTATAATTATTTTCTTTCAGAGAAGTAAGGCCAAGAAACTGTTATGGGAAAATAAGTGCATGTAATGAATCTGATAATATTAAGAATGAACACATTTAAGGGCCTTATGATGCTTGCCCTTATCTATAGTACATTATCTGTGCTAAGGTACAATCTCATAATGAGATTTCATATCTTACAACAGAGCGATTAATTTATAACATTTTAGGCCAAAATTTTTAGAGCAGTAGATATTTATATATTACACATTTTACATAATATACTTTGAAGATGAATGGGACATAACAAGATCATATGCTATTTTTTATTATTAAATATTACGAGTAACTTAAAAAAATGGGTTGCAATTTTGAAATAATATCCATATCCAAATATAAAATATAAATATAGTACACGTGCATTTTTTGCAATATTGCTTGGATATTGTATCTTTATCTCACAATGTTCTTCCCTATTTCATGTGTAAATATTATGGATCATATAATTTATATTTACAGAAACATGTGCTGTCGAATTTAAAAATATTTGTCTTCTCTTCATATTGTCTGACTGTAACATTTAACCATAGCTTTAATTACATACACTACACAATAATATAATATAATTTTTGACATATTTAGGTTAGGCCACCATAACATTATCATATTGCCTTCATAAAAACATTATGTCAATATCTGTCATCATAGTCTGTACTATGCAATAACTATCAGTCAATTAATTTTACTCATACATCATATTTCACTGTGTGATCATAGAATTTTCATATACATTAAAAATGAACAACGATATAGTAGGTCAAATGAATTAACTAAACCGTTATAGCTTATCATATTTCTATGAATCCTAGATCTATGATCATTTACTTATGATATTGTAACAGCGGCCTGACACTACAATATATATTCGCAATTTCATTATCACGGCAGCTTGACAAAATATGTTTCAAAAGGTGACTTTGGTTGGCTAACCATAGCGACCCAATGAAGTCCACAGATATATGGTTCAAAATAAACGTCTTTTTAAGCATCTAAATAATGTCAAATAACAAGATATTCTTGATCATATTATGTTAGTAATAACTGAGGCATAATCATTACACTTCCAATTTCAATGTGAAACCGATTGGTAATATACCAAAAATATTATTCCATTTAATATACACTGTTAAATGATTATTCTTTCGAGCACTTGAGACGGGCTACACAACATGTACAGAGTTATCTGGCGAGCTGTTGTTAGTCACTAGCCGACTTCGCTTTTGACATAGAAAAGCAAGTATGGAGTGGCTGCTGAACGCATTTTGGGTTCCGCAGATAGTAAATCTTCGAACTCCTCGTTGGAAATAGGTTTCACTATGTCGTCGTCGCAGGCTAACCAGCACGCTTCTGGTCGTGGTCTGGGCACACAACAGTCTTTAGCCGCGCAGCCGCTGGGTGGTGGTCTTGGCCTGTTGAAGAGTGTCCTCATGAAACTTGAACTGCTATTGGTGGTGGTTGCGTCCCCACTTCCTTCTCTTTCGCATTTAAAGTCGCCGTTCGAACTATCACGTGCGTATGCAACATAATGTCCTCCGGTTAATGTCTGTCCAAGATGCATTATCACTGCCCAAAGAATGTACCTGGAATTTATATATTGGTTAAAATTATTTATTTAGTTACTAAAAATACTGGCCTAAAATCTCACATTGACACCTGACCAAATATACTATTTCGAAACATATCTCAGTACTTAAACATGGTTTTAAACCACTGTGTACTATAAAAAAATTAACTCGTTAATAGAGACCTTGTATACATTACCCCATGAATTAATTACTGACTGTGGGGACGAGTAACTGGTGTCACTAGTGCTTGTTCTAGGTTTTTATAGAGAGTATGTCTTTTGTTTTTATAAAAAATTATAATCCTTATCGCAGACTCACGACATCATAATGATTACATTTTATTATCCAACATTGACGTCAGTATCAATCATAAAAAGCATAGCCACAACTGTAACAGAATTTACAATTCTGTTTACAATGTATTATAAATATTATATTTGAGTGAAGTTAGTCACATTTAACTTTTTTTGGCCAACTTTATACTGTCAAAATTCTGTTATATTATAAAGGGTTATTTTTCAAAGAGTAGTCAAGTTTCAAACATAAGTTCAAATATATAAATAATGATATACCGTTATCGCAGTTTTTGAAAATACGAGTAAATAAAGCTTCTACTTTTATTTGGAATTATTCCAAATTGAATATGATTTATGGGCAACACAATGTTTTTGGCTACCGATCGACACTTACGGATGTGTGCGTGCAGTAAAATCAGTTAAAATAATGCATTACCACGAATTTTGAATTTAAAAGGTAAAAAGGACTGAATGTGTGAGATTTTTTTTTGATTAATTTTTCTTCAACATTTGTCTATATTACTTATTCTGAACCATCTCTGCAAATTTGGTCGGTCATTGCAAAATAACCCTGTATGTATGTAAGATCCATTGCAAAAGATAGAATAAAATAAATTTTGTTCAATATAATATGTAGATTACAAAAATAGTTATTGAAAGTAATTTTTTACTTTTACCACGGATATAAAGATAACTTCAAAAACTCTCCAGTGCGATAAAGCAAATCATGTTGCTTATCTAGCATTGGTACCTGTGTGTTGGCTGCTGGTCCGGAGGCCGCTTGGCGCAGGGTTCGCAGAAGCACGGCATGAGCAGTGGCGTGGGCGCGTGCCGAGTGATCTTCTCCATGCCGCCGCTGAAGCGCTTCAGTTGCAGCACGAGTAGACGAGGCAGTCGTGAGTACGCGACACTGCGCCGCGCTTCGTTGTAGCGTAAACAGCGCTCACACCAGTACTGTGGAAGAACAAGGATTTATTTTTAAAATCTATATATGACACGCGAGTCAGTCCAACTGATTGTAAGTGGATGCTGTGGCCCATAGACATCTACATTTCTTCTCGATTAAGAATTGCACACATTTTTTTTATTTTCACAATCACCCACTTTCAAATTCTTTATAACAGTTGGTTCACCTTTAAAAAGCTTATATCTAGCAGTCTATTGAAAAGGCCGATAGATAAGATAAAATAATATTCATCAGAATAAGTTAATGTGTTTACAGACAGGTAAAAAAAACACATAATACAAAAATTATAGATTAAAAAAAACGAATGTCTAAAGCCTGGGCAATACTGGCTTAGCAACGCGAGCGTAGGCAAATTGATACAAGGCGAGTGCTACAGTCTAAATGTTGGCCAAGTTTGAACGAGTGAACATACTGACATGGCCGATTAAACATGTAGACGCGACTTGCAGAGTGCAGGCGAGCACCTTTCATTTGTGCAGCAAAACCAACACTGTTTCAAAGTGAGACGAGTCGTGGCAAGGCTCGCCAAGTGAACCCTATACACATTGGCGCTCATCTGCACTCGGTCAGCTAGGCGCATAGATTACTGTATAATATATATACTAGAGATGGCTAGGCGAGCGACGACGAGCAATGGCGAAACTAGACAATTGTTCTATCTATACGTTCGTACTCGCCTACGCTCGGCCAACATGTATAGGCGTCTTAAGCTATGGTCCCGTATCCACATAATAAAAGATATATATTGAGTGAATTTTACTTAATTAAATCAATAACACCACCTTAGTGCTCAGATATTCAGTTTTGTACCTAAAAACACTATTATGTCACAAGTTTAGCACCCCAGTTTTAAATATTTTAAGTAAGTGTTACATATACATAAATGTGTATGTACCTTATTCTGATCACGCAAGTACTCGCTAGTGAGGCATGCAGCTCGGAATGGTTCATCACTAGGCACTTCATCGTCTCCCACTGGCACGCACAATTCACAAACAGCTTGAGATTTTTCCGTCACTACTTCACATTCTACACACATTGTACGCACGACCATTGTTCCTGCAAATAAGTTAAATATTACGTGTATGAAATAAAGAGCCCTTGGTAGCTCAGATGGTTAGTGCGTTGTAAATTTCACAATACGCGAGCAACCCTGGTTCGATTCCCGTCGGCACCTATGAAATTGTGAATTGCAATTTTAAGTGATTACTCGATAACACACACGCGTTGGCGGAAGGGGCGGAGCATGCGGCCGCGGCCAGCCGCTCGCAGATCGCGCCGTGGCCGCACGGGTGTGCAGACTCACTTACATTGCAAGTGAATACAACTGGCCGCCACCGCAAGCCGCTTCTGTGTGGGACACGCTTAATACTATATAGATTTAGTATAAAATGACGCTAGAATAGATTGGCTACATAAAAGAGAAAGAGCAGTGTATGAGCTTAGAGCGAGAAAGATAGGCGATACAAATACAACCTATGGATATTGAAGACAATCTTATCTCATATCTCTTATCACTGAAAATGTCTTCCTTATTCCCAACAATATCATAAATATACATGTTATCATCAAACTATTTTGGTTTTAGTAATGTTTGGGATTTATACTTACTAATCAATCAATACAAATATAAACAATGTTCCCACACTGTGCATGTGTGTCATTTAAGAAAAAATCTTTTTCAATGATTATTATTGACAACAATAAACACAATTAAATTATACATGATGTTTGTGTTATCCTTACACAACCAGTTTTAAAACATCTCCCTTACGTAATCTTATAATTGGGACATATTATCCTTTAGTCATCTTAACTTTAACCATATTTATTTAATAACTAATGGTATTTGGGATCACATCAATCATACAATCAATCACACAATAAATTTAAAAATAGTCTTAATACCACATTTGTCTACCTGAGCACTATTTTGTCGGAATTACTAAAAGGATTTTCCATTGATTTTAAAGTACCTATAAATGCTGAATGTACCTACAACTTTGTCTTATACTATTAATTATTGAACAGCACACTATATTAACTTATAATACCAGTGAAAATTACTGGACGATCGCTTTTGATTTGCTTTATTGACATTTAATTTTTTTTATAGGATAGGGGTGAGAAACGAGCACACAGTTGCCGTGGCCCATAGACATCCACATCTATCCTCGATTACGAATCAAAATGCAGATGCGTTGTCACTCGTGAGGACTAAGATGGAATGCCTCATTTCCAGTAAAAAGGGTCTCTGGTTCTCTACACTCACTATACTAAACAGAGCAGTGTTAAGCCACTATTTTACACTGGTATTCTGTGAGAGCGTGGTCCTTCCCCGGTCGAGCCGACCCATTCATGGTACAACTATACCAGTAATATAGCTGCAGCATGGCTCTAACACGTAAAAATATAAATATTAATTGATAAAAATGAAATATTTTGTAATAGAGTAAGTAATAATAATTAAAAAATTTGTACCACCAACTTCATTTCATTAAAATAATTAAAAATAACTCAAAAACTATTGGTCAGACTTTGATCAAATTTATCATATTTAGTGGTCCCACTACATGAGAAACACCAGCTTTCAAATAAAAAAAGAATCATCAAAATCGGTTCACCCAGTAAAAAGTTATGAGGTAACACACATAAAAAAACATACAGTCGAATTGAGTTCATCGTCCTTTTTGAAGTCAGTAGAAAATTCAAATGAATTTTTATTCATACATTTCTACACAACACACACTATAGTATAGTATAATGAAAGTTACCTGCTTTTTTAACATTAAAGACCAAATCAATATTTTACTAAACTTAATTTTCCATAAAAGTTCTCTGCTAAAGACCTGTTGCAATGTGACAAAATACATTTGGAACTTCAAATTTAAAACAAAATTATGATAAAAATGTTGAAGAGTCAAAATTTTGATCTACCTTCAAAGTCATCCGCTACAAAGTCCCATCCAGGGCGTGAGCGCTCTTCCCTTTCTGGATCGGCAGGAGATGGAGCTCGTTCTTCTGTAGGTGAGTGCCGCTTCTCACTTGCTTTAATTTCCTTCCGTTTTTTCCAGGATTTGCGTAAATTGCCAAGTGTTGGCTTGCCAGCGTCACCATCTATGGTGGGCTGGCGACCGAGACCATTACTGTAAACAAAAATTTATAAATGAGCAAAAAATACTATTGTATTGGAGAAGGGTAACGTTCAAATGTTACTGATCATAATGAAATATTCTTTGTATTTGTTTTTTTTTTAAAGATGTTACCCCAAACTAGGATTTTAAATTGCGCAAGAACAATCATCCTGACCCGGAACAATTACTTATAGGTCATACCAAATATATGTTCCGTACTAAATTCAAAGTCGCTGCGCCACGGAGCCGTCAAATTAGTAGAGAAGTACTAAAGAAGTACTCTTACTAAAGAAGAAATTACCAAGAGTATTGAAGCAAACATTTTTATATCTTTTAAAACAATATAGTGATAAAAAAGGTAAGTGTATTTAATTGTAAGAGTTTACTGCAGCCACGCTTTAATATGTGCCGATTGAAACTAATATTTATGTTTAAGTCCGGAAAAAGTTCTAATAATGATAGCAAGTGGTAAAATTAAAATTTTGTACAACCGATTTCAATATAAATAAAATGAGAACATCATCAACATAGTCGAAGTCAATCAAATACGCATTATTAAGGATAACTCAAAAACTACTAGTCAGATTTTGATCAAATTTATATGGGACCACATGAGAATCACTAAAATTGGTTCACCTAAAAAAAGTTGTAAGGTACACATAAAAAAATACAGTCGAATTGAGAACCTCCTCCTTTTTTGAAGTCAGTTAAAAAGACTTCAATATCAAATAAAAAAATGTGAAAGAAAAATACTATATATTTATTATTTATCGAAGCGTCAGTAGCCTAATGGCAGGGCGCGGACCGCGAACTCGAAAGGTCGTGGGTTCGAATCCGCCATTCGACTACTGTCGTGAACCACTTCTAACACAAGCATTTTAAGCTTACCAGAAGTGGTTAAAGGGAATATTAGTAATGTTTAATAGCATTACTAGTAATTTTGTTTAAAAAAAAATAATTATTGTTAAGGTAATTTATAAACTTTAGATGTTTGTAGTACTAAAAAATTTAAATAATTAACAATAAATGCCTTTCTCACCTATCACCATTTTCTTGTAGTTGTAGACGTGACGCACGAGAACTGAGCGCTCGACAGGTTTCTCTGATATTGTCTAATATACATACTAGAAGTTCGTGGGCGTCTTGCTGCCTGTTACCTGCATTAAAAAATAAGATGTTAATATGTGCACTTGGTGCATTCAGCTATCAAAACGAGGCTCTGAAGGCCAACTAAAAATTTCACTAAATAAGCCGAACGCAATTTGCACGCACTGGTTAAGTATTACCTATTGGGTTTCGACACCACACTTACCAACCACTCCGTCTGCTCATCATGGTGTATTTTTTTGCGAGCACACAGTACACTTGATGGTAAGTGGTTGTTGTGGCACATAGACATATTTGCGAATCAAAATGCAGATGCGTAGTCAGCCGTGAGGACTAAGATGGAATGCGTCTTTTGCAGTAAAAAGGGTCTCCGGTTCTCTACACTCACCATACGAAACACAGCAGTGTTAAGCTGCTATTTTACGCTGGTATTCTGTGACAACGTGGTCCTTCCCCGGTCGAGCGGACCCATTCGTGCTACAACTATGCAATTAATATAGCTGCAGCATGGCTCTACCACGTCAAAAATATAATTCCGTATGTTATCCGAACCCGCGGCCTCGCGGTCGATTGCTTAGCACTGTGCTACTGAGGAGTCAGCATTCCTTATTGGAAAGGCCTTAAATCCATAAAATTGTAGTATATGATAATTATATTGTGTGGTGGCCCAAATTAAAATAGTAATGGGCAGGTTACTTTGCAAGATATAAGGACAAAAGATTGACAGTTGAAACAACTTGATGGACAGGATCTAACAGCATAAGGCGAACAGGTAGGAAATACTAGGAAATTTTGGGCAGACAACATCATAGTTAATGAGGGCGCACAATGGATGACCACAATAACACGGAAATCTGCAGTAAGCTGGAGTAGACCTATTCCCAAGAAGCGGTTCCTAACAAGGATTCCGAATAAATTATTTATTACATTAAGAATTAGTATAATCAAATAAAACAATTTTTACGGATTTTTTCGCGTTTAACTTAAGTCACTATTGTGTTTGTTTGTCTGTAGTTCCGGGTGGAATTTTGAAAATCAAATTTCGAGCACTTTCAGATGAGTTAGATACTTCAAAATTTGAACATAGCTAAGAATCGGATGACAATGTAGGAATATGAAAATAAATGTGGCATATTACATTTTTTTATATATAATTGACAACTGTGTTTATTTATGCTACACATTGAATAAAACATACCCCGACGATTATATTTTATTCAATGTGTAGTGTGCGCGTTAATATAAGGAATCATTATTAGTATAATCAATAATATAAGAAAAGTATGTAAAATTATAGAAATATAAAAAATAATAGTGACATTGTGTGGTGTCTGAACACTTGCCGCAATGTGGTAAATGTACATGCTCATGTCACCCTTCTTATTCTAAATATGGATACAATTCTTGGTTTAATCCTGTGTTATATTTTACCTAATTGACAGAGACATTGTTAATGCTGTATGTAAACAACCACTTTTATGTGGCTTCTCTTAATGCCACTACATATACAATGTCAATGTCACACTATTTTCTACTGGAATTAGTTTTAACGATAGAAACACCAATCAGCATAGCATTTTTTATGAATACACAATGATATCATTACATAAGAAACTTTCAATTTAAGATTCTCCCTCTAAATTTAAAAAGTTAGACAGCAAAAATCATGTGTATTTAAATATACTATTACTGTTGCAGCCTATTCCTATTAGTTTTTAATGTGGTAGAGCCATGCTGCAGCTATATTAGTAGTATAGTTGTAGCACAAATGGGTTGGCTCCACTGGAGAAGGACCACGCTCTCACAGAATACCAGCGTAAAATAGCAGCTTAACACTGCTGTATTTCGTATGGTGAGTGTAGAGAACCGGAGACCCTTTTTACTGAAAGCGAGGCATTCCAACTTAGTCCTCACTGGTGACAATGCATTTGCATTTTGATTCGCAAATGAGGATAGATGTAGATGTCTACGGGCCACAACAACCACTTACCATCAGGTGGACTGTGTGCTCGTTTGTCTCCCTATCCTATAACAAAAAAGTCCACAGCTGAACATAGGCCATAGGATTGCCTCATAGGGAGGATATTTCACATAGTTGTCACACTTTGCAAGCGGTAGGTAAGCGCAGCTTTTTTATTTTTAGTTGTTATTAGGAAGACGCTGCTGGCCATCTCCTGATTTGTTTACCTCTGTTGTCTCTTACGACACCCACGGGATGATATGGGGTAGTGGATATTCTTACACTGCCATCAAACGGTAAGATTTAAATACACCAACACATAATCATGCACAAAATATATTTTTAACAATACTAAACTAAACTAAAAGCATTATATTTGACTGATTTGTTGGTCTAGCTGTCGTAAGTACCACTGCTTATCGTGAGGTCTTGGGTTCAGCCTAATATAAGTTATTGGATTTTTGTCAAGATTTACTCAGTAACAGCCTGGAGTCAGGAAGTTGGCAGTGTTAAATTCTTGTACATCGGAAAGCATGTAAAGCCGTTGGTCATGCTCTCTCTCTCTCCAGTAGTATCGGATTACCCTCCCTTCTGACTATGATAGTGAGGGAGTAAAGAATCCATCTTTCTTTGTGCTTACTTACACTACTGTGTTCTGGGCAGATGGCTTGCATATTTTGAAACTGACAGCTGTGACCGAAATTCCGTCTGGAAGACAATCTTTCGCTGATCAATTTCTAATGTTGATGTCTATTGTCGACTCTGTCAACTTGAAACTTACATTGTTAGAAAATGCTGAGATCAATTTATATTTGGACTCAGTTGTCCAAAAATAATCTAACATGCTCATCATATATAACATATCATACCTTTTTGGATAGGAAGCTTTTACATCACAGCAAAACATTCAAAATGTTTGTGTTGTGAAGGAAATTATGACAGCAGTGTAATGGTGGTTTGAACTCATGGCTTTTAAAGTTGACAACTTGGTGAGATGGATTACTTGTATAATTATTTGTTTTACTATAAATCGTTTTCTATTTAAATAATATGAAAGTAGAAATCGGGGCTTTAATGTTCCTATATACTGTCTTAATCACCATGTTCTGAAGCTATTATGTCGAAATTACTTTACTTTTATTTATTTGAAGTACGCTTTTAATTTAATAAAGTCTAATTTATCTTTTGCATAATGAAATTCGATTTGAACAGCATGCTGTATGTGAGCATAGTGTGTTATATTCGTAGAATATCCTATAGTAAATTCTTACCCTCAAATGTAGAGTTAACATCCCTAAGTGCAGCGAGAAAGGCATCAGCGGCGTAAGGCTCAGGGCTAGCATCACCCGAGCCACTGTTTAAGCACTTGCTTTCAGCTGCTCGGAGGTTTAGGTAGGTCTCATGTAGTTTCTCTGTAGCTATCTGAGAATCAAATTTGACATTATTATTTTTTTATAATAGGATTTACATTTAATGGTAGTTCTATTGCACATAAACAACTATTAGACTAAACAAGTGTAGTAATATCTAAGTTATTTGAAGTTTTTCATAGGTATTTAAAAAGCCAAATTGTTCTCTAAGTTGTTTTGCTAATTCATCAAGTTGTGGATTTGTAGAAATTAATGCCTAAATTTTGAGTGCAAGTAACTCTTTCTAGTCTAAGTTAATTGCATGTGTCAGTGTTGTCATAAGGGATATATTATGTCATAGCAGTCAGAGTTGATCTTTTTAAGGGCACAAAGTTATAGAACTGCATTTTTTTATATTCAATATGAGTTAAGGTGTAGTCATTCAATAACTTTATATAATCCAATATGGACACTTTGAAACACACCTGGCAAGTTTTTTACGTGATAGAGTAACACAGTAACATTTGCATAATATGAAAAGAAAGAATTGTTCCATTAGTTTTTTTTTTATAGAATAATACAATGTGGTGTGGTTTCCACCACACACCACAGATTGATAATGCATATATAGCCTTCTTTGTTTGAAGTTAGATATAGGTGTCCATAGCCTGCTGTAGCCATTAACTTGGTGAAAGGCTATTGATTTTGTCACTAAATATTATAAAAAAAATTATCTTAACTCTCAAATACTAAAATAATGACAATGATTCAGAGTCCTTTGTAAAAAAAATTCAATATATGTATAATTAGCCGTATTGCGATGATATAGGTCATCATTTAAATAACATCACAGTAACAAAATTTACCATTGGGTAAAATGATAAAAATAGTATCTTAAATTGCCTATCACTGATAAAAAAATTCATGTTATTCACATATATCTTTATAGCAGATAACTGCTGTTGCTTTATGTTTTGCTTAAGATGAAACATGATTAGTTTGAAACAATATAGAAAATTTTTTTGCACATATTTAAAGTTTTACCCTTTTTCACTTTTTACTTTGTACGTAAATTATAGTTAAAACATGTAAATCACTCTGCCCTTATAGTTGGTCAAATTTCAATAGTTTTAAAATGATAATTATTTTTGAAAAATCATAAAGTATTAATAATTGAATATTAAATATGTCATTAATAATCATAAGCACAACTACAAGTGATAATTAAGTCATTAAAATAATTTTTTCAAATTTACATAATCTCTATAAATCAATTGCTGTCCGTTAGTCTCGCTAAAACTCGAAACTGGCTCAACCGATTCTGATGAAATTTGTTGTGTATTTGAGTGGGTCCCTGGGTGATCTAAACAATTTACAATTGAACAGAAATCACCCATCACCCGTGAGAAGCTGGTGCGGTTTGCTAGTAACTTATAACGATGAGCACGCAGTTCACCTGATGGTAAGTGGTTGCTGTGGCCTATATACATCTACATCTATACTCGATGACAAATCAAAATGAAGATGCGTTGTCACCCGTGAGGACTAAGATGAAATGCCTCGTTTCCAGTAAAACGGGTCTCCGGTTGTCAACATTCACGATACGAAACACAGCAGCGTAAAGCTTCCCCGGTAATATAGCTGCAGCATTGCTCTACCACGTAAAAATACTACTAACTACACCCGAATGTGAAGTGAAACTGTTACCTGCCCATATTATGGAGTCCTAGGTATGAAAGTATTAACAACCTAGTAAACATTAGTAAAGTGGGTTGGCAAATCTTTTCATGTATAGGACTATATTTTCTAGAATTCTTCGTACCAAATATTAGAAAAACTATGGATTAATAAATTAGCATTTAACACAATTAATTCGTGCACCAAATATTTTTAGGTTCGTGGCAATAAATTAATATATACTATGTTGTGTTTATTCAGTCATATCTGTCTTATGTTTATTATGTATATATTTTATACATAATATATTATATTCTATGTATATGTGATCATTTGTATTTTGTGGCATTTTAATTTATCCTTGAAAGATATTATGTTTATATATTTACATATAATACTAGTGATCCACTCCGGCTTTGCACGGGTGATGTCTGGATCTCGACAACAGAGCCAAATACTGGACTCCATTGTGAATAATCTAAACCATCTAGGGACCCGCACAAATTCATCAAAATCAGTTCAGCCCGTTTCGAGTTTTGCGAGACTAACGGACTGCAATTGATTAATGTTTTCAACCTTATGTTTTGAGTTATAATACATCTTTCACAATATCACACCTCACCTAAGGTGGACTGGGAGAGAATGCATTAAGTCTGCCCTTTATAAGCTTTTTTTATGCAAGTTGCACAAAATAAATATTAAATTAACATATGTGTATTACTTTATTTGAAGAGTAGATTTTGCTAACTTGCTTTATCTTATTTACCTAGTTGGAAAAACACTCGATTTTGTGATGTTAGTACTAAATATACAGCAATTACTCTTTTAATTTTTAAAAATATTACCTGAATTTTACTTTTTCCAGAACTATTGTCCGACTGTCCAAGTGAAAGTAAGTCCTTACTGCTCCATGACCTAGCTCCAGAAGAAGCCAGTCCAGCTGCACTTCGACCCAGGGAGGAGCTCTTTAACCTTATGCTGCCTAGTTTCTGTTCCACACTGGCCAGGTCTGATACAAGATGGTGGAGATTGTGGAGAAACCGTGGTGCATACCTAAAATATAGAGTTATGTTCATAAAATTTATAAGGGTTATAGTAAGATGACAATAAATTACAGAGACATTTAAATAACTACAGGAAATTTTAAATGATACATGAAATGCAATTACCTATAATACACGTAATGGTAAGTTTTACTCAAAATAGTTCAGTCTTGGGACCAGCCCAGCTAGCATGGGCGGGGGACAAAAATTTTATCCCCTGATTATATCCACTGACAGGAGATAAAATTATCTTGTTATGTCAAACGGGGAGAAGTATATCCCCGTTTGACATAACAAGTAGACATATATCCCCCGTCCGTAGCATGGAGCCAAATGAAAGATAAAATATTATGCTTTTTTGACATTTGAAAGGGACAATTTTATCCTAGTTCATTGGACGTAGGTTGAAGTTTATATCCATACAAAAAAATCTATCTAAGTCTAAGTCTATCTCCCAATTTATCTACTGTGGATATTATATCCACCGGTGTGCCCATGCTCTAAGGGTGGATAAAACTTAGTGAGGGGATAAACATTTTCTCCTTTCCCCGGGGATAAAATTGTCCCTCGCCCATGCTAGCCGGGCTGGCAGTATTCTGCGACGAAACAAGAGTTATTGCGATCTCCAAATTCCCTGGCAATTGTAGTTAATATCTAAATTATTCCTATTGTTATAAGCAGATGAATGACAACAACTTTAATCTTTTAATTTTTTCATTAAAATATTTGTATAATATGAAAACTGTTTATCATTTCTAAACACTTAGTATAGATAGTGTTTTTTGTGAACATATTCTTACTTATATATTGTATACTATTGTGTGTCTAAAAAAATTAATAATTCTGATAATGTAACAAAAATACTCTTATCAAATCAATAAGTTATGTAAAGTTACCTCAATGTATATAAAACACTGTTTAAAAAACATGTGTTTCCCAGGTTTGATAAAGTGGCAATTGGGGCCTTCCATTGTGTGCCTCCTCCATACTGATTATCCGTTGGATGGTGGCCATTCAACATGGCAGAGCTGGCTGGCGACTGCTCTAAAACTATCAGCTCAGAATCTACAATATTACAATAATTCAACTCTAGATTGCAGTGAACATGTAAATTTGAATATATTTGTAATATGCTGCACAAATGGTTTTGTGCGACCAAAGAGGGACGGACCATGCTCACACAGCATACTAGCTTGACAAAGCAGCGTAATGTTGCTGTGCTATAGCAATGACTAGAGCCACTTGGCCTTTTTATTGGCAATTGGGCATTCCATTATTATCTTCAAGGTGTAACAATGCATCTGCATTTTGATTCTTAATTGAAGATTGATGGCAGTGCCTGTGGGTCACAGGAACAAGGGTATACATCCGTATTCACCAGGATCCATTCGCCATCACTTGAACTTTACATGATGGTGAGTGGATATACAATTCACAATATGAACTGTGTGATCATTAATCATGATTCACATGTATAAACATTTAAAAAAAATTGTAAAATTGTCTTATCAGAAGAAATATGTAGGTAATTTACATCATTATTTTTGCCCCAAATCATTTGTTGGCATTAAAGTTGGTAAAAATTACTTCACGTACATCTGCTTGATAAAATAAAATGATGTGTCTTACCTAGTTTGAAGAGCACCTCCCGCCCTCCCTCAATTGTTTGCACTATCACCGTCAGCACTAATTCCAGCACAACTACACTAAGAAAGACATGCCACTGACAACAATACAATACGTGTTTCGCCTACACAAGGCATCTTCAGGTGATCTAGACTCTAAGCTGGCTCGCCGCTCACTTAGCTGTCAGCCACCGAAACATGTGTCGTATTGTAGTTGGTGGTGTGCCTTTCCTAGTGTAGTGGTGTTGGGAGTAATGGTGCTGGGATTAGTGGTGACGGTGATAGTGCATGCAATTGAGGGAGGGCGGGAGGTGCTCTTCAAACTAGGTAAGACACATCATTTTATTTTATCGAGCGGATGTACACAAAGTAATTTTTTACCAATTTTAATATAATGGACTTCCACAAAGTAACGCCTGATTCTATTAATTCATTTGTTGGCATGTCTTAGCCACTTAAACTTTTTTTGACAATGTCAACACTTTAAGTACTAACCATAGAACCGACTAGAGTTTTATTCAATGTCATATCCCAAAAGGTTCTGATTTACATATACTTATCTTTTACCATGCTTATCTTTTAATAAATATAAACAAATTATAAACAGCTACAAGTAAATATATATATAGCATGTACCAATAACAATTTATAGTTTGTGTGAGTTATAACTTCAGTACTTAATAACATTTACATTTAAATATTTAAGGAATTATAGCATGTTAAGTTAATTTTTATAGTACCTACAATGTATTTATTAGAAAATGTATTACGAGATTGTTTTTTAAATCTTTAATTAGTGTTAGAAGTGTAGTGTTGAAATTCCTTTTCTACAGTTTCTTAGCTATTATCACTCCCATGACTAACATTACATTGGCAGAATTTTAAAAAGAAAATCCTTAAAATAATTATATACTATAAAATGTAGAGGATAATTATTAGATTATATAATACAAATCTGAAAAAAAAAGGAAATATTACAAGTCAAAATGCAATGAAATGATGGTAGTCTAATGCATTATTATAACTGGAAAATTTGATAACACAGGTTCGAAAAGTATGGTCATTCGGACTACACTTTACGTTATATTTTTCTGTCTATTTAGAGATAGAAGTCATTTACAATATCTAAGTTAATTCATAATTATATATGTATGTGTAAACAAACTTTGTAACTTTTTTTAAAGAATAAAAACTATTTATATTTTAAATACAAACTAATTATAAGGTAAATGCAAGTAAAAATCTAAAAACGAAAACAAAATAACTGGCGAAGTTCACTGTTACATACCGGTAGGTTTCGGAGTTTCTGTCAATGGTTTCAGTTTCTTCGCAGCATTCAAAGTATTAAGATAAGTGCCGTTTAGTGGTCGTTTCACTGGTTTATTTTCTTTATTCTCTTCGGACACTTTAAAAGAGCTAGAAGTATCTTTTAATTTATGTGGTCTTCTATTTTCGCTGCTCAAAAGTGTTGCATTATTTCTGTTTAAGGATAGTGGGAATTTAGACTTTTCAACACTTCTTTTCGTTTCCGAAACAGAATTAACTGGCATCTTCAGGATACCTATAACAAATAGACTAATTTCACGACGGAAAAAATAGTAGCTACTTTTCTACTTACTAGTAAGATCGGTCAAGGATGTCGGTGAATATATCTGTTGATTTAAAATACTCACGTGAAAGATTTTAATACACACTTTGACTTACATCCTATATTGTAAGATAATGCATTTCCAGACAGAAAAACTATAGTATTATGCAAGAATTCAGAAAAAATAAGCGCATATAGCCCCATTCGTAATAGACGGCCATATTCGTCATTCGTCATAAACATAGATTATTTCTTATATAGTAAAGTTCTCTGTGGTCATGTCATAAATTGCGTAATTGTAATAGATCTATGGTGAATAACCAAAGAGTATATAATTCTCAGATCTATATATTTAGAGAATAAGAACTAGAACTGTGGACGGAGAAAATGAACTATGTATTTCTTGAACCGTCCTCCAAGCTTCCTTTTTTAAGGATTTCAGGGTATTTTGCTTGGAATGAAATGGAAGTTGGAAGCACAAAAATATTGAAGGAGCAGAGCTATTGGGCTAGACAGAATGAAAGTCTATAAAATTATCCCTTTGGCATGAGAGAGGACCACCAAGGCCTTATTGAATATTTTTTCGGGATTTATTGAACATTTTGTCTTTGTAAACGGTTCGCTTGTTTATAACAATGGAACAGAAATATGCAACGGACTTAACGGAACAACGGACAATAAGTACTGTGAAAGTGGGTTTGCTAAATCCCTGAGAAGTATAGATTTCTCAACCCATAATTTACTCACAAGTAGTGAGTCTAGTGTTATTAGTAAAATTAATATAAATGAAAACTACTTACTTAAACTTCTAAAATCAACTGACCTCAATAAATCGGCTGGTACAGATAATATCCCCCGATATTTATACGTAACTGTGCTGAGGCTCTGGTTTATCCCCTAAAAATAATTTTTGAAAGATCTTTGTCCGAATCTTTTTTTCATACTAAATGGAAAGAGACCAATATCATACCAATTCATAAAAAATAATCTAAATTCAAAATCGAAAATTATAGGCCAATTTCGATTTTAAATACTTTCAGCAAAATATTTGAAAAAATCGTTTATGACCAAATCTACAGCACAATAGCGAAATGCATAAGTCACGCCCAGCACGGTTTCTTGATGCGGTGCTCGTCTGTTATTAATCTTGCGGAGTTTTTTGAGTTCGTTCTTAATAATATGGAATGTGGGGAGCAAGTTGATGTTGTGTATACAGACTTTGATAGCGTGGACTACGTTATCTTGCTCGCCAAACTAGAAAGATTGGGAATACATGGAGACTATGTTGGGTAAAATCCTATTTTTCGAACAGATTTCAGGCCGTAGTAGTTGATTCATATAGGTCTAATTTCATCAATATTCCCTCCGGAATTCCACAGGAATCTCATCTAGGCCCATTATTATACAATGCATTATATAATTATGACATAGTCGCCTGATTTGACTCTTCAAGCTATCTTTTATATGCGGATGATAAAAAGATCTTCTATAAAATTAATAATATCCAAGACTGGATTACCCTTCAAAACACTTTAAATAAACTATCGTATTATTACTCTGTTAATAATATAACTGTAAATGTACTTAAATGTCAAAAATATCATTCACTCGTAAAAATAAACCAGTAAAATTTAAAAATAATATTAATAATAAACTATAGTGCAAAAAGCTTACAAAAACTAGGATTTGTTCTACGTATTTGCAAACCTTTTTCGGACATAAACTGTATTAAAAGTATTTACTACGCGTACGTTCGAAACGTTTTAGAATACGCAAGTAGTATTTGGTCTCCCTATTATATAACGCACAAACAACAAATTGAAAGTGTTCAGGCAAAGTTTATAAGGCATCTGAATTATAGAACTCACACTTATTCTAATTATGTTACAGGTTGCCGAAAACATAAAGTAATGTCCTTAGAAAATAGGCGTACTGTCTTAGATAATGATGTTTTTGTTTAATATAGCTAATGGCTACCTAGATTCCCCGGTTTTACTATCTGTAATAAATGTAAATGTACCCAAGAAGCGTACAAGACACACCCCATTATTCGCTCCCAACGCCCGTAATTCCAACGATGCAAGAAAATCTGACTCGGATTTGCTCAATATATAATAAAAAATTCTCAAACTTAGATATATTTTACATGTCCAAAGATCAAGTCAAACAAGAAGTTCTCAAGCTTTTACGGTAAATAATTTCTCTATTCGCATACCTATTATTATAACATTAAAGTATATCTTATCATATGTTATTTATTGTTTTTATTTTTTTATTTTTTTGTAATTTAAAATAGATATAATACATAGGTGTAATTTGTCACACTGAGAGTCTAATAAATTATTATGTGGTATCTATATAGTTTTCTCATCTGATTGGGAAATATAAATATATAATTGTAAATAATCATGGTAAACGTACATAAATATCAATAAAATAAAATAAATACATAAATATATAAAAACCCAACCAGATGGAAGCCCTCGGCAGGGGAGACCAAACGGCCGAGGGTTAGGAGGAAAGGGAAAGAAACCGGCGGACGATGCGGGCGGTATCGAGGAGCACCGCCTTCTGCATTGAGCTTGGAGCGGTCCGTCACGGAGTCCCAGTCGCCTCAGATGACCCGAGAGGCTGATTGGCTTTAACCCAGAGACGACTACAGGTATAATTTCGGCCATCAGTCCACCCCCACATGTCGGTCACCTCGTGAGCCAGGTCCAGATATTTTGTCAGCTTATGTGTTTCGGCTTTCACGAGGTTCTATATTACTATTCTATATAGGTCATAAGGAATGGTAATGTCGACCAAAAAGATCCTTGACTGTGACCTTGACAGTGATCTGACTGTGATCGTTGACCCGGTCCATCGCCACAATATCAGGCTTATTCGCAAGAATAGTCCTGTCTGTGATGATGGCCCGGTCCTAGTAGAGCCTGGCGCGGTCATTTTCGAGTACGGCTTCCGGCAAGTACCTATAATACGGCAGTTTCCGATCCACGAGACCGTATTTCAGAGCGAGCTCCTGGCGTAGAATCCTGGCTACTAAGTTGTGTCTGTGCAAATACTCAGAGTTAGAAAGCGCCGAACAACCGGAGATGACATGCCTAAGTGACTCACCGGGATGGCGACAAGCTCGACAGACGTCAACGGTGCCATCCTTTAGGATGTATCTCCGATAATTGTTGGTCTTAATAACCTGGTCCTGTATCGTACAGACAAAACCCCGGGTTTCCCCAAAGAGGTCACCGAAACGTAGCCAGCGGAGGGAGGCTACTGTGTCTACGAAAGGCTCGTGTAGAGCCTTGTAGAACCTCCTGTGGAGCTCCTTCTCCTTCTATACGGTCTCCCGGTCGGAAATGCTCTGTACTGCCGGGTCCCGCCATTGCTCGTTGGCTAAGAATAGAGGGGTAAGTCCTTTATCACAAGAAATAACGTCCCTATAGTATGGATCATCCGCTCTCGTCAGAAAGTAATTACGGTGGCTGCACACTTCGCGATTATGCATGGTAAGCGCGCTTAAAAAGCCGCGCCCACCATGCTTCCGCGGCAAGTACAGCCTCATTATTGACGATCTCGGATGATGCATCCTGTGGGACGTCATTATAGTGCGGACTTTTCTGTCCAGAGCGTTTAGTTCGGTCTGAGTCCACCTAAGTATGCCAAAGGTATACATGAGAACAGGCATGACCCAACCGTTATATGCGTGCGTCTTATTCACACCGGACAAAAGGCTGTTAAGCACTTTGGTCAAGCGTGCATAAAACACATCGCAAACTGACTGTTTCATACCAACCTCATCTACACCGATATTCTGTGACATACCCAGGTATCGGTATGTTTCAGCCTCAGAAAGGGTCCTTATGTTGATGGGCATAGATAAATCTATGCCCTCAGAGTTAGCAACCCTTCCCCTTTCAACATGGAGGATCGCACTCTTATCCGTCCCCAGCTCCATTCCAATCGAATTGCTAAAATCACATGTGATGTTTAGCAATTCCATAAGATGGGAGCGACTGGAGGCGAATAACTTGAGATCATCCATGTAGAAAAGGTGGGTCACTTTTGTTCCTCCTTTCCGAAGCTGAAATCCTCTCCCGGAGCCTTCCAGTAAGGTACTGAGAGAGTTCAGAGAGAGGCAGAACCAGATTGGACTCAAACAATCGCCCTGGAAGATACCCATTCTTATCTTTATGTGGTTCTCCCCAGCCGTCATCCGCTGGCCTAGATGACAAAGGATCGTATACGCTGCCCCATACACTGCCCGAGGAAGTCTCGAACCGTACATTCAACCTTGTACAGCTCGAGGACCCTCTTAAGCCATGCATGAGGCACCGAGTCGAATGCCTTTTTGTAGTCTATCCAGGCGGCGGAGAGGTTCCGACGGTTGCGTTTAACCACCTTGCCAATGACCGCGTCAATGAGGAGTGGTTCCTTGGTTCCATGACCACCGCCCCTACATCCATTCTGAGCGCGCGACATCACCTGATTTGAGTTCAGGCGACGAGTGATTCTCGCGCTCAAAATGGATGTAAGTGTCTTGTATATGGTAGATAGACACGTTATGGGGCGGTATTTGGTCGGGTCTGTGGAATCCCGGTCTTTAGAAACCAAATGAGTGATCCCAGTAGTGAAGAGGCTCGGGAGCGACTTTTGTCGAGAGCCTCTTGAAACTGTTAGGCGAGCACAGCGTGACACACCATGAACCGCTTCAGCCAGTAGTGATGTAGTCTGTCGAGTCCCGGACTTTTCCAGTTCGGGGCCCTACGGACCGCCTCAACTACGTCATCCAACGTTATGATGACGGGGTCCGTGGGCGTAATATTCGCACACTGACTCGCCACAACTTCCATCCAAGGGCCCTCGCTGTGGTTTACGGGCTCTGACCACAGGCCGCGCCAGAATGCGATAGTGTCGGCCTGATTCGGTGCTGGGCCCTTTCCACGTACCATTGGTCGCTCCAATGATTCATAGAGCCTCTTCTGATGACTCTGGAAGAGACGATCGAGACCGTGTCGACCTCTCGGTATTTCGCCGAATCCGCTTCCCCCAAGCAGCGATTCTTTGCTTCAGGTCGTCTATGCGCTCCGTCAGTTTTTGCGTTATATCCGGCTGGGACACATTCTGACGATGCGCACAATTCTCGGCCTATTATTGCCCGACCTGAAGCTTATCAGTCTGCCGATGAGGGCCCTTGCCTTTGCGATACGGTCCTCAATCCTTCTTCTCCAGGCTGGGATGGCGCTACTGTGTCTAGTAGCGCGTCCAGTCGTGGGAAGTTTGGCGCCAATAATACGGCAAACTGCCAGTGCGGCGCCAAAAAGAATTGAGTCCGTGTCGCAAAGGTTCCGGCTGGCTTCCAAATAGGTCACCAGCATTGGATTGAGAGCCCTCACGACAGCCCGATTCCGCTTGCTTAGGGGTATACGGGGAAGTCGCGGTCGATTCTCGAGAGGCGTACAGCGCGTTTCCCTAATCGCCTCTTCCAATACGCTCCTCATTTGCTCTTGTTCCTGGCGACTATTCGATCGTCGCCTGAGTCAACCACAAGGAGATCTACGGCGGCATCTACATGTGCGGGTTGCTCTGCAACTCGTAGAGCCGCATCACCTGTCGTAGTATTTTCATTCGACGAAGGAATAGCCTCACGTCGTAGCCGTTCGAGTTCGGCGTCATCAAATATTTTTGAGCGCATGATGTACCGAACTCGGTCTGCCAGGTTTTGCTCGGTAACGGTAGACGGCTCCAGCTCAGCAAATAGTCGATGCATCCTAGCCCGGTACGCAAAACCTCCAATTTCTTCCCCTTTCGCCCTAAAATACGCCCGCAATACGTTTTTATTCATTTCCTTCGTCCAACGCATTCGGCGTACTCCACCAGCGGCGGCTGCCGCTTGCCGAGTCCGAGAGGACCCTACTGACACCAAGCCAGCTGGTGAGGATGATGGATGCGAGGGGCTACTAGGTGGTCATGTAGCACCTCGCGCTCGGCTGGCGACCCGCATGCTCTCGCGTCCAGCGCCAGCTCCAGAATCGCCGTGCACGGCGACCCCCAG
Source organism: Parnassius mnemosyne (assembly GCA_963668995.1). Classification (NCBI taxonomy): domain Eukaryota; kingdom Metazoa; phylum Arthropoda; class Insecta; order Lepidoptera; family Papilionidae; genus Parnassius; species Parnassius mnemosyne. The sequence goes on from CAVLGL010000104.1 coordinate 16,711,176, forward strand.
GCAGCGGCCCTATACGCGGTCTATTCGTCTCCATCATCCATAAATTGGGCGTCAGTTAACAGGAGACGCCCAGACCCGGCGCCGTTTCATGATGGAGCCATATGCACAAACGGGCCTTTGCACCCTCAATTTTGCCGAGGCACGGCGTTAACACCGCTTGCCAAGGTGCTGACTGATTGCGCCGACGTAGCAGTTTTGTCACTTATCTGTTACGTCAGCGGGAGATGGGGTCGTCACTTCCCTACGCCAATTTATTATTATATTATATTATTATAAATAATACGTATGAAAAAACATTTATTTGTATATCTACAGACCCATACTTACACAAACACACACACACACACACACACACACACACACACACACACGCACACGAAAAAGATTAAATGAATTCTTTTCCTCCTAAAATTAACCGAGTTAGGGAGGTTTTAAGTTTAAGGGATGAACGTAAATTTTAAAACATCTTAGGGAGTAGAAAAATAAAGCGATTTTTTTAAATTACTTAAAAAATCTAACTTAAAGGTTAGATTTTAAAATTTAGAATAAATTGTTTTTATTAAAAAAATATAACAATTATTAATAATTATAACAATAACGCAACAACACCTATACTATTAGAAAAATAATATGCAACGATTCTGCCGCTTCACCGCCGGCAGAATCGTTGCACTCAATAGTTCGTAGGTCCTCGCTTACGAGCCTAATTTTATGAAGCTGTCAAGGCCGCAGAGCCAACAGCATACACTTTTAGAAAAAAAATCGAGGGCTTGTTTGTGTTGAGACTGCGGTACAGCTAATGGCATAACGGAGGTTGGATTTGACGTCGAAGGCTGGCTCAAAAACTTAAGTATCTCTTAACTTAGTGTTGACGCAAGGGCACCCAAAGTGTTCTCAGGTCTGGAGATCTAACAATCGTTTGCTGTTCCAACGAAACATGTGTGTACGCTTCTATATTTCGCTCACGTAAATGTGACTTCAGATTATCTGAAGTCGTCTGAAAACTAAATTCCTTTTTACAAATATTATAACGCGTTTTTTTATTTACATTATCAGTTTTTTTTGAAAAACTCCCACAAAACACTTATGTTTCGTCTCGATATTGTTTCTTAATTACAACTAATTGCTAATTCTTAATTACAATTATATTACAACCTGAAACGAAGCTATATCCATATTTACCAATATTTACAATCACTAAACCAAATAAATATTTACAGGGTTTTTTTTGTTGGTTTTAGACTTCTTTTATGAACACTAATATCACAATGCGTGATTTATGCTATGAAATAAACTCGGAATTAACAAATAAAGCAAAGTTTTTAACTAATAATATTACACCCAAACTTATTATTGCACTTGTTCTTCAGAGAGACAAAAATTAATATGAAAACTCAAGTTCCAAAGTTGAAGGACAGAAGGTCAATAATAATATTTCGTCTTAACAAGGTCACGGTTATTAATGCTAAGCTGCATCCTTACATTTTGGGGAACAAGTGTTATTTTTCAATATATGGCAAAACATCGTATTTACTGTGTAGAATTTTATTATAAATAGCACGAGGTTTAAACTTGCATTATTAGAGACACATTGCCAATTTGTAATAGTTATACAAGTATACATGGAAAAGAAAGAAATAAACTTATTTCTCGAATATCGCTTCGCTCACCTACACGTTTCAATATGAGCCCCGCTTCAGTTTCGTCCTTATCGTACACGGCATAAAATTTATTTTTGTACGGTAGTACGGAGTGCGTGATGTTACTTTTTATTAGTTTATTGTGATGTTATAATAATATCACGAATCACGATTCCAAGATGCATAAGCATCATAACATCATATTAGTCTGTGATTCCAAGCCAACGCAACGTTGCAGCGGAGTTTTGGTGGGAACTTGACCGGCGGCGGATTGCTGCTCCTGTATTATTGTTTAAATAATAGTTTGAAGTGGGTTTTGATATGTATAAGTGTCTGCGCATGTGAACTATTAGAGGAAAGGGGGAAACAAGTGCTCTGATGGTGATGTGATCCTCAAGATAAGATGTTTGTCTGCTTAGGCACCTTGAGATACCATTTCCAACTGTCAGCTGTCTGCTGGCTCAAGTTGCCGTCAAAATGTCCCAAGGGCTGCACAATGTGACGCATCAACATATTGTGAAGCTTTGTACTATGAAGGATAATATTGTAATTACAGGCTCAGAAGGGCTAGAACCCAGAGCCGTAAAGCCAGTTATTAAAAAAAAGCAACGTTGCAGCGTTCCGGTTCAAAGGTACTCTTTACATTGCGGGTCCGTTATAAGAAATAGACAGTTATGAGGGTTATGTGTAACTATCTATACGTTATAAAGAAAATAGACGTTTCCATAACTGTCTATACGTTATAATGCTCATAGCTCATTCGGTTTATTTAACCTGGTATTACCTGGTTCAATTTTTTTTATAGGAGAGGGGGCAACGAGCATGCGGTTCACCTGATGGTAAGTGACTAGCGCCGCCCATGAACAACTGCAACATCAGGGGAACCAGGGGAATTGCAGATGCGTTGTCGGCCTTTTAAAAAGGAATAGGCTCTTTTCTTGAAGGTCCCTAAGTCGTATCGGTCCGGAAAAATCGCTGATGGTAATCGATTCCACAAGAAGACAACATCTTCTAAATCGCACAGTGGTGGACCGCCAATCATCCAGATGGTGTGGATGGTATCGGGAGATCTGCCGCGATGTGCGTTCGTGAAATTTGGTGGCTGGGATTAATAAGAACAATTCCTCAGAGCACTCCTCGTGGTAAATGCGAAAGAAAATGCAAAGGGAAGCAACATCTCTTCGCAGTACCAATGAATCGAGCCGATCGAAAAGGACTCGGTCGTCGACGATTCGAGCCGCTCTGCGCTGGATGCGGTGAAGTGGAAGGAGTTGGCACTGGGGAACCCCTGCCCAGAGATGGGAACAGTATTCCATGTGAGGCCGAACCTGCGTCTTGTAAAGTTGCAGGCGGTTTGCCGACATGAAATACTGTCCCGCTCTGCTGAGCACGCCAAGCTTTTTAGAGACCAATTTGGCCTTCTCTTCCAAGTGACCACGAAACTGCATGTCACTCGATATGTCGACTCCGAGGATTCCGATACTGGCTGAAGCAAGAAGGGGAGTGCCTTAAAACTGGGGCGATACGACAAAGGGGTTCTTTTTAGCGGTAAACGCGTAAACTTGTGTCTTCTGAGGATTAAACTGGACTAGATTTAGTCGCCCCCAATCCGAGACTTTGTTCAGCAAAGACTCGACTTCAGACATAACAAATTAAAATGAAAAATTTACCTAAATGGAATGTTAACAAGGATAGAGTCATTTTTAATCCATCGTGTAGGTGGTTTATTATTCTGATGTATTCAGTTATCTACTTATTAAGATCAGTTAAGTACTAAGATATTTAAAAAAAGTAAGTATGAAACAGCATATCGATCTAAATCTTCCGTGGCCTTATGTCTCGAAGGCACATTAACATGTTGCATTATAAACGTACACGTTGGGCATTATTAAAACAAAACAAGAAACACGAAATGTAACAACAAGAATAATAACAATTAATAACAACAAGAATTTAATAAACAAAACGACTGTCACTCTCTGTAGTCAACACGGAACTGTCTCAAAAACTAAAATTAATAACCAATCCCGCCAAAACAAAATGCCTACCGCTAAGTGCGTGCGTTCTGACGTCCTTTCGGTAAGCACTTTTATCGTTTCCACAGATCGTTAAACCATTACTACATTGCCAACTAAAATTTATAAGTTTAGTTATCTCTACGACTAGTCTTCATATGGAATTTAGAAGTTATAGTTGTCATTTTTTTAATACAATTAGACAATCAATTGTACCTTGATGCAACAAGCAGTTCGTTACTACAAAAATGATATTGAACGTTTAGAACTTCTCACATAACTATAAACACTATTTCAACGGAATCTTTGATTTTGTACAAGAAAATAGAAATGAAGTGGTACTGAATAATTTAATAGTTAAAATCAATTGCAAATATGATCGACAGTTAATTAATCTATCAGAATAAATCTAAAAATAATTCTTTTACTTTATTTTAATTGTCTTTACATTATTAATCAGTCCAATATTTTGGACTTAAAAAGAGGTACGTCAAACTATTAAAAATTACGTTTTCTTGTGATTGCTGCCTCTAACCTTATATGGCCTGCAAACAAATCTTAGTAGGTAAATTTTGGTGCAACATGGCAGCATTGCCAACACCAATTTGTCAAATTCTTCGAAAATCCATGTCAAATTCCCGAATTTAAGGACAAAACTTCAACAGATTCTCCACAAATTCCCCTCAATTTTATTTTAAGAAATGAAACAATTTTCAACTAATTTTATAAGATTTATTTTTTAACTAACATTTTTGTTCTTTATTTCCGAAATTTTTTTCACACTCCATATTTTTGTAACAATCAATTTATTCCATGGAGTATTTTTAATTCTTTCCCAATTCCTTCCCTTGTTGCCATTAAAAAGTACCACAGTATCTGCATTTACATGCATGCGGTTATCTGCTTTAAAATTAAAAAATAAAGAAATGAGAAGCATTAAATGATACACAAAACTTGCCGAAATAAATCCGAAAACTAAATATGGTGCAATGAAGATAATTCAAAAAAGGGAGTCATTCGATATTCATAAGTAACCTAAAAAAAGGTTAAGATAAATATTTAGATTTCATGAAAAAAGGTTCTGAAAGTTAGCAATTGTTTTGCTTGTTTTTTGAAGCCATACTAGGTAGTCACTATTAAATAGTATCAGTATATAATGAATAAAATTTTGAAATTAATGATTATAGGTCCTCTTCTTATCTCCGATTCCGATGCAACTTTTAGGTACTGTTATCCCCTCTGAAACAAATTGTAGGTACGATTTCTATGAAACTTATCACTGATAATTTTCGTATGGTGAACAGTGCACCTACTGTAGTAGCCGCCAGAGTAATAGTGTTCTATATAATTTTGAATGCTCTGAAAGATATCTTAAAAACATTAAACTGGAATGGATGCGATGTAGGTTACTTTTATTTCAGACGTGTGTTTTCTTCATTATGTTTTACTTGACCAGCAAACAAGTGATAAATTAGCACTTAAAATAACGACAAATAATTTTATTTCTGCCTAGATCGAACTCTGCTTGCTTGCGTGCCATTGAATTTTAAAACTAGCGATTACCCCGGAGCTACTAATGCTCTATATCTTCTATCTATATAAATAAAAATGTAAATGTTCGATTGTTCAAAATCTGATATCTCCAAAAGTTTTTCAACGACTTCTTTGTCACAGTAATTGAAGCTGATTTGAAGTCGATATTGATAGGTAAAAGTGATAAGATTTTGTATAATAAGTAAATGCTCACGTAAACTATTAGTGGATACGGCGAAACAAGTGCTTCGATGTATTATATAAACTACCTATATGCTTAAGATTTCTTAGACTCAAGGAAGACTTAAGGAAGGTTTTGAAGAAAATATTACTAAGAATAACTCCCTATTATTTGACATTGGCAAAACTATAACCATGTAAGTCCATTACCAAAGTAATAAGGCTGTTTCAGACGCAAGGTGTGACAATCATCTTTTAAAAATCCATAGCTTTATTCTATGTATGTCGTAAATGTTTATAGGCGACTCTAAACTACCGTTTTATTTGTTTCATGTTATGTCTCCACATTTACTGGTATTCGTGAGAGCTTTCATGATTGCTTTGACGATGAATGCGTGTGTGTGTTAATGTTAATTGTTTTTAATATGGTTAATTGGATTGTTGACACTGTCTTTAATATATATATATATATATATATATATATATATATATATATATATATATATATATATAGTTACGGCACACAGCTGCCCTTGCAAAGGTCGTCTTGGCTGGGGCCCATAGCAGCTTCTTCGACGGGCAGACGCAGGTCGGGCCTCAATATAGCCACGTGGAATATATTCTATCACAATAAACTATATGGGAGCAAACTAGAAAGCAAAGGTACTTACATGTATCAGGAGCTAACTTCGCTCCAAGGCTTGGGCAGGCCGTGAGTGTGTGTAATGGTAGATAGCGAGTCGTGTATAGTGATGTGTGAATGTGTGGGGCCTTGGCAAGCATAGGCGACCAGCAGCGGCCGAGTTCCAGGCTGCTCCAAAATACTGCATCGCTCCAGACTGCTTCAGCGCCGGAACACTTCTTTCTTCACTGTCACTATTCAGTCTCTTAGTTTCATTGTACATTTAATTACTTCAATTCGCCTAATTCCACGCTCATCGCAGAGTTGAACACGTGATACCTGACACGGCAACGGACAGTAGTTCAAAGTTCAATGTCCCCGATTCACTTATCACAAATTATAAATTCGACACAGAATAACACGTCGCACAAGATTCAAAATACGCCTCGTTGACACGCAAATTAATTTAACTAGGCAACCAAAACACAAAAAAACACTAACGCGACGACCCAATTATAACGATATCCTGCCAATTAACCGGGAGAAGCTCTCAAACTAGGAATGCGCGGCTCCAATCCTAGACCGTATATCTACTCGACGCGCGTACACTATTCCGCACTCTCGCACGAGTTAAATATCGCACAATTCACATATCTACGTGATGAAGAAGCACGTACTTCATCTAGCTATCTAGATCCACGATGGTATGCAAATGCTATTTTAGATGCTAGATGCTATTTTACGCTGGTATTCTGTGAGAGCGTGCTCCTTTCCCGGAGTTGACGCATTCGTGCTACAAGCATAATATAGGTGTAGTATGGTTCTATCACAGATTTTACGTGAAAGACGGATTCTGAGGCTGTAAGTGCCACTCAAGCCTTTTAAGAAAAATTTTCAAAAGAAATAAGTCCAATAAAGCAGTAATTAAAAAGAACCCCAAGTAAAAAAAGTTTACTGAGAAGAGAAAAATGTTGTACCCTACGTCACTTCCACAACTAAGACGAAACTAACGACACCCCATATGTTTGAAATCCATCAAGCCTTTAAGGCCAAAGATCGTGCCAAAAATGGGCATACATACATACACACTAGTATATAAATACATACATATACATACTACACACTCGAAAGACATTACACTCCTTCTGGGGCAGTAGGATAAAATTGTGTAAGAAGAAAAAAGTGATCGGCTTCGGCACCCATCTGTTATGAACATTCACAAATTAAAAGAAAAAAAAAATGAAATGTTGCCACAAATTTCTCAAATAGCTGATCATCCAAGAGGTGGAGCTGGGAGCTCGGTAGTACAGGGTATCCTGGTTTGGGCTCACATCTCTCACAAATTTATTAACTCTCTTATATACTTTAAAAATATTTGTAACAGATAGCTATACAATGTACTATTTTTGGGAGAACTGAATAAAGTACATTTCATTTAATTTTAAAAACGTTAAGCTATTGAAAGATAGAGCTATTGAAATAATGGTTTTACCAGATTTACTAATGACCACATCTCCGTTATTCCTAGATTATTATCTGTTATTAATCAATGAAGCTTTTTTAATTAGTGATCGATGGTCAAAATCTTAAAACATCCATTCCAAAATTGAATTAAAAATATTTTAAAGTAGCAAATACATATTTTGCACAAAGTTTCTGTTTTATTTTTTTTATTGTTTTATAGGATAAGGGTGACAAACGAGCACACATTCCACCTGATGGTAAGTGGTTGCTGTGGCCCATAGACATCTACATTTATCCTCGATTACGAATCAAAGTGCAGATGCGTTGTCAGCTGTGAGGACTAAGATGGAATGCCTCGTTTCCAGTAAAAAGGTTCTCCGGTTCTCTACACTCACCATACGAAACACAGCAGCATTAAGCTGCTATTTTACGCTGGTATTCTGTGAGAGCGTGGTCCTTCCCCGGTCGAGCCGACCCATTCGTGTTACAACTATACCAGAAATATAGCTGCAGCATCGCTCTACCACGTATAAAAATTCACGAGTCTATCGTTTATCCGTAAATATTTAACTTTTCGGTTGTAAGCCTCAATAAATTAAAAAGATTAACATAGAAAGACCATATCTTCGAAATACATAGACGGTAAATATAGTTACGAATTAGTAAGGCTCATAAAACATAGCAGATAAGTTAGTGAGGTAATAGTATCACTTAATATGTTTGCTGATTTAAGCAAATGTTAAGGTAAATTAGGCGTGCATAAAAATGGAGAATAGATATCTAAGTGATTGTTGAAGGAGATAGTTATTGGCAGGGCCGCGCCGCCCATGTGTGCGAAGTGTGCGACGCACACAGGAGCCAAGACAATAGAGGCGCCGCCATCGAAATTATTTTTGTTATGCTGGGGCCACAGTAACGAGAAACGTCAATGCCCAAAAACGCAACAATTATTGCCTTAATTTTAACGCGATAAACTGAGTGGCCACACTTGGGTCCGTCAACGTCATTTCAATTTCAATGCCGTTGAACGGCGTTAAAGTAAACTGACCATTTATTTATTAACTCAAAACGGGACATGGGTTTATTTATACTCCCCAGGTAGCAGGTTAACAATAAAAAAAATATTATGTTATTTATTTAAAAACTGTAACTTTATACAATTAGTGTTCACTATAATAATAATCACATTAATTATAATTATTTTTATTTTAACAAATTGTGAAAAATAAAAATTAATCACCAGCTTCATTAAAGCAAAGTTCCTCAGACAGTAATTATTAAATGCAACATATTTTTTAATTATATTTATACTTGTCAGTGGAACAAATTTGCTTTAATAAAGTTGGTGATGATTTTAAATAAGGGCAAGTTTTTTTTTTACATTGATTTTTGTTATCAACATCGCCTTTAGAACTAGAAACTGTAAGTGATTTTTTTCAGACGTCCACAATTTATTCATAATAGAAAAATACTTTTTCTACTGGAGCATTTGTACCAGGTATACATAAAATATATTCGATTAAAATGCAAGAGAATTTATCTTGAGAATGTTGGTGAGAAATGTTTGAATCACCCAACGAATTTCTGCGAAAACTTTGAAATTATCCCATTCGGTTATTTTTTGGTCGGTCCCGCTCTCGCACCGTTCGTGTCTGACAAACTTCTTTTTCTTCTCGCCGTTTAGTACAACGGGACTATTTTGCGTCCCGAAGCTTTGTTTGGTGACAACGGGACAGGTGACCGAGAAAAGGGACAGTCCCGTTCAAAACGGGACGTATAGTCACTTTACGTTAATATTCCTTGAATTTCAAGCAAGATGAACGTTGACGCTGCTACACTATGTTTGATGAGTGTAAATTTTTATAATATGAATATATTTTATCATTGCCCAAGCATGGCTTTGTTTGCAGAATCTCAAGAAACGTAATAACTTTTTCATTATTCCACTCTATCGTAGCGTATCTATCGTATACGTGCGACCTCACCGTGCACAATGAGACAAACGTAGTGTGGCCGCTTTAACGCGTTAATTCGTGCGTTAATCTCTTGATTAACGCACGAATTAACGCGTTGAAGCGGATAACTCGAGTGTCGGTACATCAAAGATGATGTACCGACACTCGAGTTATCGTTCAACGGGAAACGGCATTGTTCTTGCCGTTGTAGAATTATCGCGTTAAGTAGTGGCCACACCTACATTCAACGCCCATCAACGCGATAATTAACGGCATTTCTCGTTAGTGTAGCCCGGCATTACGCTTATACAACAACATATTCTTTGTTGTGGAGTATCGATAAGTAAGTAGGTACAATAGGCGCAAAATATGCCTTGTAAAGAACAAAACATAATTATAATGTGCTTATTGTACAAGTCTTCTAAGATAATATTCACGTGTGTGGTTTAATTTTACGCTATGGGTTTTAGTTAACAATAGTAACGAGCTCAGAGTTAAAATCAAAAGAACCGCCGTGACTTTGTTTGAATGAATTATGAACGTAACCCGATACTAAGCGTGCGACACAAGCGGGGTGGGATCACGGGGATTCCCCGACTTTAAGAAACGAGAGCACAGAGTAAAGAATAAGGACTTTTTTTACTCATGTGACGAGAGTGCCAAAACAATTAAACAATCAATCAGTCAATTGAAAGTGTGTGCAAGGTTGGCGCGTTGGTCTTTTATAATAAGATTAAGTTCTAGCTCTAAAAACAATATATAGTTTGTGTGTTAGTTATTGTTTTAACGTGTTTTCACGATCAGTGATAGTACTCAAGATAAAAAAAGAAATTATCTGGTTACCATAATTTAATAAGGAAAAGAAAACAAGAAGAAGAACGTGATAAAAATATAACTAAAATAAGTAAATATTTTACGGCTCTACCATCCACTTCCAAAGAATCATTAGAGACAGAAACCAATCATTTTATCGATGAAGATGTTATAAAATCTGATTCAAAAATCGCTTCAGGTACGTGCTTTTTATGTTATTTTCTATACAAATAAATATAACTTTAATCTGTTTGTAATGTCAAAATAAGAAAAAACATTTACTTTTTTAATTTCATTACAAGCCCTGCTCAGCTTGGGACTAGACGGCGGAGTTTGATTGTCGAGAAATATTTATTTATTTATTTATTTTATCATACATATTTATTCATAGATAGGTAATCATATGTCTTTGTTTGTCTGTCTTTAATTTAAGATGATGCCGCCGAAGTTACGTCCGTGCGTCTGCCTGATACACCATTTAATACACCATTTGAATAGAACTTGAGTATTTTGATCATAGCGCGCGGACTCAGACATGCCCCCTTGCCACTTCTCCTTTTTTATATTTGTATGAATTAAACACTATAATTTTCCGCGCAACTCTTCGGGGCGAAAATTTTCCGAATATTATTATGAAAGGCATTTAGGAAATGGTGAAAAGTATCACAGAGAGTGGTTGTTGTATTCAGTGTCAAGAAATGCCGTTTATTGCTTCTGTTGCAAGTTGTTTGAATCAAAACATAACAATAAATTTTGCGAGGGAATTAGTGATTGGCAACATCTAGCTTTGTATTGCCGTAGACATGAGAAAAATTCTGCTCATTTCAATAATTATTAAAAATGGACAGATTTATGTCACGCCCTTAAAAATAAAAACACCATTGATAGTATTCAACAAAAACTTTTAGAGGTTTAAAAGCAGGGCTGGTACGATGTAATGAAAAGAATAATATATGTAGTCCAATTTCTAAGTACACAAAATATGGCTTTTCGTGACCATAGCCAAAAATTATACGACCGTAACAATGGCAATTTTTAAAATGTATTGAACTATTAGGAAAATTCGATTTTTCATTGACTGAACATATACGACGCGTAACGAGTGATTCGGATTTCAAAAATATGCCGACATATCTTGGAGATAAGATCCAAAATGAAATAATTTACATAATCGGTAACCTTAACATTTTATTTTAATATGTCAAGTTATTAAATATTTTTCAATAAATTAGTATTATAATGAGATTTGTCTATTTTAACACAGAAAATAGAAACTTGGAAATAAGGAAGCATTTCCTAGCTTTCTGTCTAATTATCGACACAAATGGCGCTGGATTAACGTCTAATCATTTATAGTAGATAAACTAGCCGAAATTAATTTGGACATAAACAACTTAAGGGGACAAGGCTATGATAATGGATCAGATACGCGCGGTAAGAACAATGGTCTTCAAAAAAGATTGCTGGATCTAAATCCCCGCGATTTCTATGTACCGTGCGCTAGCCATAGTTTAAATTTAATAGTAAACGACGCTGTCAATCTCAATCATCATATGACTGAATTTTTTAGTATTGTGCAAGAACTATATAAATATTTTTCGTTCTCTACCAAAAGATGGGATATATTAAAAAAATATGTCATAAATCTGACCTTAAAACCATTGTATGAAACAAGATGGTCAAACAGAATAGATGCTATCAAACCGCTAATTACAAATTTACCAGAAATTTATGATGCCCTATATGAAATATCAAATGGTATATCATATGATCAGAAGGCAAAATATGACGCTAAATGTCTAGCAGAAAAAATATGCTCCTTTTCATACACTAAATATATGGCATATGATTTTGACAAAAGTAAATTTTGTGAGCAAAATTCTGCAGTCCATGGATATGAATATGCAAGTTGCTTTAGATGCTTTAACAGGATTAAAGAACTTTATGATAAAAATTAGAACCGACGCAAATTTTGAGGAAATTGTAAATGATGCCATGAAAATTGCCAAAAAAATAGATGTCGAGGCTGAATTTGAAACTTCCAGATCCAGACCCCTAAGACGTCGTAAGACTCCAAAGAGTTATGATTATGAACACGAAGACCATACTATAAATGATCCGAAGATCGCTTTTAAAATTAATTATTTTTTTTTACATATTGGATCAAGCTTTATCCTCCATAGATGAAAGATTTAATTTATTGAATAATCAAAATGACGTGTTTAATTTTTTATTCAAACTAAGTGGTGACCAAGATCAAAGTCGATTAAGAAATAGCTGTCATCGTTTGCAGAAAAAACTTTCTGCAAATGATTCATTGGATATTAACGCCAATGGTTTGTGTGAAGAAATTGTGTCGTGTCAGTCTCCTTTCAAAAAATTAAATAATGATGTGGTGAAAATTCTCTAATTTATATATTTAAACAATTTGACAGCTGTTTGACCTAACATCACCATAGCATTACGAATTTTGCTAACTATGCCAGTTACCGTAGCAAGCGCGGAAAGGTTCTTTTCTAAATTAAAACTTACAAAAAATTACCTGCGCTCAACATTTAGCCAGGAAAGATTAACAAATTTAGCAACAATATCCATAGAGGAGGCCATATTAGACCATATAGACATACACGAGATTATTAAGGATTTCGCAAACAGAAAGCGAGAAGAGTGGAATTAATATAATTTAAGTCTGTTTATATTCTTACATATTTTAGACTCTTGTTGTCTTTTTTTAAAAAATAGCATACGTAATAGTTAAATCAGTATTATTAGAAAAGTCAGCTATTTTGTTATTAATATCTAAGTATACAATTAGGTATAACATCATAAATAAAGTATGAAAAAATTAAATTCGTGTTTTATTTCTCGCAGTAATTAACAAGCGGAAGCGAACTGGTTTTACCTATTTAGGAAAATATTATTTAAATATATAAAACTGGAGAACATTTATTTCGGTCAAAATTAACAAATAATAAAAGAATATAAGTTGAATCATGAAGATTCGTGAAAAAAAGAGGCGCTTCATAGGTTTCGCACACAGGAGCTGTGGGGGATAAGCGCGGCCCTGGTTATTGGTCATCAGAAGTATAATATCATTCCTAATTAAACAATATAATATAAATGTGTCAAGGGCGACCACAGCCGCACCTTAACCTTCAATCGCTGGTATTACTTAATATCTATGCTTTAGTATTTTTGACAGAGAAGTCATAGACATTACAGTTATTATTCGGACTTCACTATAGCTAGTTTTACCCGGAAGCAACCGACCACACCTTGATTAAGCCATGAATAAATCGAATAGATCTAAGCTTTCTTAAAGCTTTAGGAAATAAAAACTTAAAATTAAACCTATATAATCAATAAGATACTTTATCATATGCAGAATCTGCGTAAGTATTATGTCCCGATGCAGTTTCTGCAAATGATTAGAGGCTTTTTAAAATATTCCTATTTCATACTCCTATTATAGTCACGTACGAGTACTAATCGATGTGTAATGGCTGTCTAACAAATGGGTGTAAAATTGAAACAGGAGATACCAACACAAATTAAAAAAAAAACTGCGTTTGCGAAACCTCCTGCCAAGCAACTATCACTATATTTACGACACCCACGGAACGAAAAGGGGTGGTGGTATCTCTTATGCCACCTTTACAAGGCAAGAATATTCATAATAGATTTTGTAGAAGTATTATTTCTTATATATTAAACAAGTTTTTTTGACTCTATCACAAAATGTTAATAGCAGCCGTCGGGGTGTAGCGATCAATCATGTTGTGTTGTTGGCAATTGACAGTCTTATGTATGCGTATAAAGGAAACAAAAGAGTTAAGTTATTAATTAGCTTTATGTTTTTTTTTTTTACTTATTATAAGCCAGTGCTTGACCAGAATCCCACCTGGTAGTAAGTGGTGATGCAGCCCTCTATGGAAAATCGCACTGTATTAGCGTAACAAAAGCCTATTCACTCTTGCCTTGAAGACGCCCAGATTGTATTCAGACGGAAAGATAGACGCCGGCAAATTATTCCACTCCTTTGCTGTACGCATTGCTAAAGACTAAGCAAACCGTTTGGTATGGACTTGGTTTGGACTGGTTACTCTGCGTCTATGCTCGAGGCTGACAAGATTGGTTTCAACCAAATAAAAGTCACCAATGAGCCACTGAGTATAACGCTGCCAGGTGGCATTTTGCAGTACCAGCCCTTATGTGACAGCAGTACTCCATGTACGACCGGACTTGCGCTTTATATAAGATAAGAAGCCGCCCCGGCGTGAAGTACTGCCACACACTTACAAGGACACCAAGTTTCCTTGCGGCTGCTTTGGCTGTGGACACAATGAACCGCCCATAGTTGAGGTTCGAAGAAAATTCAACCCCTAACACCTGAAGGCGGTCAGCGTACTTCAAGGATACATTCTGGACGTTAGGAGCCAGGGTGAGCGGGTTCCTTTTAGCGGTGAAAAGACACGCTTGTGTTGTGGAGGTGTTGAATCTAACGAGATTGGCATCACCCCATTCGGAGACTACCTGTAGTGTGGGATTCATACGCTCAATCATAGCCTCTCTTTCGGACTGGATTTGATCCCGACGGGCCCGGACACTGGTTGGTATTTGTCCACAACTGTGCTGTCGTCTGCATACCCATAGATACCTGGAATGAGTAGATCATTTGTATGCAGCAGGAAGAGAGTTGCGGAGAGAACGGACCCCTGAGGAACTCCGGCGTTTGTCGCGATAGGACAGGACGAGCAGCCATCGATGACGACTAAGAGAAATCGTTCATTCAGAAAGTCCTTCATCCAGTCAATCAGGCCATGGGATAAGTGGTACGATGAAAGCTTGCCTAATAGACAAGTGTGCCCAACCCTGTCAAAATCCTTCGAAACATCGAGGGAAACAACAAGTGTTTCACCATTGTTCTCGAGGGCTTCGCTCCATATGTGTGTGGCATACGCTAGAAGGTTATCAGTTAATCGATTTCGGCGAAACCCGTATTGGCGGTCACAGATATCATTCTGTACTAGGTAGCCATGAGGTGGGCGTTTAATATACGCTCCATAATCTTGTAGAGTATGGAGGTAATTGAAATTGCACGACAGTCCAAGATTTGGGCACTTTCCAGTCCTAAATGAGAGGCGGAACAAGACTTGGCGGCTTGGTTAAAGGCTTCTCTTCTTAAGGCTAACATTCAGAGCTTTGCGGTCTCGAACATCGATCCAGGATAAGTACGCTATATGCTTTTGCTTTTCAGCACGAGCGCACTCGGCGTAGAATCATGTATGTGTATGTTTTTAATACCAAATAGGCTCCCATCCATCCTTTGGTACTTGAAACATGCGATATGGCTATTACGCCGGTCGCTAATCTGCCTGCTTGCATGGCGGTTACGGCAAATTCGGGGAGGATTATTACCCAGGAACTATGACAAAGCCTCATGCCCAGTAGTGGACTGTTTCAGGATGTAAGGAAGATGAAAGATAAAAAAAGTTTTGTTTTTATTGTTATTTATCGGATTAAAATAAAAATATTTTTTATTTCATTCGAAAATAATTACGTTTTTTTCATTTATTATCAAATAAATCATAATTTTAATTTTGTATTATAATGTTTTTTTCAATGAATTATGTCATCAGATCCGGTCCGGTATGAAATTATGTCGCCGGTCGGTGTTCATTACCGGAACTTCTATTTGTTTTATAAACAACTAGCTGTGCCCCGCGGTTTCACCCGCGTTATAAAATGCTAAACTAAGTTCTCTAACTAAACCGAGTTCAAGCATTTTATAATTGCAATTAAATATTTTATTTGATAACAATGTATGGAAAAATTGGCATAATTAATGGAGTACTTTTATCTGTCGACATATTATGTATGCTGTAGAGCGAAGTTAAGTTTTATCCACTTTCCTTTTCCCCCCACCCCACGTCCCAGAAAGTGTCCCGAAGCGCAGTTTTTTCCAGTTTTATAGAAAACCGTACACGATACATGAAAAGTGTGTAGGCATGAAATGATTCTTGAGCTATCAAACTCTTATACTTCTTAATCAATTAAATTTTCAAAATACCATAGCAACGTGAAATGAAAGAGTTCAAAAATAAAGATGTAACTAATCATTATCATAAAAGTACTCAATTAGTTTTTAATTTATTTTAGCTATAATGATTGAACTAACCTTGCTCATAGAAGCATTCAATACTGGCTTCTCGCAGTTCTCAACGAACGACGCATAAACCCTAGGTTTATGCGTCGTTCGCGCGCCCAGCTAAGTATTGGATTATTTTAATTTTACATTATCGCGTCCAAATAACATGGTATAAAGAACAGAGTTTATCTTCATAAAATTATCTTGATGATGTAGTAGCTTTCGTTCGTAAGGATAAATAGGTCATGCCTAATAATAACGCTCATATGCAGCTCACTTTTTAATTTTGAATTTTTATTTGTCACATAATACCTAATTATGGCTTATGTATAAGAAATAGACATAGAAATAGTATCGTGGACTTTTTTTTTAGACGGAGTAAAGATCTATATTTTTCAACACCAGCGTACGCGGATCATTTCGCTCCCGAAGTGTTTTATCCACGTGCGCTGGTGTAATGGTTAGTGATAGAAGTAGACGATATGAATGACAAGCTTGTGGAAACTGTCCATACGAATAGAGCTAAGTTCTGTAAGACCCATCGCAGAAAAACACCCAATTCTCCGATCATACTCTTAATCTCATGGCTGTTAGACGGGAGCTTTGACAGCGTATACGGCGGGACTTACGCAATTCAATACAGCTCGTATTGAAGAAGCGATTAAGCGGAACCAGGGCTCCAAAGTCTTTGCCAGAGATCTATCTACTAGAAAGAGTAAACTGTCGAAGCTGAAGAACGAATATGGCAGCATAGTTTCTGGGACACCTGAAATTTTGAGTGGGATTGAGAGGTTTAATGGGCAGCTGTACAGGTCATCGTTGGAGCAACATCCAAGTGTGAGTCTTTTCCGTCCAAGAGCAAGTCTTATCCGACACTATTCCGATGATATCCCGGATGTCATTCTGAGCGAGATTAGAATGGCTCTGCAGCACCTTTAAAACGGCAAGTTCCCAGACGAGAATGAAATTACAGCGGAACTTTTGAAAGCGAGTAGAAAACCGGTACTTAAAGTCCTTCAAAAGCTCTTTGATTCTGTCCTCCATGGTGGTACTACTCCGAAGGCGTGGAGCAGAGGTGTGCTGGTCTTTTTTTTTATAGGAGATGGGGCAAACGAGCATGCGGCTCACCTGATGGTAAGTGACTACCGCCGCCCATGAACAACTGCAACACCAGGGGAATCGCAGATGCGTTGCCGGCCTTTTAAAAAGGAGTACGCTCTTTTCTTGAAGGTCCCTAAGTCGTATCGGTCCGGAAAAATCGCTGATGGTAATCGATCCCACAAGGAGGTCGTGCCAGGAAGAAAACATCTTCTAAATCGCACAGTGGTGGACCGCCAATCATCCAGATGGTGTGGATGGTATCGGGAGTTCTGCCGCGATGTGCGTTCGTAAAATTTGGCGGCTGGGATTAATCCGAACAATTCCTCAGAGCACTCCCCATGGTAGATGCGAAAGAAAATGCAAAGGGATGCAATATCTCTTCGCAGTGCCAATGAATCGAGCCGATCGGAAAGGGCTCGGTCGTCGACGATTCGAGCCGCTCTGCGCTGGATGCGGTCAAGTGGAAGGAGCTGGCACTGGGGAGCCCCTGCCCAGAGATGGGAACAGTATTCCATATGAGGCCGAACTTGCGCCTTGTAAAGTTGCATGCGGTGTGCCGGCATGAAATACTGTTCCGCTCTGCTGAGCATGCCAAGCTTTTTAGAGGCCAATTTGGCCTTCCCTTCCAAGTGACCACGAAACTGCACGTCACTCGATATGTCGACTCCGAGGATACCGATACTGGCTGAGTATCGGTATCCTCGGATAGTTCGAAGAACTGACAATCGATGGGGAAAAAAGGTTCTCGAGTGGCAGTCTCTTACCGACAGGAGAAGTGTTGCGTGTTCGCCCACTAAATAGAGTGAAGACTGGTAAGACATGCAGGAAGTCAATCGATGCAGGTGACTCCGGACCGTGCTTTGTGCTATTCCTTGGGGAAGGCCTATGTTTAGCAGTGGACTTGTGAAGGGCTGTAATGATGATCAATGATGATGATGACAACATAAGTTTGTAGTTTGATTTCTTACCCAAGAATTATGCGTAATCCTGCAGATAATTAAATAACAGTTTTCTGCAATCCTATATATTATTAAGTTGTTATCAACTAGATTGTTGTAAGTCGCCACTACACGGCAATATTTATCAACCCCTCCAAATAAACTTAAAATGCTTCTGTTAGGAATAGTTCACAAAAGGGACAAACGTGGTCGAATGGCGGATCCGAACTGACGACTTGTTAGTTAGTCTTCTATATATTCTACAACTTTTAATAAATATTTTTACTGTAACTGAAATTGGTAAAATACCTGAAGTGTCTATTTAAGTGGAGGAGTACTTACGAAGTTCAAGATTGTATTTGCATAGAAACGTTGTTGGTATAAATTGTGGAATTATGTAGCTATTTGCATTTTTACGATTCGTTGTCATCGCGTCAATGCGCTTATGCATTTTATACAACATTTTCTCATTTAGAATAAATTTAATGTCGAGGAACGTTCTGAACCTCTTGATCTGACATTGTACATACATGATTTATCAAAGCATAAAATAGAGAATTTATATAATTTTATTAAATTCATGTCTAAATTACTCTTACGTAGTCAATATTATTTCTAAACCTAGAAAAATAATAATCATATTGAGTTCTACCACAGAATAAATAATACTAACTACGTATACAAATGTTGCACTCCTTTGATGTTGACTGCTTGACGACGTTTTAATAGCCTACATAATTATTATCTACTACCAGTTTCCCGCGACTTCGTCCGCGTGTTATTTGGGGTTTAATTTTTTTTGCGTAGAACCCTAATTCCTTTCTTTTTCTAAAATAAAATTAGCCTAAGTTACTCCTTGTGACATCAGCTATCTGCTAGTGGAAATCCCGTCAAAATCGGTTCAGCCATTTCGGAAATTAGCCGGAAGAAACAGACAGACAAAAACTTTAAAAATGTACTTTTGTTATTAGTACCGTATATACTTTCATATGCATTTAGTAAAAAGCTGTAATTTTGACATTACAAACAGACACTTCAATTTTATTTATTTGTATTTCGTTTTTCGTTTAAATCTCGTTGATAGTCATGAGTTGTGTAGTCGTCGTTTGCTTTTAAAGAAGAACACACAAGTGTAAGATTATCCACTACCCTATATCATCCCGTGGGTGTCGTAAGAGGCGACAGTGGGAAACAAATCAGGAGATGGGCAGCAGTGTCTACCTAATAACGACTAAAAATAAAAAAAACTGCGGTTGCCAACCCGCTTGTCAAGTGTAGCAACTATGGCAATAGCATAGACAAGCTATGAGGCTATCTATGGGGAGGCCTATCTTCAGCAGTGGACTTTAATAGGCTCTAACGGCATCGGAAATATAAATATACATCCAACTGCTGATCAATGTCCTCTTCTAATTTCTGAAAGAGTTTTAGTGCTAGGAAGTGTCTACCGCGCTGCCCCGGCACTATTTTGTGATCGTTTATGCGTCTTCTTTGTCAATCTTTCTCTATTTTAAACTTTAATTAAGAGAATTAAATGTTGACAATAATATTGATTTTTTTAATCTATAAAGTTTTCTCATCTGGTTGGGCAATATAAATATATAATTATAAATAAACATGGTAAACGTACATAAATATCAATAAAATAAAATAAATACATAAAAAATACATAAATATATAAAAACCCAACCAGATGGAAGCCCTCGGCAGGGAAGACCAAACGGTTGAGAGTTAGGGGCAAAGGGAAAGAAACCGGCGGACGATGCGGGCGGTATCGAGGAGCACCGCCTTCTGCATTTGAGCTTGGAGCGGTCCGTCACGGAGTCGCAGTCGCCTCAGATGACCCGAGAGGCTGACTGGGATTAACCCGTTCGCAGATATGACTACAGGTATAATTTCGGTCGGCAATTCACCCCACATGTTGGTCACCTCGTGAGCCAGATCCAGATATTTTGTCAGCTTATCTGTTTCGGCTTTAACGAGGTTCTCGTCATAAGGAATGGTAGTGTCAATCAAAAATATCTTTGACTGTGCCCGGTCCATCAGCACAATATCAGGCTTATTCGCAAGAATAGTCCTGTCTGTGATGATGGCCCGGTCCCAGTAGAGCCTGGCGCGGTCATTTTCGAGCATGGCTTCCGGCAACTACTTATAATATGGCAGTTTCCGATCCACGAGACCGTATTTCAGAGCGAGCTCCTGGTGTAGAATCCTGGCTACTAAGTTGATTTCTATATTGATTTCATTATTATAGTACTTTAAGCTAACCGTACCAATAACTTTGTCCACACTTGTCGATACCGATATTATTATTATTAATATTATTATTGTGGTTATCAGATTTTTTTCCTTTGAACACTTCCAATAATCTGCCTCGATGCTAAAGAGGCCTGGGTTTTCGATGAGTTAATCAGTGAATCAATCAGGGAGTGATAAAAATGGCTCATTTTGAATAACGGAAATTAAGGTAATTAAAGAGTCCATAATAGAATTAAGTATGGGTTTTGGACGTTTTAAAATTAATGATAGTTTTTCTAAACGGCCCATAGTTTTAAGTCGTCTCGGGTTGCAGTTCCATTGGAATTTAAGAATGAGGGAATAGTGAGTATTTCCGCAAATACTTGATTATTACAATTCTGTCAAAGCCTACGTTGAGTCTGGTTGCCGTGTCTGAAATTCATACTGGAGGACATTGCAATCTCTCACGTGCGACTATTCTTAATAGTTGTTAATCCTGCTATAAAAATCTCATTTTAAAAACGAATTATAAATTTGTATTTGTGTTGCATTGGCGCAATTATTAACGGTTGATGAGTTCACTATAAAAAGGTCTAGCAGGATAACGTGTATTGACGCGAAACGTCTAATTAGCAATATGTCTAATTAGCGAAAAATGCAATGGAGTGGGTGCACAGGTAAACAGGAATTTCCCCAGCACCTTTTATTTATTAATTAGCTACCGATCACCATTTGATACACGAGGAGAGTAAATTTATCTTGAACATTGTCTTAAAAATATTTTGTAAGGATAAGTCTAACTTTTTATTGGTTACGAAAAAACCAAAACCAAAGTATAACTGACGAAGTTGAAGAAGAGCAAATTAGTTCTGACATTGAAGAGAGTATTTAAGTTTACATGAGGATCGGACCATACCAGAGGTTTTTGTGTAGCCGTAGCTCAGTTTAAATCGGCGTCTACTAACTTAGTAGTCCGTGAGTACGCGGTAAGCGGTCAACTCTGGCGGAGGTCGGGTTTCAGTGGAAACCATGGAGTCCAGGAGAGAATCGCGTTTCCATGTGGGTTTCGCATAAAGGAAAGATAAGTCGATTGGAGGTTACTGGGCTATGAGTAGCCGTGAACATATGTAAAGATTAAGTGTTTTTGTTTATTTGGTGAGAATAAGTCTCTTGTGAGATACCGCGATAACTAAATGTCGGTTTTACTTTGAGTTTTCGGATTATTGATTTTGATATTGAAACATTGTAGAAAAGAATTTGAATGCTTTTTCTTGAGCAACCTTTTGAATCAACAGGGGATACAAAAAGGTCAATACTGAGTTATCAAACTGTTATAAAGTCTAATGAACTTTGTACCTCCCGACGATAACGGTTGTACTCGTCCTTACCTTGTTATTAAGTGCTTCAAGACGCTTGTTTCTATATTTTGTTTTATCTTTATATTTATATTAATATAGTGATTTATACGTGACCGCCACAGCCCTGGCAGACAGCGACTGAATAGGTACTCTTATATCCGGTAATGTAGATGCCTTGGTCGTAAATGCAATTGCTGATCATGAGGTTTGCATTGCCGTTGCCTAGTCAATTTGTCCATCATGTTTTACACTAAAAACAGAATCCATTAAAATCGCATGCACACGGCCGATATTTCGCATAATTCTTGACGGCTCTTATCATCCAAAAATAATTGAAAACCATCCGAAATTGGCAGTGTGCACCTGGCCAAAATAACGAGACCTAGTATCGAACTGAAACTATCCTTTCTTGTTCTATGCAACGAGGTTGAATAAACGTGGACCACGTTTTGATAATTCAAAATCATGAATTCTGAAAATAGAATAGGCTAGAATATTTTTAATTAAATATAAGCCACACGAATATATTGAAAGTCATTCATGCTTTTATCACACGTCCGGGAAAACCTTTTACCTGGAAAAATCCAGAAAGAAATCCAGCCTGAATTTTTAAACATTAAATTAAACATTAAATACAAACATTTAGAAACAGTATGATAGCGATCACCTTATTCCCAGGGGTTAGTTAGCATCAATTAAATCGTTCATCATGCGTACAGCTAAGGAGTGAAATAAGCATTTGTCAAAATAATAGAGTTAAGAAATATAGTATATTTGTCTCTTTTTTAGAAAGATACAACAGCCATACTAAGTAGCAAACACAATCAAGCTTTGTTGTGGTTACGAACCAATATTATTTATTTCTTTCTTTCAATTTTAGCATGTGCACCGGGGGAGAGACACTCTTTACAGCTTCATAGATCTTGTTTTATAGTTTAGGCATAAAACATTTTCCTAATCCTTATAATCTGAATACGTTAATGAATCCAACCTAGCATTGAAGACCGTAGCTATATGAAAACATTTTTTTTAATAGAATGAAGAAACACATAAAAAAACAAACGAGCACACAGTCCACCTGATGGTAAGAGGTTGCTTGACTTACATCTATCCTAAATCACTAATCAAAATGGAGATGCGTTGTCACTCGTGAGGACTAAGATGAAATGCCTTGTTTTCAGTAAAAAGGTTCTCCGGTTCTCAATATAAAACACAGCAGCGTTAAGCTGTTATTTTACGCTGGTATTCTGTGACGGACCCATTCGTGCTACAACTATACTACTAATATAGCTGCAGCATGGCTCTACCACGTAGAACCTCGTTATAGAGTGATATATAAATACATAATATTTAATGCAGGGTTTCTATGTTTCAAAACGTTTCATTTTCTTTTACAAACTATTTTGCAGAAAATGGAGTGCTTGAGAACCTCTTTTTAAAACAAAATACTACTTCAAATATTTATTAACCGTTTAAAGATTTTTCATCCTAATTTGCCGAACGAAAAGTTTGTAACAAAATTATGTTCATATGCACCTCGGTTGTCATAAACGGAAAAGGAAACGTTGCTAGAATATTGGAATCGGGCATAAATAAAGCAAACATTTACTGACTACCTCATCTGGACAAATGACAAGCATAAAGGCCGCCATTAGATGGAATATCGAACCTAGCATCGTTAGCCAAGAAGACTTTTTACAACATAAAAGTTTGAACTTAAAACGATCGGCCTCATCTCAGCAGTTTGCCGCCGACTATTTATTCACACTCCAGCAGGCTCGTCTTATTCTAGGTGTATTGTACATGTTCTCGGAAAAATATTTCTCGAAAATATTTACTTTGCTCTTCATTGGATACCCTTTCTATTAAAAAAGTATTCGAACGTTAAGCGTGTATACCGAGAACAAAGTATTGTAAGCTCTTTAGGAAAACGTTCTTCAAAAGCCCTTTAAACCTTTTAGTCTTAAGAACACCTCCCAGTAAATTACGGTCCAGTGTTTAAATGCGTAGGTACTTTGTGATATTGTGTTCCTTTTACATTTCAAATCTTTTGCGTGATGAAAGAGCCGAGCATGTTTTTTTACGTCTTATTACTTTTTTCTATATTTTATACAAGTGAGCGTAACAAACGAGTGTCTCATTAGTCATTACTATTTAAAAGGTTCTCCAATCTCGTCACTTACATACAAAACAAAACAGAATTACGCTAGTATTCGAAAAAACTGTTTTCCTGGTGGAATCTATCTTTTTGTGTTTTATAGCTGCAGTAAAATGATGCAGCGTGACTCCCACATTATTCTCTTTAACACTCTTTAACATACAAATATGGTACCTAATTTTTCTTACCTAAAAACTGTTAAGAAAAATACACAGAAAAAATAAGAGATATATTTCTTCAGGTTTTTATTAACCACTTTCCAGCTCACTGCTGAACGTAAATCTCTTCCTTAGTAGGAATGCTGTGCTGTTATTTATACTTCTATACTTATTTTTATAATATGATAAAGCGGAAGAGTTTTTTGGTTTTTGGTTTAATTAAACACGCTAATCTCTGTAACTACCAGTCAGATTTGAAAAATTATTTAGGCTATCTAGCATTAGGCTCTACCTCTCAGCTAGCCTTAAATACTATAATTTTTATCAAGCAAATCGGAAGAAAAATCACTCCTGAACAGCTTTATCAGCGTGCTCTGGCGCAATAGTTAGTGATACGTAAATACAATGTTCTAATTGAAAATTAAATAGAGATTTATGAGAGTTATTATTAGGCAAGGCCATCGATCACTAATAAAAAACTAGATACTAAATCCTATGTAAAAGTTCTCTAAAAACTGTCGCCAATTGTTATGACGTACATAATTGTAGTTAAAATAAATATAAATTAATGCAAATTCAATCTTACATGCATTGCCAAAGTTGTATTCACAAAACTACGTACAAATTAAAAGCGCACCCAAATGCTGGAGTGGGTGCTCATTCGGTAAGGACATTTTTTGTCACTGATTGTGTATCCCGTTTTTTATTAGTGATCGATGGGCAAGGCATATTAATCCTTACGAACGAAAGTTACTTCATTATTAAGACAATTTTACGAAGAAAAATGTTGCTCATTATAGTATATTATTTGGACGCATAATTCATGAGATAATGAAAAATTTTAATAATTCAACCCTCGGTTCGGCGCGCGAACAACGCATAACCGCATAACTCTAAACGCCTGATGAGAACTGCGTTACTAAAAATATTATCTATGCTCAAGTATCATAAATCAATCAATCAAACAGTGATTTCTTAAATTATAAGCGGGTGAAACCACCGGCCACAGCTACTCACGTTATGTATATCTTTATATATAAAAATTACGTGTCACATTGTTTGTCCGCGATGAATTCCTAAACTACTAAACTGATTGCAATGAAATTTTGAACACTGTGTGCAATTTGGTCCAACTTGAGAGACAGGATAGTTTTAATCCCTACAAGTGACTCGCAATATTTTTTATTACGAATTTAAGGATTTTTATAGGACACAGGGTCGTAGAAGGCAGAACATCGTCTGCCTGGCCATCTAGTATATATATATACATATATACATACATTCTTTCTTCGTCTTCTTTTCTCAATGACCACGTCTGGCAACTATATATAAAATATATTTTAACAGTGGTAAAGCTACGCGGCAGCTTTTGCTGTCGCACGGATGGGCCGGCTCGAACCGGGGTGGTACCACGATCTCACAGAATACCAGCGTGAAGTAGAGGTTTACCTCTGCGTTTCGCTTGGTGAGTGCAGGTGGCCGGAGGCCCTTTTTACTGGAAATGAGGCATTCCATCTTAGTCTTCACGGGTGACAACGCATCTGCATTTTGATTCGCAAACGAGGATAGATGTAGATGTCTATGGGCCGCAGCAACCACTTACCATCAGGTGGACTGTGTGCTCGTTTGTCACCCTTATCCTATAAAAAAAATATGTCAGGCATGGCAATATCGCTATTTCATAGAGTTTTTTCTTTATATTTATATCATCATCATCATCATCATCATCCTCATTACAGCCTTTCATAAGTCCACTGCTAAACACAGGCCTCCCCCAAAGAATGCCACAAAGCACGGTCCTGAGCCACCTGCATCCATAGACTTCCTGCATGTCTTACCAGATCGTCACTCCATCTCGTGGGGGTCGCCCTACACTTCGCCTACCGGTACTAGGCTCCCACTCAAGAACCTTTCTTCCCCATCGGTTGTCGGTTCTTCGAGCTATATGGCCGGCCCACTGCCACTTCAGCTTACTAATCCGTTGTGCTATGTCGGTCACTCTAGTTCTACTGCGGATATCCTCATTTCTAAATTTTTCACGCAGAGAAACTCCGAGCATAGCCCTCTCTATAGCTCGCTGAGCGACCTTGAACTTCCTCATACGACCAGCAGTGAAGGAGCACGTCTCAGATTCGTAAGTCATCACTGGCAACACGCTGTAGTGTTATGCTACTTACTTATCATTTTACATTATTTTAAATTCATTTTTCCATTCTGTTTCGATTTTCTGCATTCACTTCAAAACTGGATATTTTACATCACCTTTATTTCCATAGGATCCTGTAACGATTTTAAACCATAAGAACACAATAACAAATCATTTCTACTTCGTATTTTCACATTATCAGCACTTTTAAATTGGTGTCAATGGAGTCTACCTTTTTTCGATCTTTTAGTTAGTTTTCCGTAACTCTACAATTTCGGGCTTTGTGTGGGCAGTTGCGCTACCTTTTTTCCTATATCAATAAGATCTCATTTTCCACTTAAATCTTGCCGTTTTCTTATTACAAGCCTAAAACTAAAATTTGACATGTTTTGACATTTTTGTTTATTTGGTCTCCATAGTAATTATATTCAAATTTGCTACCGATCTGTTGTTCCTATTTCGATAATTCCACATAAATACTCTTTTCTCTTGACCATTTACAAAAAATTTGCGTTTAATTTAAATAATTTTTCCGTTCTCTCTAGAAAGGTATAAAAGCCGAACAATCGGTGAAGAATGGCAGTCTCGCTTCGGTTCTCGAATTGGAAGCATCTCCTAAAGGCCTTATCCCGGGGCCGCACTGCCCCGGGATCCTGCAAGCCTCCACCTACACGTGAAGTCTTCGGCGAAGCCTTCTTCAAGCGCGGAGCCGCACCACTCCGGAATCCTACAAGCCTCCATCTACCTCGGAAGTCGTCGGCAGTCTACTTCAAGCTCGGGGGCCACACTACTCCGGGCGCTACGACTGCTTACTCCAGGCGCCGAGTGCACCTACCGCCGGCGCTACCTTTGGGCGCTGCAACTGCTCACTCTAAGCGTTGAGCGCACCTACTCCAGGCGCTACGTGCGCCGGCTCCGGACGCTGCGTGTGCTGGCTCCAGGCGCTGCGTGTCGTCGCTGCTAAGAAACCTACCTCTACAATCGCAACGTGTGTCGCTTCGACTTTTAGGCTCCACTACAACTCTATATTCCCCTATTCTCCTACCTTTATTTTTTTTTTGTAATCTAATTGTACTCTCACTTCATTCATCATCATCCTCATTTCATTTTTTTATAATATTGTAAATATCTTTGAATTTTAAATATATTTTTGTTTTTGTTGTATTTTTGTTGTTTTGTTGTTCTTAGGTTAGATTCTTTTTGGTTCTTTATTGTCGCTTCACGACATTTGGCGCCCAACGTAAAAGTTCTCTTCCTCTTCTCTTCACCTTTACTGCGCCTTGTCCATTCCTTTTGATTTAATTGCTTCCTCTTTCGTTCTTAACTCTTTATTTATTCATCCTTTTCATACCTTCCAAATTCTAAAACAACACTTCATCTAGTGTTTCAACTTATCTGGATTATATTTAGACCTACATTTCACACATCACTTACATTCGTCACCTTAATATTTTTATTCTAGATAACCTTCCAAATTCTAAAACAACACTTCATCTAGTGTTTCAACTTATCTGGATTATATTTAGACCTACATTTAACACTTCACTTACATTCATCACTTTAATATTTTTATTCTAGATAACTTAAAGAGGTATAATTTTTTAATTAAATTTTTATTTCTTAAACTTAACTTTACAAATTTAACGCTATTACTTAACAATTCGAATCCTTGACTCCACCTTCAACTGAAAATGACTCTCCATCACTTGACCCTCCTGTTGACCCGACTGTCATGGAACCCCCCCTTGTTTCTCAAACTTCACCATCATTTTCATCTTCACCATCATTTTCACCTTATTATTTTTATTTCTTTTAATTTGTTTGTTTGTTTGGTTGATGTTGCTGATCTCTGGCTTTGAGCCCTACCGCTCTGGCCGTTCTTTATCTTTACTTAAGTCATAGCGACTAAAGCTTGCTTAAGATTGATTTCTTTATCTTTATCTTCATTTGGGAGCGGCTGACTACTCCCTTAATAATTTTTTTTTCCACGCAGGAGCGGATGACAACTCCTTAAATAAGCCTGAATGTCCTTTCGAAAACACACTTTTAGAGTGGTGACTACTCCCTTAATAATTTTTTTTTTCCACGCAGGAGCGGATGACAACTCCTTAAATAAGCCTGAATGTCCTTTCGAAAACACACTTTTAGAGTGGTAGTCATTGAATGTGAACTCCACCGTTACCTGAATGGCAGATGATGAATGTAAGATATAGTATATCTGATTTTGCCTGGTGATGTCTGTTTCTGCAAAGCTGTGTTTTTATGGTTTATTTTAGAATGTATATATCAAAATTTTTGCTGAGTCAAAAATTTTCCAGGGTCGGGGGGAAAATGTAGTGTTATGCTACTTACTTATCATTTTACATTATTTTAAATTCATTTTTCCATTCTGTTTCGATTTTCTGCATTCACTTCAAAACTGGATATTTTACATCACCTTTATTTCCATAGGATCCTGTAACGATTTTAAACCATAAGAACACAATAACAAATCATTTCTACTTCGTATTTTCACATTATCAGCACTTTTAAATTGGTGTCAATGGAGTCTACCTTTTTTCGATCTTTTAGTTAGTTTTCCGTAACTCTACAATTTCGGGCTTTGTGTGGGCAGTTGCGCTACCTTTTTTCCTATATCAATAAGATCTCATTTTCCACTTAAATCTTGCCGTTTTCTTATTACAAGCCTAAAACTAAAATTTGACATGTTTTGACATTTTTGTTTATTTGGTCTCCATAGTAATTATATTCAAATTTGCTACCGATCTGTTGTTCCTATTTCGATAATTCCACATAAATACTCTTTTCTCTTGACCATTTACAAAAAATTTGCGTTTAATTTAAATAATTTTTCCGTTCTCTCTAGAAAGGTATAAAAGCCGAACAATCGGTGAAGAAAGGCAGTCTCGCTTCGGTTCTCGAATTGGAAGCATCTCCTAAAGGCCTTATCCCGGGGCCGCACTGCCCCGGGATCCTGCAAGCCTCCACCTACACGTGAAGTCTTCGGCGAAGCCTTCTTCAAGCGCGGAGCCGCACCACTCCGGAATCCTACAAGCCTCCATCTACCTCGGAAGTCGTCGGCAGTCTACTTCAAGCTCGGGGGCCACACTACTCCGGGCGCTACGACTGCTTACTCCAGGCGCCGAGTGCACCTACCGCCGGCGCTACCTTTGGGCGCTGCAACTGCTGACTCTAAGCGTTGAGCGCACCTACTCCAGGCGCTACGTGCGCCGGCTCCGGACGCTGCGTGTGCTGGCTCCAGGCGCTGCGTGCCGTCGCTGCTGAGAAACCTACCTCTACAAGCGCAACCGGCGTGTGCTGGCTTCAGGCGCTGCGTGTCGTCGCTGCTAAGAAACCTACCTCTACAATCGCAACGTGTGTCGCTTCGACTTTTAGGCTCCACTACAACTCTATATTCCCCTATTCTCCTACCTTTATTTCTTTTTGTAATCTAATTGTACTCTCACTTCATTCATCATCATCCTCATTTCATTTTTTTATAAAATTGTAAATATCTTTGAATTTTAAATATATTTTTGTTTTTGTTGTATTTTTGTTGTTTTGTTGTTCTTAGGTTAGATTCTTTTTGGTTCTTTATTGTCGCTTCACGACAACGCACTGGTTGTATAATTTCGTTTGAAGGTTTTGAGGAATGTCTGACGAGAAGATGTGTCGTAGTTTCCCGAACGCTGCCCAGCCGAGTTGAATCCGTCGATTGACATCTCGGTCGAAGTTGGACTTACCTATTCGGACTATTTGTCCCAGGTAAATATACTCGTCAACAACTTCGAGCTTAGTGCTCCCAAAAACTACCGGCATAGGTGTGACATGGACATTGAACATGATCTTTGTTTTGTCCATGTTCATCTTAAGACCTATCCGTTGGGAGACACTATTGAGGTCATTGAGCATGGTGCTTAGATCCTCCAGCGATTCTGCCATAAGGACTATATCGTCGGCAAATCGAAGGTGAGTGATGTACTCGCCATTGATGTTGATACCGTATCCTTTCCATTCCAGAAGCTTGAAAACGTCTTACACCTCTCTGCAACTGGATAGGTTTCGTACTCTGGTTCTGTACTTGGATAGCCATCGTAGCCCTACTGTACAAGCACTTAAGCACTTCGATATACCGACAGTCAACTTGGCACCGCTGAAGGGATTGCAGCACCGCCCAAATTTCGACGGAATCAAAGGCTTTCTTATAGTCTACATACGCCAGGCATAGTGGCAAATTGTACTCTTCGGACTTCTGTACAACTTGCCGAAATGTATGTATGTGGTCTATGGTGCTAAAGCCCTTTTGGAAACCGGCTTGTTCGGGAGGCTGAAAATCGTCAAGTCTTCGCGCGAATCGATTCGTAATAACTCTCGAAAACAGCACGTAGACGCGGTTCAGAAGGGAAATCGGTCTGTAGTTCTTCAAGAGAGCGTTGTCACCTTTCTTGAAGAACAAGACTACCGCACTTCTGCTCCACGCCACCGGTGTAATACCACCATGGTGGGCGGAATTAAAGAGCTTCTGAAGGACTTCAAGTACCGGTTTTCCACCCGCTTTAAGAAGTTCCGCTGTAATTCCATCCTCGCTTGGGGCCTTACCGTTTTTAAGATGCTGGAGAGCCATTCTAATCTCGCTCAGACTGACGTCCGGAATATCTTCGGAATAGTGTCGGATAAGACTCGCTCTTGGATCGTTACTTACACTTGCGTGTGGCTCTAACGATGACGTGTACAGCTGCCCATAGAACCTCTCAATCTCACTGAAAATCTCAGGTGCCCCGGAAACGATGCTGCCACACTCGGTCCTCAGCTTTGACAGTTGGTTCTTTCTGGCAGACAGTTCTCTGGCAAAGACTTTGGAGCCTTGGTTCCGCTCGATCGCTTCTTCAATACAAGCTGTATTGAAGTTGGGTAAGTCCCGCCGCATGCATTTGCAGATCTGTCTGTTCAGTTGCCGGTATGCTGTCAAATCTGTTGTAGAATGTAGCTTCATCTCCCGTCTAACAGCCATGAGATTAAGAGTGTGATCGGAGAGTTTTTGTGTTCTTCTGCGGCGGGTCTTGCAGAACTTAGCTCCGACTGCATGGACACTTTCCACGAGCTTGTCATTCAAATCGTCCACTTCATTTCAGTTTTCTAGGCACTGAATACGGTTTTGTAACTCGAGCTGAAAGGTTTCAGGACTTTCGAACAGAGCACGAGGGGGACGGAGCGTTGACTTCATTAGATGAGACCTCTCCAACTTAATGTTTAGGTTCAGTGTGCCTCTAACCATTCGGTGATCGCTACCAGTTTTCACCCTCGCGATCACGGAGACATTACTGAACAGTTGTCGTCTGGTCGTCATAATGAAGTCAATCTCATTTTTTGTCGAACCGTCGGGGCTCGAACATGTCCACTTCCTGTGGGGCCGCTTCTGGAAGAAAGAGTTCATCATAAAGAATCCCTCTTTCTCCATGAAGTTGGCCAGCTGCTGGCCCCTTGGGTTCCGTTGCCCTATTCCAAATTTCCCTACTTTCAGCTCACCGTTCTCTCTTGTGCCTAGTTTTGCATTGAAGTCTCCCATTAACACCGTATATTGGGTTTTGGAAGAATGCTTGGCTGTAGAAATATCCTCATACATTTCCTCCACCTCCTCATCGGGGTGTGCCGAGGTTGGTGCGTAAACCTGTATGACCTTTAGCGAATACCGTTTGGTGATTCTGAGTATAAGGTACGCAACCGTCGTCGACACACTCCCAATCTTTACAACGTTGTTAACGAGAGACTTGTGGACGATAAATCCGACACCTCCTTGGGACAGATGGTCGCCCTCCCGGTGATAGAGCAAGTTGCCGGATTCGAGGATTACCGTGTCCTCCCCCTCTCTTCGGACTTCGGATAATCCTACAATATGCCAACGTAACTTGTCTATCTCTTCTTCCAGCTCCACGATTTTCTCGTCAGACCTCAGGGTGCGTGCGTTGTACGTTGCCAGGTCGAGTCGTCTAAAGTGGCAACCGAACCTCCATCGGAGATTCTTAGCACCCCCTGCCCCGCCGTTACCATGGTCGCCACCGTTGCCAGGAATAGCGGGGCCGCCGGGAACTGGGGGCCGTCTTTTTGTGCTTGTTACTCTATTTATTGGGGGGTATTTGCCATAGTTGCCACGCTTGGCGAGCGGGTTGGCAACCTTTTTTTTGGTAATAATTTTGGCTACTATCAGGAAGATGCTGCTGCCCATCTCCTGCCTGTTTCCCTTTCTACGCCTTTTACGATTTACGATTACGATTTTATATTTATATTGATATCCTTATTTTTCATTATTCGGAGAAGGCAGAACAACGTCTGCCTGGGCAAATAGTATATACTTTATATATATATATATATATATATATTAGGCGATTTTAATGGAAGGGTTGGGGTGAGGAGGCTTGGTTATGAAAGGATATTGGGAACGTTTGGTGATGAAAGTATAAATGAAAATGGTGAAATCCTTCTCGCCGTATGCGTGGAAAAGAATCTTGTTGTGACGAACACTTTCTTTCGTCATAAGAAGATTCACACGTATACATGGGAAAGAGGTGATGATAGAAGTATGATAGAGTTCATAATTGTTGATGAAAGAATGAGGAGCGCGGTGGTAGATACAAGGGTTTACCGGGGCTCTAACGTAGGGACGGATCATTACTTGGTCTTATGCCGAATTAATGGTCTTTTCAGACGTTGGAGGCATCGGACATCTGTGTCTACAACTGCGTTACAGCGTATAAGAACAGAGAGGTTACAAGATGAAGGTGTGAAAGAGAAGTTCAAATGTAGATTGAGAGAAAATGTAAGTGGTATGGCTGAATTGTGTATGAATGATTTAGACTTGGAGACTGTGTGGTATAATGTCAAGAAAGGTTTAGTGGATGCAGCTACCGAAGTATGTGGTGTAAGTAAGAGAACGATTGAAAGGAAAAATAACACGTTATGGTGGGATGATGAGGTACGGATGGAAGTTGAAGCAAAGAAGAAAGCATGGCTAGATTTACTAGCAACCAAGGTTAGTAATTCTAGCAGTATGAATGATGATATTGAAAGGAAAAAGGCAGTTTTTAGACATCTAAATAAGAGAGTAAAAGAAGTAGTTGAAAGGAAAAAGCAAGAAAGAACGGATGAGAATGATAGAAGAATATCGAATAACTTCCAGGCAAACATTAAAATGTTCTGGAAACTCGTAAGAACTACCAGGGGACATTCACAACAGCCTAGAATGAATGCTATACGAGACCAGAATGGCTGTATTCTGAATGACGAAGTTTTGAGTTTAAGGAGATGGAAGGAATACTTTGAAAGCGTGTTTATGAGTGATGAGACGTTTGAATTAAATGAAATAGAATTTCCGAAAGAAGAGAAAATAGATAGAGATATAAGTATAGATGAAATAATGAAAGCAATGAAAAGTATGAAAGCAGGTAAGGCAGCCGGTTATGATAGAGTATCTCTCGAAATGCTAAGGGCTGGAGAAGGAGTGGTGGCAGACCTGCTGTACATCTTGTTTCATTTATGTTGGGAACTTAAGCGGGTACCGGGAGACTGGTGCAAAGCCGTGATAGTCCCAATATATAAGGGAAAAGGATCACAGCAGGACTTTAAAAACTACCGTGGTATCAGCCTTCTTAGCATTGCGGGAAAACTGTATGCTAAGGTACTAATTGAAAGAGTTATGAAAGAAACTGATGGAAAAATTTGGGATGTGTAAGCGGGATTTAGAAAGGGAATGGGATGTACGGATCAGATCTTTCCATGCGCATGATCGCGGAGAAGTTTTTGGCTAAAAACCAAAAAGTTTTTTGTGCGTTCATAGACTTGGAAAAGGCTTATGACAGAGTGGACAGAGATATGTTATGGCAAACACTGAACTCATTTGGGTTGACCGCTGGTCTGATAGAGGCATTGAAGTCTCTATATAGGGACTCTAGTGCTTGTGTCAGGATCAACGGGGCCTACTCGGGCTGGTTTGGCATCCATAAAGGTGTCAGACAGGGCTGTGTGGCTTCCCCGTGGTTGTTCAACCTATTTATGGACAGTTGTTTGGAAAATTTGAAAGTAGAAGAATGCGGGTTAAGAATGGGTGAGTTAACCGTCAAATGCCTTTTGTACGCCGATGATCAAGTTATACTTGCGTCGTCGGCAGCCGAGTTGCAAATGATGGTTACATTAATGAACAGGACATTAAAAGAAAAGGGAATGAAAGTGAACGCAACTAAGACGAAAGTTATGGTTTTTGAAAGAGAAGACAGCAAAACGATATGTGAAATAAGAATAGAAGGGGAGTTGGTAGAGCAAGTAGATGAGTTTGTATATTTGGGATGTGTGTTTAGCAGGGATGGTAGATATGATAAGGATATAGAACGACAAGTGAATGCTGAGAGAATAATGGAAATAGAGTGAATGGAGCTCTACACTCTATTGTGAAAAGTCAGAATGTGTCCAAAAAGGCACGTATGGCAATTCACAATGTTGTGTTAGTACCTACTTTAATGTATGGTAGTGAAAGTTGGGTGTGGCAGAAGAAACATGAGAGTAGAATAAATGCTGTAGAAATGCGGTCATTAAGGAGTATGTTAGGGATGAAGCTGAATGACAGAGTGAGAAATTGTTTAATAAGAGAAGAGTGTGGTTTGCAAGATGATGTTGTGACCAGGATTAAGAAAGGAATGCTTCGGTGGTTTGGCCATGTAGAAAGAATGAATGAGGAAAGAGTGACAAAGCAAATCTATGTTGCAGAGGTGAACGGCATAGTCGGGAAGGGTCGCCCTAGGCGAAAGTTTATCGACCAAATTGGCGATATATTAAAAATGGGCCATATCAAGAGTAACTTTAACCGACGAGCGTGTATGCGTAGGTATATGGATGTGGAGGAAGCGAGAGAGGTGTGTCAGGATCGTGCCAAATGGAAGTCCATAATCTCTGCCTACCCCTCTGGGTGACAGGCGTGAGTGTTTTATGTTTATATTCAGTGGAATCGTCAGTTTTTATTAGCTCATATAAAAATATTTATTTTCTTTCTGTACTACCTTACATATTTTATTCTTGAGTAATTGAGTGAGTCGAAGGTTAATAGGGTAAGACTAAATATTTCCTATATTTACGCGAACACTACACATTTAAATAAAACTAGTTTTTTAAGATTTTACCGCGTATATTAACATACGTTAAAGAACATATAGCTGATTTGAAGAATCAACGCTACGGGAAGTATGCAGTCTATGAACACGTACAGAATTGCCCCCGTCACTACATAAGATTTGATAGACCACAAATCCTCGCTAAAGAACAGCGATTCCTTCCAAGAAAGATTCGCGAGGCTATTGAAATCAATAAACATCCTAATTTAAATAGAGAAGATGACTGCGTGCTACCATCTGCTTGGGATCCTAAAATTAATAAAATTAAATCCCAACTCAAGCATACAACTGCAAGACTCCAAATAATAATATATCAAGATAATATAAGTTCATACTGCTTAGATCGGAACAAAAATTAATAATTTTATACTGGAGGTAGCCGTGGTTAACTATGACATTGGGACGTCAAGAATATCAGTCCCCCCGTGACTGTAAAGTGCACAAACCTCGGGAGTATAAAATAATTTGATATACGCAATAAAATCCGTAAAACCTTGTTTTATTTAAAGGGTAAGAGTAAAGTAACATTTTCTATATATGACCTAGAACTGGACATAGTCCTCCTACCCTCCTTTCCTATTTCTGAGAGTATGCTTACGTTTTCCAAATACTTTATAGTTTCACCTATACCACATAATATGTTGTTTCTCCACAATGTTTTCCTTCACCTTCGACTACTGATTTACCACGTGCAAAGGTGTGGTCGAAAACATCGCGGGGAAACTTGAGTGCCTGAATTTTATTTTAAATATTTTTATTTTGTTTTTGTTTAATTTTTGTTGTTGACCCGTACTCGTTGGCCCGTATTGTTGGCCCCTATCCAGTATATGGACAACTTTATCCATGTATATACATCGTAGCACACAGCAGCGGCACGAGGCACAACTCAGCAGAATATTAGTATTGATCTCAACCAATGCAACATAATTAATGTCTTTACCTTATTTTTCTTATAATATATTTTTTTCAATTATCAGTAAATCTGTTCCAATACTATTTTAGCAAATAAAAGTTAATAAAAAGTAAATATTACAGATTCTGTTTGTAATTTTTTTTCTGTGTTGGAATGGCATTCCTTCTTAGTCTTCAGGGGTAACATTGTATCATTGCTGAGGTGTAATCTCTTTTCTTGAAGGTCCCTAGGTCGAATCGGTCCGGAAAAATCGCCGGTGGTAAACAATTCTACAGAGAAGTTGTACGACGAAGAAAAAAGCTACCTTCACATTAAATTTAGTAATTTTTGGTTCGATCTACGCATTATGAACCTATAGTTGTATGCTTAGGTTGGGATTTAATTTTATTAAGGGGCTACTCCATGCGAACGACCTTGAGCATTCGATCCGCCGCGCCGACTCGCTACAATATATCGCGTAAGAAATATTCTTGACGCCACCTAGTGTACGAACGTAGTATTATTTTTTCTACATCAATAAACTATTTTATGGAAATACACACGGTGTACAACGATAAATGTATTTTAATTTTTTTATTCGGTATATTAGTTGCATTATATTAGAATTATGTATTCTCATATATTATCTAATTATGAAATTTTATAATTAATTATATATTAAAAATAAAACATTGAAAATTGTGAGTTTAAAAGATACCTACTCACTATAGATAAATAGATAGATAGCTCGCCTTTTGTACAAATATTTGGTGCAATAAAGAATAAATAAATAAACAGGTTGTTTCGCAGATGTGTTTTTGATTATTGTTAATTTTTACGTGTCACGTATTGAAAAGAAATATACCTACCTACAAATTTTTGAACTGAGCACCTTGTAACTTAGCCTGCTTATTACTTGTGTTGGCTGATATTATCTTCACCCCAATGATTGATTAGGATGAAAAAAAGCATGTTTGTTTTTATTTTTATTCAATTTTATTTCTACATACGTAATTATATTTATTTATACATAAGGGTAACTTTAATAAAGGTAATACAAAAATCAACAACAAGTATAAGGGTTATAGGAAAAGTGACCATACGTCCCGTTTTGAACGGTCTGTCCCTTTTCTCGGTCACCCGTCCCATTGTCCCCAAACAAAGCTCCGGCACATAAAATTGTCCCGTAACTCGTTGGATACAACAACAGCAGAACAACATAATTTTTTTAATCGAATATATTTTATGTCTATCTGGTACAAATGCTCCAGTAGAAAGAGTATTTTTCTATTTTGAATAAATTGTGGACGTCTGAAAAAAACACTTACGGTTCCAGTTCTAAAGGTGATGTTGTTAACAAAGGTACTCGTAACAATAAGAAAAACTTGCCCAGAATTTTATTCTTATTTAAAATCATCACCAACTTTATTAAAGCAAATTTAATCCACTGAAAAATGTAACTAATAATTAAAAAATTAAATAATTACCGTCTATACCGAATATAATTTTATAGTGAACATTAATTGTATAAAGTTATAGTTTTTAGAGTATAAATAAACCCATGTCCCGTTTTGAGTTAAAAAATAAATGGTCAGTTTAGTTATAGGGGTTTTTGGGTTATAATTAAATGATGCCCGGGTAGGTATTAGTACTTACTTAGTAAAAGTAGGTAACTATTTAGATAAATACCTTTTATCTAATCATAATACCTACACAGGTACCTATTGTGATTAGTTATACTGGGTAGGTATATTAATACCTACTCAGATACTTTTCACCGAATTACTATACCTACTAAGATATTGTGGTTAGGTACTAGGATTATTTTTAACTGTATACTATACTGATAATATTGAATTAGCTTTCTATAGAGTAAATTATAATATTTGTCGAAATGTTAATTATGGATTCAAACCTTACATGCTAATGGTGCTTAATTTTTATATTTGCATTTACTTCAAAGAAAATACACACAAAAAGCATCATCGCGCAGTAAAAAACACAACAAATATATGTATAGCTAATACGAAAAAATTTTTTTTTTAGAATAAGGGTGACAAACGAGCACACAGTCCACCTGATGGTAAGTGGTTGCTGTGGCCCATAGACATCTACATCTATCTTCGATTACGAATCAAAATGCAGATGTGTTGTCACCCGTGAGGACTAAGATGGAATGCCTCGTTTCCAGTAAAAAGGGTCGCCGGTTCTCTACACTCACCATACGAAACACAACAGCGTCAAGCTGCTATTTTACGCTGGTATTCTGTGAGAGCCTGGTCCTTTCCCGGTCGAGCCGACCCATTCGTGCTACAACTATAATATAGCT
The DNA here is from genome assembly GCA_963668995.1 of Parnassius mnemosyne. Lineage (NCBI taxonomy): Eukaryota > Metazoa > Arthropoda > Insecta > Lepidoptera > Papilionidae > Parnassius > Parnassius mnemosyne. The sequence goes on from CAVLGL010000104.1 coordinate 16,750,019, forward strand.
GCAGCATGGCTCTACCACGTACAAAATACCCAAAACGAAAAAATAATACTACCTATAAATAACCTAATAAGTAATAATGATATTATAGACTGATAAGATGATGTGAGCGAGCATGTGCGCTGGCCGACGCCGTGACTAACGACACGGGTTTCACCTTCAAGAGCTTAGCGCTCACTGACTTCAGCAACCCTGTGGGCAGTGAATACGCCCAGTTTTTAAAATAATTTCTTAATAAAATCAAATTTTGGTCTTTTGAAAAAAAATTTATAACAGAAATGTTCACTAATAAATTGCCTATCCATTAGTGTCAATCGCAAAATAAAATAATGCTTACTTTACGAGGAGATGCATGTTATCAATAATTATTTCACATTTATATGGTTTCGTTGTAAGATTAGATATTTTAATATTTATTCCTTTAAAAAAAATTGGATATGACCCTTATGGAATCAAGATTATGTAGAAATATAATGTGTTTTTTATTAGTTGATATATCTTTTTAATAAAAAGTAGATAGCTACTAAAAACTGCACAAATAATGACTAGCGTGACATTTTGCTCAACCATGCGCCTTAAGGCTGGGTGTTCCTGTTTATGTCCGTTTTAAAATTGGTTTTTGATAGCCAAATTATTAATGTGTTTTGGTAGCCATTTAGAACCTGAAAAAATAAATATTTTAGATACATTCTTTTTCCTTACGATGTACCCGGTCAAAACACGATACAATACAATTTTCTCGATAGAAAAATTACCGAACTACGTTCGATTTGCAGTTTTTTTAAAAGTGAAATTTAATTTTAAACAAGTAGATACTTTTTTCTTTAAAATATACATTTTTGTAAATTGATATTTTACCTATGTAATTCACTTTGGAATCGATTCCATTCGATCGTTTTTTCATTAAATTTATTAAAAAAAATATCGATTATTCAAGTGATTTTCCATCCGCGCGTAGCTAATCGCTTGCCAGTGTCCCGTGGCGGGACGTTGCCGAGGTAAAACCTGTGTCAAGGTTTTGCGCGCACGCTTCTCTTCTGCTACGTAAATAATATTTAGAAAATAAAATAATTTGTAAATAACTATAGTTTTATGGAACTTATATAAACTATAGTTAAGCTTTTGTTTGTGTGTTTATTTCTCATTGTGTAAATATTTGTTAATAACTTTAAAACAATATTTATGTGTTTATTTTATAAAAATAACAATCATATGCATGGCCCGAATCGATCTTTGCGACAACCGCCTGTAAATACCTAATACGCTATCATAGGATTACAAGCAGATGATACCATCCAGCCATCTTCTCTGTTGAAGTTAGAATGTTTTTTTATTTCAGTAGTCTCGCGAATCATCCTTGGAAGGAATCGGTGTTCTTTAGCGAGGATTTGTAGTCTATCAAATCTAATGTACTGAAGGGGGCGATTATATACGTGTTCACAGACTTCAGCCTTCGGCGCGTCGGTTATTTACATCTGTTATCTGTTCTTTTATAGAAATAAGTTTTAATTTGTTTTTAAGTTTCTCCTATGTAAGAGAGACCACATTCACAATTAAAATTGTACACTCCTGCATCTTGCAGCCCTCTGCAAGATGCACATTCATACAAGTGTAATATCCCTGTATTATACTTGACTGATGGTAAAAACTGACTCTTCTGAGTCTGACTCTTCTTTGGCAGCTTGAAGTATGGTTTAGTGGAAGCATGCTTCGAGATGCAGCCAATCTTGTCTGTGACACCTCTGACATATTGCAGCACAGCAGGCACACGCTCGTTTCTGGGCGGTTTCACTCTTTCACTGTAACGTAGGCGCGGGAGTCGAAGCTTATTGTCGTGTAAAACTTGCTTGACGTATTAGAGCTCTATCTCTTTAGGCCAGGTCCGGAACAAGTCTGGTCAGGACAGGCTGTCTCAGATCCCTCATGCTCTCTGAAACGACTGAAACTAACCTTGTACAGTTTTCTGGTTATTTGTAAGGATGCATGTGTTTCCATCTTTCTAGATTTATATCACTACACTGATTTTTCAGCCTCTCCCATGGCACTCCACTAAACCCTGAATTACTTCCCACCAATCCGTGTAGTAATAACAGCATACGTTCAGTAATTTATTGGACTGTTGTAAGCTGACGATAAAGCGAAATGACGAATGGATTAATAAATAAATAATTCGCCAAAGTTATATTATCCAACTTATTTAATCGTTATCTTTTCCTTAACAATTGTTTTAAAATAACTAGTTTTTTTTCAGAAAATAACTAGTACAAAACCCACCACGAAACCCCAAGGAAAAATATCTTTAAATAGAATTTATTTTTTAATTTATTCGAAATAACTTACAGTGCTAGACCTAATCGCTCATATGTTATACTGAAATGATATTACGTGTTATGAGATCACTTATTTAACCTGTTCAGATAAGAAAACACATCAAAAAATATCAGGGGTTTTTTTTTATAGAATAAAGGTGACTAACGCGCACACAGTCCATCTGATGGTAAGTGGTTGTTGTGGCCCATAGACGTCTACATTTATCCTCGATTATGAATCAAAGTGCAGATGCGGTGTCACCCGTGAGGACTAAGATGGAATGCCTCGTTTCCAGTAAAAAGGGTCTCCGGTTCTCTACACTTAGCATACGAAACGCAGAAGTGTTAAGCTGCTATTTTACGCTGGTATTCTGTGAGAGCGTGGTCCTTCCCCGGTCGAGCCGACCCATTCGTGTTACAACTATACAAAAAATATAGCTGCAGCATGGCTCTACAACGTAAACGCTGTATTTTTTCAACCCTATGGATATATAACTTTTCACGGTGATTCCACACAATTGCGTTATACTCCAATCTACTACGTATATACGCATTATAAATTAGTTTTATAACATTAATATTATTGAATTGTGAAGAAGTACTTATTATGAATCCTAAAGAGGGTTTTTTTTTATAGGATTGGGTGACAAACGAGCACACAGTCCACCTAATGGTAAGTGGTTACTGTGACCCATAGACATCTACATCTATCCTCAATAAAGACTCAAAATGCAGATGCGTTGTCACCCGTGAGGACTAAGATGGAATGCCTTTTTTCCAGTAAAAAGGGTCTCCGGTTCTCTACACTCACTATACGAAACACAGCAGCATTAAGCTGCTATTTTACGCTGGTATTCTCTGAGAGCGTGGTCCTTCCCCGGTCGAGCCGACCCATTCATGCTACAACTATACTACTAATATAGCTGCAGCATGGCTCTACCACGTATAAAAAACTAACTTTGTGTTCGTGGAAATTTAGTTTACTGTCCAGAGTTATTCCAAGATCACGTATATCACGCTAAATCGTATGCCATTATGATTCAAGAACGTGATCAAGAAAAAGTTATAGATTTACATTTCAAATCTTATAATGTTAATTTATTTCTTAGGCTCCATTCTACCACAGCTTTAATGTCATGCTTTAGTGCTACACAATCACTAGGCTCGGTGACAGTAAGGAATATCAATTAAAGGGTACCAGTATTTTTTATACATTAAAGGGTCCCTTTGGTCAAGTTTTAAGTCACGTAGAAATAAACTTCTCAAGCGAATAAAATATTGATCAAAACAGTCGCGTTAAGTTCTTTTAGAGGGTTTTGTAAGTAGTCCCATGGGGAATTACATGTGTGTTCCATAAAATGTGTATATATTGCTCTATATTTTGGGAGTGACGTATCAGTGTTGTAAAAGGTCTCTGGTTGCGACGACATTGTATAACCGGTCGTTTATTTTCCCTTAACAGCAAAAATGTGCGAGGGCTGTCCCAGTAGTTATATATACATATATATTATATACTAGCTGAACCGCCCGCAACTTCGTTCTCGTAAACTAACACCGATTCTAAAACTTCTTTTTACTAATAATAATGACACTATCCTTAAGCGAGACCAATTTGAGTCAAAGGGCTTAGGAATTTTTTCATTTCACGTACAGCTAAGGAGTGAAATTTACTGCCGAAGCCTGTGTTTCCTGATAGCTGTAACGTCATTCTTGGTAAAATCTTGACTAAAAGAACCCCAGCTTGAAGTGAAGAGTAAATAGATTACATCTAGACCAGCGTATTCTATTGTTAACGGCATCATCACTTACCATTACGTGAGATAGTGGTCGAACACGAGCCTATCTATAATAGTAAGAAAAAGTTTTGATACATAGGTACTTGTCTTTTAGTGCTTTTGTTAAGCTTTGTGTCATTACACTGACTGTATGGGCTTAAATTTTTGAAAGTATAATAGGTGTACCGACTTTTACTTCAGGGTGTGTCATGGCAGACCCGACATATTTAGAGAATTCAAATATTGTTTTAGATAGTGAAACTATGACTACAATGTTGCAGACTTAATTAACTTATAAAGTTTTATATCGCCTGACGCTTTTTGGAGTGTAATGTCGTTAACCTCATTAACAAAATCGTTTCTTGGTGAAACTATTGACCTCAAATGAAACCAATTATAGTATTTTTTGCTGCAGATTTTGAATATCGGGATATGTACAATTTGGCCTAATTTATTATCCAATGCTACTTGATGAATCTTGGTATTTAGGGAAGGTAAATTTTCTTTTCCAAGTATTTAGCAGCTCACCCGGAAAATGTAAATCGTGACTTTTACTTAAATGTACTCTCATGTTCCTGCGCAAATTGAGAGTTTTAATCGAACTCCACAATAGAGGCATGACTTGATAACATCGGCCTGTATCCTATTTTTGATCACTGGAAGCGTTTGTCGAAAATCAACAGCAAACATAAACGTCACCCCACCCATCACGGCGAATGAAGAAGCCGTAATTGCGGAAGATGCAACTGCTAGAACTTTTCTACCAGAATGATAGATAATCATTGTGTCTGTTTGAAATTTAATTGAAAACAAAGTATATAATTTTTGTTTTTTTGTAAAATTCTGTTATTAAAAATTATTTTAAGAAATTTTTGTGTATTTTCGTTTTTTGATAAATTTTTTTATACTTATTTTAAAATAATCTCGCTTCTTGAATCTTAAACCTCTTAGCTCTCCTTTCATTTTTGACGAAAATAATTGACTCTTAATTTAAGTCTATGAAGGCGAGTCTTACTTACGAGTATAACTAAGAAGGGATTTTATTCCATGAAATAATTAGTCTGAGCGTAATTGAATTTCACAACAATTAGTTAATCGTAAAATACAATGTACAACAATGAATTACTACTAATGTCATGAAGGCCAAGCAATTTAATTAATCTAAGGATTCTTGTAAAATAAATAAAGCACCTAAGAGTGAAAATAATTATCGCATAATAATATTAACATTTAAGAAACAACATGCTTTGATCAAAAGTGTTAATGACGCTTGTGAGAATACTAGGTCATGGTCATGAAAGCGTCGACAACAGTATTCTTCAATGTTTAAGCATCAGGACAAAAAAGGGTTATACATGAAGAACGTAATATAAGAGCGCTAAAGTTTAACTTACACAATGACTGCGTTGTGTAAATCCTTATTAGTAAAGAAGAGTGGGATAAGTGTATTTGCGTCTATGCATATTACACAGAATTCATACATAATAAATGTAATTAAAGAAAACATAAATAGGAACAACATTTAAGCACTATAGGAGTTAAAGATTTAATCGAATTACATTCATTACAGCAGCATGAAACTTCGTAATGGACCAGACTCGGTGTCAGTAGTGACTCCTTTTCTGCCCAAGAGTCAATCCGGATAGATACCTCCTGCCTTCAAACAGCAGTGCATACGTGGTAGAGCCACGTATGCTCGCTGCAGCCATATTTTGTGGTACGAATGGGGCGGCTCGACCGCGAAGAGTCACGATATCGCGAATAAACCTGTAAAATAGCAGCTACATGTTGTTTATTTTGTATGGTGAGTGTAGAGAACCAAACAATAGATCTTCCTGAAAACAAGACATTTTATCTTAGTCCTCAGGTGGTGACAACGCATTTGCATTTTTTCATTCACGATCAGATAGACAGCGTGCTATATGTCACCCTTATTTTATAAAGAAAGTACGTGTTAAGGAAATTTATAATTTGTTTCCGATCACTTTTATTATACTGCTCTATTTATCCCTATTGCAGTTGGTCTCCACCGGAACGTATAAATCGAGGTTTTTATACGCCTAACATGTATTTTATCACATTTGAAATTCCTGAATTTCGAGTGCGGCGCAGAAATAGTCACGGAAAAGCTGAGGTGTCTGACGGGTTAATTCTTTTTTTTATATAGAATAAGGGTGACAAACGATTACGCGTCCAACTGTTGGTAAGTGGTTGCTGTGGCCCATAGACATCTACATGTATCTTCGTTTGCGAATTAAAATGCAGATGCGTTGTCAGCCGTAAAGAATAAAATGGAATGCCTCTTTTTCAGTAAAAATGGTCTCCGGTCTTCTATACTCACCATACGAAACACAGCAGTATTAAGCTGCTATTTTACGCTGGTGTTTTGTGAGAGCGTGGTCCTTCCGCGGCCTAACCGACCCATCCGTGCTACAACTATACTATTAATATCGCTGCAGCATTGGCTCTACCACGTATAAAATTCTCCTTTGATTTCAACATGTAACAAAAATAATATAAAAATAATTCTTTGTATAAAAGCTTTTAGAAAAATTTTTACTTCGCAAATATCCGCGTTATAAAATACGATAATACGATATCGTCAGTGATGTGTCTTGCCTAGTGTAGTGGTGTTGGGAGTAGCGGTGCTGGGATTAGTGGTGACGGGGATAGTGCACGCAATTGAGGGAGGGCGGGAAGTGCTCTTCATACTATGTAAGACACATCATTTTATTTTATAACGCGGATATTTGCGAAGTAAATTTTTCTAAAAGCTTTTATATAATGGATTTCCGCAAAGTAACGCCTGATTCTATTAATTATAATAATTCTTTGTATAAGAACAAAGACTTAATTTTATATTTCCCGTGTAGTGGCGGGTAGGAATACCCACTACCCCATGTCTTCCCGTGGGTGTCCTAAAAACTGAGGCAGAAGATGGGCAGCAGCAGCTTTCTGATTACAGCAAAACAACAATAAAAAACTGCGGTTGCCAACCCGCTCGCTAAACGTGGCAACTATGGCAATATACTCCCCATGATTAAAGAGACGGCACCCAGTCCCAGGCGGCCCCGCTATTCCTGGCTATGGCGGTGACCATGGTAACGGCGATTGCCATCTAAGACGACCCGACATAGCAACATATAACGCACGCACGCTGAGGACTGACGAAAAGATCCTGGAGCTGGAAGAAGAGATAGTTCCGCTGGAATATTATAGGATTATCTGAGATCCGAAGAGAGGGGAAGGAAATGGTAATCCTCGAATCCGGCAACTTGTTCTATCACTGGGAGGGTGACCATCTGTCCCAAGGAGGTGTCGGATTTATCGTCCAAAAGTCTCCGTTAACAACATTGTAAAGATTGAGAGTGTGGCAACGAGGGTTGCGTACCTTATACTCAGAATCACCAAAAATATGTATATATTATATTGTTATTTTATGTATATATATATATATATATATATATATATATATATATATATATATATATATATATATTCGCTGAAGGTCATACAGGCTTGCGCACCAACCTCGGCACATCCCGATAAGGAGGTGAAGGATATGTATGAGTATACATTGAGAGCCGTGGATTCCTCTAAAACCCACTATACGGTGTTAATGTGAGACTTCAATGCAAAACTAGGCACAAGAGAGAACGTTGAGCTGAAAGAAGAAAAAATCGGAATAGGGCAACGGAACCCACGGGGCCAGCAGCTGGCCGAATTCATGGAGAAAAAGGGGCTCTTCATGATGAACACTTTCTTCCACAAGCGACCGAACAGGAAGTGGACCCAGTCGAGCCCCGACGGTTCGAAAAAAATGACATTGACTTCATTATGACGACCAGACGACAACTGTTCAGTGATGTCTCAGTTATCGCGAGGGTGAAAACCGGCAGCGATCACCGAATGGTTAGAGGCACACTGAACCTAAACGTTAAGTTGGAGTGGTCTCGTCTAATGAAGTCAACGCTCCGTTCCCCTCGTGCTCTAATCCAGAGTCATGAAAATTTTCAGCTCGAGCTATAAAACCGTTTTCAGTGCCTAGAAGATTGCAATACAGTGGACGATATGAATGACAAGCTCGTGGAAACTGTCCATGCGGTCGGAGCTAAGTTTTGCACGACCAGCTGCAGAAGAACACAAAATCTCTCCGATCACACTCTTAACCTCATGGCTGTTAAATGGGAAATGAAGCTGCAATCTTTAATAGATTTGAGAGCATATAGGCAACTGAACAGACAGATCTCCAAATGCATGCATCGGGACTTACGCAACTTTAATACTGCTCGTATTGAAGAAGCGATCGAGTGGAACCAGGGCTTCAAAGTCTTTGCTAGAGATCTGTCGGCCAGAAGGAGTCAACTGTCGAAGCTGAAAACCGAGTGTAGCAGCGTCGTTTCCGGCATAACTGAGATTTTGAGTGTGTTTATAATTGTGTAAGTGAGTAACCAATTAAGTACATTTATTAATTTCAATATAATTTTTGTAGTAACGAACTGCTTGTTGCGTAAGGGTACAATTGATTATCTAATTGTATTAAAAATGATAACTATAACTTCTTAATTCCATATGAAGACGTAGGGATCACTAAACTTATAAAATAAAAGTTGGCAATGTCGTAACGACTTAACGATCTGTGGTAACGATCAAAGTGCTTACCTCCGAGGCTGTTTACTCCGAGGAGCGCATTTTAGATGTCGTTCTCCAGAATCCGAACCTGGGTACACGAAGTATCGCTAAATTGTTAAGACGTCGGGATGGAAAAAGTGTGTCGTAATGGACAGTTCACATGGTGTCAAAGCATAACCAAATGCATCCATGCAAAGTGCACAAAGTGCAAGCTTTAGTTCCCAGCGTTCACGACCGCCGGCGAGTTTCCTGCCGTTGGTTATTAGATCAGCAACAACGTGTGCCTGGCTTCATTGAGCACGTCATTTGGACGGACGAGTCGACATTTACCAGAAACGGCCTGTGAAACAGAAGAAATACACACGTGTATTCAGATTTCAGTTAACCCACACGCTCTTTGATAAACCGGGCATCAAACCAGATGATCGGTTAACGTATGGGCAGGTTTATTTAAGGATCGCACACTAGGACCAGTATTTCTGCCACAGCGACTTAAAGGACAGCGATACCTAAACTTCATAAATGAACAGTTGATTGAAATTTTAGACGACCTATCCAGCATGATGGTGCACCTGAACATGTCGTGAGGTTCGTCCGTCAGTGCCTCAGCGAGTTATTTGATGATCGTTGGATCAGCAAACTAGGACCACACGCTTGGCAACCTCGCTTACCAGATCTGACCCTATTAGAGTTCTTTCTGTGGGGGGTATGTGAAAGTGTAGGATGTATGTGAAGGATATCCGTGTAGTGGCGGGTAAGAACACTCACTACCCCATATCTTCCCATGAGTGTCGTTGTCGTAAGAGGCGAAAGAGGGAAACTGAGGCAGAAGATGGGCTATATAGTACTATCGTCCGTCTTCGTTTTCGGGAGCGTTTCACATACAGCTAGTATATATATATATATATATATTTTATATAGTTAGTATATATATATATATATATATATATATATATATATACTAGCTCTTATATATTTTTTTCTCTTTATTTGGTCTACAAAACAGAACACAATTTCAACATGCTAACAGGTATTATATAAAACAAAGATTTCAAAAATTGTATTCTAATATATATGTAGACACATCATTCATCATCATTACAGCCCTTCATAAGTCCACTGCTGAACATAAGCCTCCCCCAAAGAATGCCACAAAGCACGGTCCTGAGCCACCTGCATCCATCGAATTCCTGCATGTCTTACCAGGTCGTCACTCCATCTCGTGGGGGGACGCCCTAATCTTCGCCTACCGGTACGAGGCTGCCACTCGAGAACCTTTCTTCCCCATCGGTTGTCGGTTCTTCGAGCTATATGGCCGGCCCACTGCCACTTCAGCTTACTAATTCGTTGGGCTATGTCGGTTATTCTGGTTCTACTGCGGATATTGACATAATACATACACAGCTTGCACATAATGTACAACATGTGATTAACAATAAAGTTTGGTACTTAAAGTTATGTTATAATCATGCTAAATTAAATACCAAATTAAATTAAATTAAGACTAAATTAAATTAAGGCTTACATACTTGGAATAAAGATACTGTAATAATTTGTTTTTTGTGGAGGCCACTGAACCCATGAAAACATCCACTTCAGATCGAACAATGTTACTGGATGAACACATGCGGTATAATGGTGAATGTTGTCCGAGAACGGTTCTACAAAATGGAAGACTAAATGTTTTACGATTATGAAGGCGACTATTAGCACGAGGTATTAAGAATTGTATGCGCTCTAAAATTATTGGTGAGTCAATATAACCATTAATCAATTTATACAAAAACATTATGTCAAACATTTTCCTACGCATTTGCAACGGAACCATTTTAAAATGTTTTAGCCGATCTTTGTAGGAATGAAGTATATGGCATTTGTTCTCGGCATAACTAAGGACATACAAAAAACGTTTTTGAACACGCTCTATTCGCTCAGAGTGGATGGTATAAATAGGATTCCAAACAACACTGCAGTACTCCAAAGAATTGTAAATAGTTATGGTTAGTCAACTGTTTTTAAAAATATTCATTTGCCTACAAATAAAGCCTGAGAGTCTTGAAGATTTTTAATTATGTAATCAAAATGGTGTCGAAAAGAAAGAGTAGTATCTACAAAAACACCCAAATCTCGCAAGCAAGACACTTCTTTTATGACACTGTCACCAATAAAATACTCAGCTGTGTAACTCTTCTCTTTTCTGCTAAATTTTATATGGTAACATTTTTGTGTATATAATATCATGAGGTTATCCCTACACCATCTATCAATTTTATCGAGATCTTGCTGTAAGGCGACAATATCATGGACATTTTTTATAGTTCGATAAATTTTTAAGTCGTCTGCATACATTTTGAATTTGGAATTAAGGGTTTTACCTATATCGTTTATGAATATCAAGAAAAACAACGGACCAAGATGAGAACCTTGAGGAACACCAGAAAGGATTTCACTAGAGAATGACTTAAAACCATTAATATAAATAAGTTGTGAACGGTTCCTCAAGTATGATTCACACCATCTAAGCAGGGTTCCATGAATACCCATTGCTTCCAGCTTAAGCATTAATATGTCATGATTTACGACATCAAATGCCTTACGAAAATCAGTATATATGGCGTGAACTTCTTCTCCGTTATGAATAGCATCAGAAATGTCCAATATATAACTTACAAGGTTAGAAGCTGTTGATCTTTTTGGAAAAAACCCATATTGGTTATGGCTTATTTGGTTCTTGACGTGATTTAGTATTCTTTTATGTGCTAATGCCTCTAATACTTTTCCACAAACAGGTAGCAACGAAATTGGTCTATAATTAGTTACGTCATCAATATTACCAGATTTATATATTGGAGTTATACTGGCAATTTTCCATTGATGAGGAAAGATACCAGAAGAAAGGGACCTATTAAAAATTTTCTATATAAGTTTATATAGAAAAGTTATATAAGTTTTATCCTGATAATTGACCATAAATTTTTTTATTGTGAATTTAATGATTTTTTTAGGACACATGGTCGTCGAAAAGGGCAGAACAACGTCTGCCTGGTCAAAATATTGAAAGTCACTTATCAGGATAAAAACTATCATATCTCTCAAGGTGGACTGAACTGCACAGAGTGTATAAATTTTCATTGAAATCGGTTCAGTAGTTTAATAGTTCACCGCGGACAAACAATGTGACACGTAATTTTTATATATAAAAATATTAAACGTGGTAGAGCCACGGTGCAGCTATATTGTGGTTGCAGCACGAATGGGTCGGCTCGACCGGAGTAGGACCACGCTCTCACAGAATACCAGGGTAATAGCAGTTACATGCTGCTGTGTTTCGTATGATGATTGTAGAGAACTAGAGATCCTTTTTTCTGGAAACAAGGCAATTCATTTCAGTCCTCAGGGGTGACAACGCATCTGCATTTTGATTCTTAATTGAGGATAAATGTAGATGTCTATGGGCCACAGCATCCACTTACCATCAGTTGGACCGTGTGCTCGTTTGTCACACTTATTGTTATATCAGAAAAAATACGCTTTACAGTTATGATTAATAATAATAATAATAATAATAATAATAATAACGTTTATTTCTCACCACAAACAAAGTTACATTTAGAGTTAAAAGTAGCATATAAGTAGTACAAAACAACTTTGCCCGTGGATCGCTGGTGCCTATGGTGGGTAAGATACCCGTATTACAGGTCACCAGGTCTCCACCTCTACGGGGAATGCTATTATATCTAAAACATTAACATAAAGTTTAACTCTATTTCTTTATTTGTACATACTTAATTGAAATAATTGGTTATGGTTAGGAAAACTTAGAAAAGTGTGTGTGTGAGTGTGTGTGTGTGTGTGTGTGTGTGTGTGTGTGTGTCTGTGTGTGAAAGAGAGAGAGTGTGTGTGTATGTATGTATGTAGGTGAATGTGTATATTACACGACAACCTCTAAAAGACTTTCTGTTTTTGTATAGGTTTGCTTAAGGAGCCACTTGAGAATAGTGTTTTTGCACTCATATTGATTTCGAGAAAAAAGGGATAAGGTTTTATGCAATTTATTATATAAATAGGGGCCAAGGAATATGAAGAATCTATGACTAAATGCAGTTTTAACTTGAGAAGACTTTGCAACTAGTTGGTTACGTCGTGTCCATTCAGGGATATATTTGGTTGAGGCATGTTGTTTGAGAACGGTGGTTAAAATGAATAATTGTCTAACTGTTAGTACTTGGCAATAGTCGTAAAGTTGGTCTGTAGGAAACAACATACTTTTAAAACAGCTCTCTGTGCCCGTTCAAGTTGTATTAAATTACTTTTAGCCGCACCACCCCACGTGGATATGCAATAAGATAAAATGGATTGACACAATGCCATATAAACCATCATCATGATTTCCGAATCTGCAGATTGACGTAATTGTTTAAAAATGTAGATAAGTTTACGGACTCTGTTTGACAGGTGTTCAATGTAAGCTTTAAATGTGAGGTTATTATCAATTATAATTCCAAGATATGTTATAGATGTCACTTTTATTATATAGTGTAGGTCATTATTGGCTGTACTATTTCTTATATCGAGAGGAAGCTTAACAGCGATTTGTAATGAGTTTGTTGTTGAATTTATTGTGTTTCGAATAGAAAAGTCTATTAATTTTGTTTTATCTATGTTCAACGTGAGTAAATGCGCGTTTAACCATTTCTTTACAATGTCAAACCCATTTTGAGCAAGGGAATAGGTTTCAGTCCAAGTGTTCGAATGAAACACAAGTGCAGTGTCATCTGCGTAGGAAAAGATCATCCCGTTTAAAAGATTGATGTTACACAAGTCATTTATATATACTAAAAACAGACTTGGGCCGAGAATACTTCCCTGCGGTACACCGTATGTAATTTGCAGGTCAGAACTGCTATAGGGACCAATCCTAACACATTGAGTTCTATTAATTAAATAACTTTGGAGTAAAGATAACTGAATTCCTCTTACTCCTAAAGATTGAAGCTTTGAAATTAGGATAGGTATCGAAACAGTATCAAACGCCTTTGTAAGGTCAAGAAACAAGGCAATACATTTTTGACGTATGTCTAGATTCCTGACTACAAAATCAATAAGGCTGTGGACAGCATCAGATGTACACAATTTTTTTCGAAAACCAAATTGATTTTTAGAGAGCAGTTTATTAGTCTCTAAATAATTAACAAGCCTTGTGTTAATTATTTTCTCGAGGATCTTCGACATCGTAGGCAAGACTGATATAGGTCTGTAGTTTTCGATACGATTTCGATCGCCAGATTTAAAAATAGGGTGAATTATTGCCTTTTTAAACAAATCAGGGAAAATACCTGTCTGGAGACTCAAATTACAAATATATGTAAGAGGTGAAATAACAACATTTTTGTGCTTCTTTAAGAATTCTGAAGAAATACCATCCCAGCCAGCTGTTCGGTTATTATCCAAAGACATAATCAAGCATTCGACTTCGCTCTCATCAGTTTCAAGCAAAACAAAGGATTTGGAATAAGTAGCGGATGCCGGTAATATTGCCGAGCCTCTTTCTAATTTGTCTGCCAGTGATTTTCCTATATTTGAAAAATATGTGTTTATATCCTCAATAGATTTTTGAGTATTAATATCGTTGATGTCTAGGAGATCAGACGCCGTTGATTGCTGTTTAGATATATTTGTAACAGATTGAATGACTTTCCACAGTTGTTTGGAGTTTTTGCCGGCTCTTTGAAATTCCAGCTTCTCATAATTACTTTTTGCATTTCGCAGGAGGTTGGTGCAGAAGTTGCGATATCTTTTATAAGTAATTCTAAGAATTTGGTTTGATGGGTCTTTTTTAGATTTTTTATATAATCTATCTCTATTTCGCATGCATTTCAACAAAGCCAGAGTGATCCATGGCTTAATAGGTCTACGTCTGCAAGACAGAACCAAAGTTTTGGTATTGTTGGCTATAACTGAAATAATAGGTTCAACCAAAAATTTAACAGCTAAGTTAGGGTCATTCGTTGTGTATACTGAGTTAAAGTTAATACAGCGTAATTCTTGAATAAGCCTATCTTCATTTATTTTTTTTATAAATTTACGATTACATAATTTCGTTTTAATTTTTGAGAGGGCAAACATAACGGCAAAGTGGTCTGTTACAGTAGTTTCCAGAACTAGAACCTTAGCGGAGAAAGCAGTTTTTAAATTAACGTGATCAAGACTGGTAGAACCATGAGTTGGGAAGTTGTGACCAGGAAAAAGTCCATGATGAACAAGTAGATCAAGATAATCTAAAGTAATTATAGAATGAAACCCGTTGGCAATATCTATATTAATGTCTCCTACAAGAATAATGGTTCGGTATGATTTAAGATCCGTGAGGACAAGATCCAAAGACTGAAAGAATTTTGAAGGATCAACAAAAGCGTGTGGTCTATATATAGCAACAATAGCCAGATCTACACCTATAGTAATCACCAGACAGTTACATTCAATTGTTATAGGTTCTTTTACTTTAATATTAGCTAAACAAGACTTGATGTATACAATAACACCGTCATTTTTATTGTAGTTTTTTGAAGTTTTATAATGATTGTATCCATTGAGAATCGGAATTATAGGATTACAAGATAGCCAGCATTCAGAGAGAACGATAATGTCGCAGCTATAATTAATTCTTTCTAACAACGTTAAAAGTCCGGAAAAATTAGCGTTGATGCTACGAATATTTTGAGACAAAACAGTGAGACAACTATGATAAGACGCAAGCAAATCAGCACATTTTTCGGGATCACATAATATTGCTTCATTAAAGGAAGTATTATCAAGATTAATTAATAGGTCATTTAATGCAGCGCCTTTAAGTTATGTTTTTAAATAGGTAGCATAAACAAGATTTTTACTTGTATTCGAAAATAAGAATAATTAAGCATATTAAATATATCCATGAATGTGTGCAAAGAACAAATATTATGTAATTAGTGAGAGCGTTAATTTGGTTTGAGAGTTGAATGTGCATGTTTTTTTGTGTGAGGTTATAAAAGTAGCCGAGCATGTATATATTATTTGTTTGTAAATATTTTGTGGGTTGATGTGTTAGTAGTTTATACAATAGTATATTATAAAAGTAAACAGTGGGTAGTTTAGAATACATACAGAATAATTTAGTAAACATAAAACCAGAGACACACTTAGCTAGACATGCAAGCAATTCACAAGAAATCATAATTAAAAAGGTAATGCATAATATTATAAATGTACCTAGTCATATTATATTTTTTAGATTTGCAATATCATTTTCATTTTTTATTTCTATCCGAGCGCCACCTTCAGTTTTCCGCAAATAAATTCGGCCCTTATTAGTCCAGCAATAACGGTAATTCATTCTCTTAGCTGTATCACGTGCTAAAATATAAAGTTTTCGGTCCTTCTTTGTTAAACTTTCAGATATATATATCGGCATTGTGGAACTAGTAAGACCAATAGATTTTGAGGAGAGTTTATTATTAATGTTAATTTTATTAAAATCTTTCGCTCCACTTAATATCTTATTTTTTGACAGTACCGAAGTTAATTCGGTGATGACAGTAGACACACCGGCTTTGGTTTTAATTCTATATATATCTTTTATCTCGGATGGGTGAAAATTAACATTTAAAGCATCGCAAATCCTTTGAACCAGATCACATAAGTCTTGTTGTGTCTCCTGCTTTATGTTTTGTGCTGGAGTAGGTAAATTACGGAACTCGATGACTGTGGACTTAAGCCTTTTTTGCATGTCTTCTAATCTATTTTCCAGACTCAATATATAATTATAATTTTCCTTTCGTTCACGTTCTAAATTGATAATTTTAGTGTTCATATCTTCATACTGTGTGGATATGAACGTTAACGCCTTTTCCATTTCAATATTAGTTGACTGAATGTTAGCGTTTTGTTGCTTAAGTTCGGCAATATCTGAACACAATTTACTCAAAATAAGATCTTGATCCTTCTTCCAATTGGTGAGCATGGATAATAGTTCATCTTTAAGGGAGTCATCAATACCTTTCCTTTGATCTTCATTTCTGGGCTTTTTCTGTCTTCTCCCTACATAATTCAGTGGATTTTCAGGTTCAATGTTTGAAATATCACTCTCCGACGACACTTGATGCACTTTACTACCTGGGGGTGATCTACGTATTATCGACATAATAATCTTTTATTTAAGTTCGTAGTTTTCGTTGTGACAGAAGTACACTATAGGTTAGTTGTTCAGAGAACAAAAGACGACACGCGGTCAGCTGATGCGCAAAAAAACAAAAGTACTACGATACACACACAGTCACGGATAGACACCACATTGATTATATGAACTCCTAGTATTTCGCTGTTAATTAAAGTTGACGGTTTATTTAAAAGGAATATTTAATTAGTGTAACTAACACACGTCTAATAGCAACCACCGCCAGAGGCAGAATTAATGTTACTATATAAACCAAAAACCTATTCAACAGTAGGTTTTGGTTTTTATGTGTGAGAATACGCCATCAAACGTTAGTTTTTTTACGTACTCAGACCCTAAAATTATTTAAATTAAGATATTTTTATCGTTATTTTCTATAGAAATTTTCATTATCTTGGGAAATCCGTTTTATATAAAAGTAACTGTTAACCACGCGTTTCACTGGCCCTGTATAATAAACGTATCAATGTTAATTCCATTCCGATACGTGTATAATATCCTAAGTCTTTTTCCGTAATAAAATGTATCTCATTGCCAAATTTTATTATATCCAAAAGGATAATAATTTACTAGCGTAGTTTATCTATAATATAAAAATGAATCGCTGAATGTGTTGCTAAGCGCAAATCTCGGGAGCAGCTGACCGATTTCGCTAATTCTTTTTTTAAAACATTCTTTGAAGTACAGAGATGGTTCTTACGGAGAGAAAAATTTAAAAAATTGCCTGAAAAAGTTTAAAAACAACACTTTTCTATATTTCCATACAAAAGATTCGTAATAATACTTAAAAGTCAATTTGAACTTTAATACTATAACATAAAGTAGTATAAGTGTTAGTGGAGGACTTCCGGGAAGGCAAAACAATTAATCATGGTATAAATATTTGTCAATATTTATACGATGGTAATATTACTCAAAAACAAAATTAGGGTTCCGCGCAAAAAAATTGATATCCATGAAATCGTAGTAAATTCCACGCGGGCGAAGTCGCGGGGCACAGCTAGTTTTTTATAAAATTTCTTGTCAAACTTACGTTTTATGATTTTACTACTATTGTTTTGTGATAAAATGTTATCTAACAGGTATCAATCGTTTACATAACTTCAGAATTCAGAATCCAGAATGTCGATTTTATTTTATTGTAGTGACGTCGCAATTATCAGGATATCCCTTAAGTGCTCTAGACGTGCGCTCACAATTTAATTCATTCAGTCAGTTATTCAAACCGAACCATTCTCATAAAATGTGCTCCAATAAATCGACGTGTAGTAAACGTTCTCCCTGAAGCTGTTTAAAAAGGTTTCATTCCAATTGTTTTAATCTGAGAATTTGTCAAGTTATTGATGAATTTTTTTTAATACCTGAAGCGTCAAGCGAACTTACAGTTCATTTGATGGTAAAGGGCTACTGTAGTTCATAGACACACCTAGCGCCAAACTCAAATAAGGAAGGCTACAGATACGTTATCACCTCATAGGACTAAGATGGAATAACTCGCAGCCTGTAATAAAATTGGCGCTCTATCTCTATACTATTCAGACATGGTCCTCGTTCATGCGATCGCTCCTCGTTTCAGGCCTGGTTTGTCGGTTTTTTGGGTAGCGGTGGAGCAGACAGGGTATCATCGCGGCAACGCGAGGAGTAGAGCGGTAAGCAGCGCGAGGAGTTTAGTGTGGCGGAGCCATAAAACTTAAAAGCCGCGTGAGGTCACACCGCAACGTAATAATCGAGCTCGAATCACACATTGAAACTCAAATTTATTTGGGTTAAAATGATATTTATATAATTTTGAAATGCAGGTATCAAACTATGACTGGCCGTTATAGAGTAAAGCGACACCTTCCAAATATAAAAAAAAGATATCAAATGCACAGAAATGTAATGTACTTTTACAACGTTAGAACTTCTTTGTGCCTAGAGGTTTGTCTGGGTTAGTAATTTCTTATCTATTTTTGCTGTCAAACAGGAGTGTCTGTACTGCAGTAAAGAGTATAGGAAGGCAGTATAATTATAGGCTATTCTTTATAGAAAAGGGTGACAAATGAGCACATAGTCCACCTGATGATAGGTGGATTCTATGGCCCCTAGATGTAGATGTCTATCTACATCTATCATCGAATAAGAATGAAAATGCAGATGCGTTGTCACCCCTGAGGACCAAGATGCTATGTCTCGTTACCTGTAAAAAGGGTCTTCGGCCCTTTAAGCTCACCATACGAAAACAGCAGCATTATTCCACTGTTACATGCTGGTATTCTGATTGAGCGTGGTCCTGTACTGGTCGAGCCGACCCATTCGTGCCGCAGCTATATTACGTAAAGCTGAGAGAAATTCTATATACGCAACTGTAGTTTTTCTGCTTATGCTAAAATTTTGTTCCAGGTACCCTTGGGCTGCACTATCATTAGGTTGATTATTAATTTATCACTCAAATTTATTTAAAAAAAAAAACAAATTGTCTCGTCACTCGTCGTTATTTGTGTCTTTTGGTGCGTATCAACAATAAAACTTACTAAACATCAAATCACGATACGATACCAATGCTAAACTGAATAAAACTTTTAGGGAAGATCAAACGTTCTTGTTACAGAAAACTTTCAAGCAATACACGGGAGGTGCAAAAGTTTTTATAACAGGAAAATGTGTTGAATGGATATCAATATTGACTAGTCACGTGTGTGTCAAGATTAATTTGGCATTTATGCACTTTGAGTTTGGTAATATCTGAACTTTAAACTTATTTGTGTGTAATTTTTTTGTTTTTGTGGGTAAAATCGATGTTCAGAGTGTCATGGACAAGTTGGTGGTCGCTTCCGGTATTGAATTTGTTGATCACTGAGATATCTCTGAAAATCTGCCTTTTGTCCGTCATGATGAAGTCAATTTCAATTTCATTCGTCGGTCCACGTTAAGGGTCCACTGTCATTGAGGCTTCTTCTGGCAAAATGAATGCATCAGAAATAGTCCCTCTTTCTAGAGCAAGTTAACCAGCATCATCATTAAAGTCGATTTCACGTCCGTGTGCTTATCTATTAAAATCCCCCATAAAACATTGTAGTGATCCTGAATGTTGTTACGTAAGGCCCACGAAATGTCGTCATAAAGAGTTTCTAATTCAACATTCGAATGTGCCGAGGTCCGGGCATAAACTTGTACGATATTCCGAGAGTATTTCATTAACTTCTTCATTAACTTCTGTACAATGTATGCTACTCGTGTCAACACACTGGAGATTTCCACAATGTTGTTAGTGAGGATCCTGTGAACAAGGATACCTACTCAACCTTGGGAAACACCGTCTCCCTCCCGAAAGTAGAGCAGATAGCCCGATTGCAGGGTAAGTATGTCCTCCCCCTCTTTTCGGACTTCATTTAACCCTACAATATATCGTATCGTATAGTTACAACTCAGCTTCGAGTTCGTAAATGCTTCCGTCTTGCCGCAGAGCCCGTCGATTTATACGTCGCCAAGTTCAGTTTTTGGTGGTAACCTGTATTCAGAGAACAGAGGACAGGACATGAGTTTGCAAGGCAGATATAAAATAAAATAAAAAATAAAAATAGTTGATTGAGTAAATAATCATACATTAATTATAACTGGGGACGGGGTCTCCATTTAAGCATAAAAACTTGTGTTAGGAGACGCCGCTCTTCCATAGCACTTAAACTTAAAAAAAATAAAATAAAACTAATAACATTTACGCCAAAGGTGTGTATACGCGCAAACCCTTTACGCATACGTGCGCGCGTATGTGTGTGTGTTACAAAAACTTACATTATTTCATGATGCTTAAAAGAGCCTCAGTATCATCATAGCTCTTATGCAATAGCCATTAGGTTAGAGCATATTTGTAGTTTCAGTGATTAAGGTGGTAAATATTTATGCTTTTATTAATGACGTTGTATAGAGTCGCAGACTGTTTTGCATATTGCCTCTTAGCTAAAGCAGTTTTAACAGTGACAGCTGTAGCTGCTACGTTTTTCCTTCTTCTGGCTACAATACAACACACAGAACACTAATACCCTTAGGCGGGATACAACGGTCAAAATTTATACCTTTATGCAGTCTTAGAACAAGAAATAAGATGTATAGTTTCCGGTGACACATTGAGTGTCAACAATGTCAACAGTGAGTACATTACTTATAGCATAAAGATCTTCTGTTGGGAATCTTTTTGGTTTAAAATGCATAATTTTTTTAAATAAATAAAAACCATCGCGCCATCTAACACAGAAGAGAAAACAACGTTCCAGCTAGTTTACAAATTTTTCTGTGCCCTTTCAACTTCTAAAAATTTAGTTTTTGCAGCACCATCCCATACGGGAATTCAATATACTAAAATAGATTAAGCCAAAGCAATATATATTTGGTAAAGTAAATTTTTCGTACTTATATTTCTTAGTGTTTTAAATGTCCAAGTAATTTCCCTAAGTCTATTCATGATTAATTAAATGTGTTTAGGCCATGATAAATGTTGGCCAACTATGACTTCTAGATACTTGGTCTCGGAGACCTTACTAATTAATGAACAGCTGCAACTAGTACCTACTTATGTGATCATTGCATATATATATATATATATATATATATATATATATATATATATATATATATATATATAAGAATAGTTTTTAGTGTATAATTTATCTGTTATTGTAATTTTCTATTTTATCTATTAAAATGTATTCAAAACGATCTATTTATCTAAAATATTTTAACATTTTTAACAAGCAACGATTGGTTTTGAGCTAGTGTATTGCGATCCTTACTACTTCACTGTTACCACAATAAAATATACCTCCGTTTTTCTAAATGTAATATGGTGGGCTCAACAGAGTAAAGATTTTAAGAATATACACGTTTCTTTTATATTAGCATCAACCCGTTAGTAATAGTCCACTATTGGATTACAATTTTTTAAATACGAGATAATGATACACCCGTCTATTGGAGGGCTTGAGATCTTTCTGGTACTAATTAAGGCACTTCTATTACCCCTTTGTCACATGTTAAACCAATTGGGTTCTAAACTGTAAAAGAAGGAGCCCTTAGAAAATTTTAAACAAAATAATATTGTCATGTCGTAGTAATAAGCCGCGCCAATAAATGTTTATATATTTTGACGTTTAATATAGCAATAGACAGCTCAGATAACCTTTTTCATATTTTGCGTTGATTATTATCGAGTATGCTTTGGAACAGGGGGTTTTTAACTTGTGCGTAGTATTAAAAATATATGATTAATCGCTTTTTCCTGTATCTGCTCATTGTGATTTTCGTTAAAAAAGTGAATTCTACAAAATAAGAGGATTCGAGCGGTACAATATAGTGGGCTTTCGTATGTCTTTGTTTATAGAAATATAAAAGGATAAGCTCTAATGAGCTATGATTTATACGGGTTTTAAAAAATAATTTCGTTTACTTTGTTAATTTTTTTCTTAGTTATGTGAATGCTTTTTTCAAGTTTAAGAACAATATAATGCATGTAGACCATGCATTGTATTTTTGCATGCATGTTGCATGGGTTCCTGATTGAGATGGATTTCTAAATCTCTTTGCCATTTATAAGCGTTACTGGGATGGAGCCATCAATATTGTTGTGATGCCGGTCACAGTTAAGGATATTTTTGGTTGACATTACCATTACATAATTGAACTCGTGAAAGCCAATGCTGGAAAAAGGACAAAATATCTGACTCACCAAGGCGACAGACCACACGGTTGGTTGAAGTCATTCCTGTAGTTGTTCCTGCGAACGGGTTGTTGCATATAAAATACTCCGTGAACGGTTCTGTGAAGGCTTACTACGGGTTTGACAGGGCCAGCTGGGCTCCTGGAGGCGTAACTATACCGTGCTCTGTGAAATGCTTAAATTCACATAAACGCTCCGATACAGTTCCGGGCCTTTGTTCCACAAAAAAACCATGTCACGGAACAAGTTTCTCTGGAGTAGATACTGACGGCGAGCTTTACTGAGTCATCAGATCATTCAATAATAGGTGTTAGCAGACTTGGCCGTAACCAAAATCAGTTTCATGACGTGTGATGAAACGTAGAGAAATGGCCAAGGTAAGAAAGACCTGCTAGACATCTACAGGCTGTTCAACGAGACAAATCCTGATAACAAAATGATAAAACTCTGATGAAAGGCATCACCATGCTGAAAGCCGCAATCACTGACATCCCTTTTAAACTATAAAAACGGTACGAGCCGCACCAGTGCCGAGGAAGGAGGTCATTATGCTGCAAATTTGCCGCCGTCGCAGAATGTAAATATAAGACGTAGTAATCGTAGTACTCACCTTCGATTTGCCGACGATATAGTCCTTATGGCAGAATCGCTGGAGAACCTAAGCACTATGCTCAATGACCTCAATAGTGCTTCCCAACGGATAGGTCTTAAGATGAACATGGACAAAACAAAGATCATGTTTAATGTCCATGTCACACCTATGCCGGTAGTTGTTGGGAGCACTAAGCTCGAAGTTGTTGACGAGTATGTTTACCTGGGACAAATAGTCCGACTAGGTAAGTCCAACTTCGACCGAGAGGTCAATCGACGGATTCAACTCGGTTGGGCAGCGTTCGGGAAATTACAGCACATGTTCTCGTCAGGTATACCTCAAAACTTGAAAACGAGACTGTACAACCAGTGCGTGTTGCCAGTGATAACATACGGAACTGAGGCGTGGTACTTCACTGCTGGCCAGATGAGGAAGCTCAAGGTCGCTCAGCGAGCTATGGAGAGGGCTATGCTCGGAGTTTCACTGCGTGATAAACTCAGAAATGAGGATATCCGCAGTAGAAGAACCGACAACCGATGGGGAAGAAAGGTTCTCGAGTGGCAGCCTCGTACCGGCAGGCGAAGTGTTGGGCGTCCCTCCACTAGATGGAGTGACGACCTGGTAAGATATGCAGGAAGTCGATGGATGCAGGTGGCTCAGGACCGTGCTTTGTGGCATTCCTTGGGGGAGGCCTATGTTCAGCAGTGGACTTGTAAAGGGCTGTAATGATGATGATGATGAATCGTAGTAGTGGTACGCATAATAGTAGTCGTATTATTTCACTGATGATTGCGACTCCTTGAATCGTGTGATCGTGACCCGATACCGTCTGTCAGCGGGTTGATGACCGTGAAACTAGGACGACCTCGGTCGTCATTGCATGACAACAATATCCTTTGACTGAACCCATGAAAGCTCCTCCGTCTACTCCAACCTTAAAGCAAAGGAACCCTGCGGAAGTTTCTCGAAACACTTGATATCCGGTACAATCTTGTGATCCGAAACAAAGGATGCGGAAATGAAAATTGTTTCCATGGTGACCCGCAACAAGATCGATAATACAATACAATACAATACAATACAATACAATAACTTTATTTCAGGCATCAAGGACTTAAAAATTAAGAACATTGGCCCATAGCAATATATACCTTAACCTAAAAATATATATAAAATATTGACATAACACTATTTAGGGAACTTTTTTCTTTGGCGCGTCCCTGTATCGGCGAAACACTACCCCAGAGGGCCAGAAATCGGGAGCGAGGAATGTCTCTTTATGTTTTGCAGGAACCTGGAGTACGTAGGATTTGAAGTTCGTTGACCTATTAGACTCCAGACGCTGCAAATGTAAAGAGATCGGATCCTCAATGCGGCATCGGCTTCGTTCTTCCACGAAGCGCAGGACGTCTTCTTCCGACGTACTTCTGTCCAAACGGGAGATGTAGAGTTGTATGGTTGGCTCCACAGCACGCAGAGTTGTACTCGCGTTTATTTTCGCGGTCCCACGCTGGTTACAGACGGGTCGCGACCGACGTCTCTTCTCAACAAGAGTAAACCCGTCCTTATCAATCTTGTCTTGGGTCACCACTGGAACTGATTTTATTTCCACATTCTTCCGCTTTGGACCACAAGAGGGTGCCGGTTGTAAAGATTTACGGGCAACATCCGCAAACGTCTTCCCTTGTTTTGAGGTTGGCTTCGGCGGAGGAGTACCAATGGGTTCAGTCAAGGGTTGAGGTGGTGATGCAATGACGACCGAGGTCGCCCTAGTTTCTCGGTCATCAACCCGCTGACAGACGGTATCGCGTGACGGAGTCGCAATCATCGGTGAAATATGACAACTATTACGGTTACCGCGTGTCGTATTCACATTCTGCGACGACGGTGAATTTGCAGATGTTGCAATTATGTTGCGCAACATATTGACTTCGTTCCTCAGCTCTGTTGCAGCTCGTTCTGATTTCTCAAATTTGGAACGGATGTCGGTAATATCGGCTCTCAACGTGGTGATGTCTTTCAACAATCTGGTGACGTCTACGTGATCGAACGTCACGGGAGGCAGCTTGTTGAGATCACGCGCGACGAAAGTTGGGATGTCATCAGGGTCGGTCTCATTGAACAGCCTGAAGATGTCTTGCAGGTCTTTCTTACCGCGTCCATCCCTGTGACGTGTGACAAGACGGATTTGGGTCACGGCTGAATCTGCTAACACCTTCTTCGCTTGGATGATCTCGTCCTCGGTGAAGTTTGTCATCAGTATCTGCTCCAGAGACACCTGGTCCATGACGTCCAATTTTTGTTGAACAAAGGCCAGCAACTCATGGATTACGACGGTTTCGGAACGTTTAGGTTGACACGCCATTTCGAATTATTTTTGCGCAGTAGGTATGCTTACGCTACAAAAATACTGTAAGTTCGGCATTAGAGCCGTCACGTCATTATGAAGCGACTGCACTAACCGGTAGTAGAATTGCGACTGAAAATAACCAGTTTATTTTATTTAAGACGAAAGACAGACAGCATGGTTAGAACCGATAAATTGTCACGTTGGTTATTTGATATTCTATATATATATTATATTCCTCGTGCATATTTGATGTGATAACGTTTACTTTTTATTTTATGTATGTCCATACGTCCGTATCCGGATTAAGAAGCTGCGCCAGAATTCATAAATATAGAAGAAACCGATATTTAGTACTTATAATTAACTTTTTTTACCCTCTCAGCCGTCCTCGGTGAATACAGTCCCCGAACAAATTATTGCCTCACCTGTCCATGGTGACTACAGTCACCAAACGACATCTTTCGGTTTAAACGTGTATAGCGCTAAAGATAGCTGTTAATAATACAGTGATAAATGAAACTTACAGTTCACCCAATAATAGGTAGGTACGATTCATGGTCTTTTAAAGATTAACTAATTATCTATTATGTTGCAAAGTCCCAAAAACTAGGAAGTAGGACTTCTTTTTGCCAAAGTGACCGTCTGTATAGGTATCACTCTATCTATTTGTGCCACACAGCACTGCATGCACTTTTGTGTCTAGGTCGGAAGGGTATAGAGATAATTACAAGTTGTGTGTCATTCTTTCTTATTCCTCAAAGGTGACCACGCATCTTTAGCGTTCTTTGTTTGAAGTTGGTTGCAGGTGGCCATGGACTTCAGTAGCCTCTTACGAGATCAAAATCACTGTAACGTATGGGGTTACATTCATATTTTATAAGAAAAAATACAGTACCACTTATTTGCATACGTCACAATATTTTTTGCGTATTTAAATAAGGTAATAAAAAAAGATTTATAAGCAATCGTATGTCCTCTTCTTCTTCATCAGCCCATATAATTCTCTGCTAGATATAACCCTTCGTTGTAGAAACGATTTGCCATAATCGCTACACTTGGCTGGCGGACTGGAGATCACTAACAATATTAACCACAGATATTATAAAATTGAATAACTAACGTGTTTCTTTTATAATTATTCTATATAAAATTCTAAATTCAATAATAGATTCACCGACTCATTTGTCTATGATTTCATTTCCAGCAAGCGTTCGTTTTCCTGTGCACTCCTCACGTTCGTCACCACTATTCATTCCTCTTCGGTTTCATAAAAACTATACACGTAAACGTTCTAACTCTTTTATATGTCGTTCCACCAACATGTATAACAAACATTTTTCAGAAATAGATATTTTTTATCACTAGTTCTAATCTTATTAAAACAATTTAAAAAAAGGTTTTGCAGTAGAACTGTCGCCTGATTATGTTATCTCAGAATGTAAATAATATTATGATTAATTAATGTAGATTTATTGCCTTTATTTGATATGTTTGTCATATGGAAATGTAAAATGTAAACTATATATATTAAATATGACTGTTTGTTGCCGAAATAAATGAAAAACAAAAATTAATAATTATTAACATAAATTAATGATATGTCCATATAGATAGATGCACATATCATTAATTTATGTTAAATCTATCCCGTTTACGTCTTCCACTTTTGATGCTTCTTCCTGTGGTCTGTGTGAATATTTATTATTAAGTATAAATGAGATAGTTTTACCGTTATCTATCGGGACCAATGAGATGAAATGGGTTGACATGACAAAATTTATATGAAAATTTAAACCGAGATTTACACATTTTACAGACCATGGTATAGCCATGGTGCAACTATATTATAGTTGTAGCACAAATAGGTTAGCTCGACCTAGAAATGACCACGCTCTCACAGGAGACCAGCGTCAAATAGCAGCTCAATGCTGCTGTGTTTCGTATGATGAGTGTAGAGAGAGAACCGAAGACCCTTTTTACTGAATATGAGGTATTCCATAATCTAGTCCTCAGGGGTGACAATGCATCTGTATTTTGATTTTTAATCGAGGATAGATGTAGGTGTCTATGAGCCACAGCATACATTTACCATCAGGTGGGTTATGTGCCCTCTTGTCACCCTTATGCAATCATACGTATACAATATTACGTTTTGGGTGGTTCATCCAGTTGTTATAAGCGTGATTATCTGTGCACGTATTTAATAGTTCATAAGAAACTAGCTGGAACGTTGTTTTGTCCTCTCTGTTAGGTGGCGCGATGGCTTTTATTTCTTAATAAAATTTATTAAAGACATTGAGTTATATGTACTACGTACTAGAGAAGCCATTCCGAACATTGACTATGTTCAACTGAACTGTAGTGCAATCCATACTAACTAAATATTGCGTAAATTGAAGATTTGTGAATTCCATAAAATAATTATTATTACATTTTATTTAGAAATATAATATGTTTGTTTAGATTAAATTAAGATATTTTATATTAAATTCTTATATTTATTTTATATAAATATCTTATTTTATATCAAATTAAATGCGCAAAGACATAGAGTAGGACACAATTTTTGTTTGGAATGGCTTCTCTAGTACGTAGTACATATAACTCAATGATTAAAGATGTTAAAATTAATTAGCCGAGATCGGCGTAAAAAAATAAAATCGTGATGTGTCTTTCCTAGTTTGAAGATCACTTTCCGCCCTCCCTCGATTGCGTGTACTATCTCCTCACCACTCATCCCTACACCACTACTCCCAGTTAGTGTTGCCCAAATGCAAGAACAAGACGAGACTTAGCAAGTCTTGGTCTTGGTCTTGCGCCAATACACCTGGTCTTGGTCTTGGTCTTGGTATTGCGCTCCCAGTCTTGGTCTTGGTCTTGGTCTTGCAGCAAGAGTCTCGCAAGTCTCGCAATGATCTATTAGCCTATTACTATTTATTAAACGTTACTTTAGATCTTAGAACAACTTAACAGAGTAGGTACATATTGAGCTTGAATTAACATAGCCATAGTAAAGACCAACCATATTAATAAATGTCTAAACATTTAATGAGAAATTCGAAAAATCAACTGACACCGAGTGGGGTTTGAACCCACGAGCTAAGGGATCCGTGCCGATGCTCTAACCAACTGAGATATCTACCGTGTCCCACGGCCACGGGCGTCAGTCTGTTTCTTAATAAACGTTTACATTTATTAAGCTTACATGTGCGAAAACATGGTTAAACATATAAAAAAAAATTTATGGCAATAACTTCACTGTATTTTAAAGAATATTATCTGTCTAGAATTACATAAAAACAAAATACGATACAAATTAAATTACTTCACAGTATGTACACAACAGCTTTGACATTACTGTTACTTTATATAAATTCTTTTAACTAAGCATTAATACAAAGTAACCATTTGGCTGACTCATCACTTAATCTATTTCTATGTTTTCTAATTCCTAATGATGCTTTAGAAAATAATCTCTCAGCAGGTACTGAAGTTGCAGGTATTAAAAGAAAATCACGGGTCATCTTCGATAAAATCGGATATTTTGTCTCATGCGTCCTCCAACAGTCTAAAATGTCTTCCGAGATGACGGCTCTGGGTTTACCTAGGTACCCCTCCAACTCCTTAATAACTAAGCCTTGAAGACAAGATCCAGATCCATTTTTACACATTTCAAGTGTTTTAAAAGTGCTATGGTGTCAACCATATTTATC